>OY727106.1:49357710-49865088 GCA_963402855.1 Ormia ochracea
TTACTCGTAATTTAAACTGGGAGTTAACTATTGTTAAGAAGTGTAAACTGATCTCGATCAGGGATTGCATGTAATTAACTTAACGGATTAATTATGGTTATTTCTTTCACATCTCAGAAAGTTTATATAAAAAATGTATACATATATAAATTAAATGTATTTTTACATTAAATTTAGCATTGTGTTCATAAATTGAGGATGAGGCTTGTTCAAGCAAAGTTGTGCCGAAATAATAAATTTTCCTAATATTTTATGTAGTAAAACAATTTTATTGTTCATTGTGAATAAATATTTGATTTATTATTTTGAAATAAGATAAAAAAAGATGGCTGCTAATAAATAGAGTGGTATGAGTTCATACCGAATATGTGTAGTTTGGAAATTGTTGTATACATTGTGATATTTCGTTCTGTCATATTCAAAAATTTAACTTAAGTCAGATTAATTTGCTTCAATTTACTCGTCTGTAGCTTAATACGACAAAAAATCTTATCACTTTGTAATCAATGTAAAGTACTAGTCTGATGGAAATTATAATATCGTATATTTAAAAGTGTGGGGGGGGAATGAATATAAATGCAATAGCTGGAAAATGCTTAATTAACTTGACACTATAAAAAAATCAAATTACGGCTAAAGCACTCACTATCTTAAATAGTTGTTTGCTTTCTAAGCAACGCGCATTCATATCTATTTAGTTAGAGATGCAAACATTTTAATAATTTCATTAATGACAGATGTAATGAATTTGCTTCATTTATTACAACACATATACGTATAGTCGTATATTTATATTTTACATGGGGATGTGTTTGACAATAAATATGTTTCTTGCGAAACATGTCAAAGATTGAAATACATTTCACGACAAGCCCATATTCTCGGCTGAATATACTATTTCGCTCTAAAATACTACGAAGCATTTAGTGTTTATTTAATAAGTGTATATAATAAAAAATTAATACACTTTATTAGAATGTTATGAAGCCAAAATACAGTCATCCGCTGAGATATCGGTTGTACCTGGATTGCATGTTAATGAAAAACTTAATTCTTGCTTTTTGTTATTGCAGGCAGTGCTTCATAGTAGAAATTTCTTATATGTCATAGAAGTAGGGGTTTCTCGGCTTTTAAAATTTCCCCCTTTCCGGGATTACTTATGCGGGATTCCAGAAAATAACGAAAAACAATAAATGACAGGTTCACGTTTAGAAAACAGCTGCTTCTACTTTCATATAACAAGAAGCAACTTTTTCCATATTGAAAAAAACTTTTAGGAATTTTAAAACTAAAAGTTAAAAAATTAAAGTCCTATTTTAATAATCAATTTATATTAATATATGGTTATATTATATTTATATTATATTTAATATAATATATGGTTACATATAGTTTACTTTCTATTTAAAGCTTTCTAATAAAATTTTTGGTAACGACTGGAGGTACTTAACTTAATTTATTTGTTTGGAGCAACATACCGAATCCCGTCCCGGTATCCCGGGAAATTTGAAAAAATACCCGCTTTCGTGGGAAATAAAAAAGTGCGGCGGAAAAAATCTCTACATAGAATACAAATATGTATGTATGTATGTATGTATGTATGTATGTATCTGCGTATGTGCGTATGTATATATTTACTATGCATAGAATATATAAAAATAATTTAAAATCTATTGAACCATAGATGATTAAAATTTATATGAGAGTAAACAAGTATTTGCATTTGGGATTAAGGTGGAAGCTAATAGCTGGTGCTGCTTAATTAAAAATTTAAATTGATAAGAAAAATCTAAAATATAAACATATCGTTACCTTATTTTAAAAAAGTCTATATTTCAAGAAAGAAAAAAAAATAATAAAATGTATTTACTTAAAATACTTAACAAAAACAAAATTGGAAAAAAGCTTTACCTACAAAAAGCTTAGAATCACAAAAGGGATCATCTGAATCTACATATTCATGCCTGAGCATTATTTTCATAGTGTAAACAAACCACAATATCTGTGCCAAGATGAATTTTTTATATTTAATGTAAAACTATGAAACTGTCGTACGAAAAGCGAAACTGGAAAACTTCATTATATATAGTTTAGAATCACAAAAGCGACAATCTAGATCTACATATTTATGCCTAGGAATTATTTTCATAGTGTAAACAAACCTCAGTATCTGTCAAGATCACATTATTATGGTGTGAAACTGTGAAACTATGAAACTGTCGTACGCAAAGCGAAACTGAAAACTTGCTTATAGATAGTTTAGAATCACAAAAGCGACAATCCAGATCTACATATTTATGCCTAGGAATTATTTTCATAGTGTAAACAAAACCCAGTATCTGTCAAGATCACATTATTATGGTGTGAAACTATAAAACTGTCGTACGCAAAGCGAAACTGAAAACTTGCTTATAGATAGTTTAGAATCACAAAAGCGACAATCCAGATCTACATATTTATGCCTAGGAATTATTTTCATAGTGTAAACAAAACCCAGTATCTGTCAAGATCACATTATTATGGTGTGAAACTATGAAACTGTCGTACGCAAAGCGAAACTGAAAACTTGCTTATAGATAGTTTAGAATCACAAAAGCGACAATCCAGATCTACATATTCTTGCCTGAGCATTATTTTCATGGTGTAAACAAACCCCAATATATGTCTCAAGATCAATTTATTATGGTGTGAGAGAATTACAGCAATTATGAAAATATTGTACGCAAAGCGAAACTTTGCAAATTGTGCGGTAACGGAAGAATCTCCTACAAACTTACGAACATAGCATATATATCTAAGTCTTATATATATTTAAAAACTGAGCCAAAACTATAATATAAAATCATATTTAATATGTTTTGGTGCCAAAGTACGAAAATTCTTCATAATCTGTTAATATAGGAGAAACTAGTCTTGTTTTTTATTAGTCATTATAAGCAATTGCAAAAAATCGATCGATAAACATTTTAGGGATGAGCCTAATGACCTATTTAAAACCAATTTCCAATTATTGTTACGAGACGATTTTTCTTCAAAAACTGCTCTTTTATTGCAATTTGGTGAAGCCAGAAAGAAAGAGTATATTAATCTCTATAAGGACAGCTTCCTAACGGCCCATGCAAACAAGTTTGGTTTACCATACTTTTTTTTTTAGCTTTTTTATACTTCTTGGCAGCCACAATGCCCCAAGCATATATGTCGGCAGTTCCAAAATTAAGAATTTATTAATAATACGAGGAATCGGAATACCAAATCTTGCCATAAAGAGAATTCAGACGTAACACTTGATTAGTTCTAAATCCTTAATTAATTATTATCAAAGTTAGTTTAAGATAAATTAGCACTAGAAAACCTTTTTTTTTTTGTTTTATAACGTATTTTTAAATCATTATTACCACAAACAAATATTTTTTTTTATCATTGAACTCTATTGCAATATTTGTTACACATCAACTCGACGCATTAGCAGCACAACCCATTAGAAGCATCATAAGTTATCATTTTGGGCAGCAGCCACTGAATTTGCTGCCTTTCAGCCACAGTCATACTTAACAAACACTTTTCTGTGGTTCATTTGAGTCATGATGTGAGCCTTGATTTTGGTGATTAAGTTGTTCTCATTTTCAGTTCAGTTCACGCAGTTCATCACACAGTTTCAATACCACATTAATATTTCATAAATAAAATAAATTCAATAATTTAATTGTATTAATTTCTTTGCGGTTATCAATTTCAGAGAAATCAGACCACAAGTTAACATGACTTTCTCATTAATTATTTCCAAGGGTTGCATCCCTTTCATATCCAAATTTGCTCTCATTTAAGTTATCAAAGTTATCACTTAATTTATTTTAAATAGTCGTCATTATTTACCTGAACAAATTATGCAATTAATTAATATTTAGTTTTTATTTTTGATAAAATTTAAAAGCACTTTTTTTATTTTTCAAATAATTGCAGATGCACTTAAATTTGTTTAATTATACAATAATTAATAACGAAAACACTTTTAGTTTCCAACAATTATTATTATTTTTTTTTTATACAAATTTTACAAATTTTTTTATTTAAAGCGTAAAAGTAGTAATAAAAACAATATAGAATCTTGTTTATACCGGTGCCTGAATGTGAACTGATTTGTTTTGATTTTAGCTTATAGTGAAATTGTAATGTATTCAGTATTTTGAGTTTAATACAGATAAATTGCGGCCAAGGAGGGACGATAAGAAATGACAAGGAATGGAGGGGGAGGGCATGTAGCGCGAATAAGACGAAACGAAAATAAAATTTTACGAAATTAACTTTAGCTAAAAGTGCATTTCATTTAGTACTATTTAATCGCACCAGAGGTAGAAGAGATGCATTGATAAGCATGCACATGTAAACACACATACATACATGCTAATAAGTATACTGAAACTGCCAGCTCGGTGCAAAAGATGCAAATATAACGAGGTAGGTATAAAAATTAGCCAATATTGTGAGGACGAGTGCAAGCTCGAGGGGTGCCACAATATATAAACTAAACATATAATTTCTTTTACAAAAGTCGAGTTTACTAATAAATCAAATCAATGCTTCCAATGACCTCAATAATTTGTGGGCGGGAGGGCAGTAAAAATTTTTTCATATTTTTTTGGTAATCTCTAATATTTTTTCTCATATACACAAGTCGAAAGAAGACTTCTTGGTAGATGGGAAAATTTTTTCCATTTTCTCTAGCAAAGGAAATTTTACTTTAAAGTATTTTTCTAGTAAAGGAAATATTGTTTAGGAGAAAGAAAGGAAGAAAAAGGTCTTACATTTTCTTTGAAAGTTGCATTCTTTCGCTTTATGGCTTCAGTATTCTTTTGTATAGGTTTTCTGGCTGCTTCTCATTTTCCATTTCATAAGATGAATGTAAAATAAATCCCTCTACCCGCCATTAGACCACGTTCATGGATCACACCATCACCACGAATACGCATATCCTAAACAAAAATCTTACCAAACACTTGCTTATTTTGTGGCTTAGCCAAGAGCATGAAGCCTTTCACACAAAATGTAGCTGATGGCCCCAGCAGGCAGTCCTTGTAGTAATATTAGAATTTTATTCATACTATTGTAATATAAAGTACAGTACTAAAACAAATGAAATAAAACTTGCTTGTGGTTGGAACATTTGTTCGAAAGTTGGTTAGGAAAAATTCCATAGTATGGATAGTGTCTTAGAGAAGATATATGTTTAACTAGAACTTTAAGAAAAAAGAGACATTGCCAACAAACTATACAGTTCGCTCTTTATAGGTCCTTAAAAAAAGTATAACTTTGCTTAAGTGCATATTTGCAAAAAGGCCTTACTGTATTCTCTTTCCTCTCTCATGATCAAAAGCTTCAGTTTATGAACAGACTCTAAGGGATTATAAATGATGGTATTAGTGAAAGAAACTCAACTAGAAGCATACAATATTTTTTTTTAAATAATTGACTTTATTTACTAATCCTGCAATAATAAATAAATACAAAAAGCTAATAAAGCTAATAAAATACAAAACTTGGCCTATTTACGAGTACTTGAATCTAATAATTGTCTGAAAAATTAGTTAGAAAAAATTTCTTACAGGCAAAAAAGTGTTATAAAGTAAATACTTTGGCTAGTATGTAAATTTCTTATTGCTTCACACCTTTTAGTGGGATACTTCATCATTTCTCTGGCTTATAAAATACTGTATAGAGTTCCACCTCCAGTGCATTACATAGATTAATTCTAAGACTGCTCTCGTGCACTCGTATGTGAACTCACACGTAATCATATTTTCTTTAAGTGGTGTTAGTACTTGACTTGCGATTTTTCTCTACACGAGATTTTCTTGAACAACCCTCCTGCAATTTTCCAACGAGATCCCCCTAAAATCCGCATAAAAACTTTCATACACACACACAGATGAAGATGTGATTCTGTGATGAGTTCATTGTAATCTACACATTGGTAAAGGCTGAAGCAAAACATCAACTTTTCAATATTCATCCACACGCACACAAACATATAAAATATATGTATATGGGGCTGTTTGTGTGTTATGTTTTTGTATACACATACATACATAAATACATGTACGATACTTAAAAACAAATAACTATTAGCTGGTAAAGCTTTTATTTTTATTTTTTTTGGTACGAGGCAAATTAGAATGTTTTTCAGACAAAATTTCATTAAATGTTGGTGATCATGATGATTCTTTAGTTGTTGTTGTTTTTGTTGTTGTTGTTGTTGCTTTTGATAAGACCAATTGAACTTATTACTCGTTTAAAATGTTTTCTCGAATTTAAATCGATCTGGCCAGTGAGGGGAGACTTTTAGATTATTTTCTTTTAAAAGAAATTCATGAAATTGTAAGGAAACCATGTTGAAATTCATTTAAGAATATCTGTCAACCATCTGCCAAATTAAACTTTGACATTTAGGCGTAGAACATTCGAAAGGCAAGGAATACTATTTGATTCAAAATGCCAAATACAATTTATCTATTATCTATTTACATATATATATACATAAATATATTGATCTTTCAAATTGAATTTGAAATGCACAGATTTTTGTGCCTTCTATAGTATATGCTCAATTGTTCATCTGAATAAAATATTCAGCTTTTATTCTATAGCAATATTTGTTATCGAGTTGGATTACAAACATCATATGCACAAATCCTTACAAATGAAATGAGAATTCTAGAAAAAGAGTTAAGGAATAAGCATACTCCTGGGTATTTATATGTATATGTAAATCCCCCTTAGCATAATGTTCAGTTACACTAAATGCAAATGAGTTAACGTTACGTACTTCAACTATGTATTTGTTAATGTATCTCTTAACCCTTTTGTATGAGCCCGATGAGCACCAATTTGAAACCGGTTTGGGGACTTTATTAGCTCACTCATTCATATATGCAAAGCAATATTAGGTAAGCTGGTTAGGCAAAAGTTACTGCCGTTAGATTCACACGCCATAGGGCTAGGCAGGAATCGAATCTGTAACCAGGTTACCATCTAGTAGCCTATGGCTCTCGCTTCTATAGTACAGACTATAAACAACCTTTCCTGGCCCAATAACTTACCTACCTCCAGTCAAAAACTATTTAAATGATAAATTTAAAAGCTATAAAAAAATTTTCCAATTAACCACTCCGATATAGCTCAATATAAATTGTTGCGCCGACGTATCAATTTTGGAATTTTTAGTAAATAACAGTTCTTATCTTTAATATTTATAAATAAAAGAGAGTACCCGAGTCAAAACAAGAAGGTGATATAATAAGCCAATAATTAAGAACAAAAGTCATGTTATCGGTAGAATTTCAAACTCATTTCGAAATCTGCTTAATAATTTGTTTGAAGAAAAGATTATAAATAACGTATTATAGCTTAACGAATATAAACACATTTTTATTTTAAGCTTATCTTTTATATGTCGTAAGTCAACAGTAACAATTTGTAATCTGGCAAGCGAGTCCGCTTTTCTTGATCCATGTTAATAATAACCATTCACGTTAAACTTAAAGTATAATTTTCCCATAAATACTCGCATAAGCATTTGCTGCAGGCGGAATGGGAAAGAACAAAATACGAATCAGGGTTCTAAAATCGAATCTAAAAAAAATATATATTTATTTACGAATTTTTGTAGCTTTAGATATTTCTTAAAAGCTGCGTTTTCAAGCTTAAAGGATAAAGATACTGCTTAACTAATATCGATAAAGACAAAGTATTTATAATTCTAGTTTAGAAATTAATTCTGATATGGTTGGAGCGAAACCAGATAACCCAGCGTTTAACTATGGAAAATAAAACACCGATATAGCTTTAATATATATAATCTATAATTGTTTTATGAATAAAAAGCAGATCCATACTCATAATCGAAATAGTAATTCTATACAAAATAGTCCTGGTAAACACTTAAAGCCAATTTCATTCAGTTAATATTGATATTACTTTCAAACTAACTTTTAAAATAAAATATTTGTATATAAAACCGATAAAGCTTTAATAATATATATAATACGATAATATATAAAATACAAAATCAGTGTTTTTATTTATATATAATAAAAAAAAAAATTTATTAAAAAATCCAAAAATCAAAATTATGTTTTTTTTTATATTTTATGTATTTTAACATGTAAAAATTCAAATTTTTATAATTATAAACGACTAATTAGCGCCGCTACACACCGACTAAGGAACAAACGCCTTCAGCGAAACATGACATAGGATTATCGCGCAAATAGAGATTAAAAATTAGAGATATTTCTTTACTTTTTTAACTTTATTTTTTTTTTTTTTGGAAAATAGGCCAGGTAGTACCCAGTATGAAGCTACTTAACGGCGATACATACCGATTAAGAACCCAACGATTTCAGCATAGGGTTATCGGGCTAATCTCTATCGTCCAAAACACATAAAAAATAAATATTGCGGCATCTGTAGGTCAAACTCCAAACTACACAGGAAATTTCCTCACGACCCACAGAGCATGCATATAAAACTTGGTCAAAATCGTTCAAGTAGTTTTTCAGTTTATCGATCACGGACACACACGTCATTTTTATATATATGTATATATATAGAGATAGAGATATAGGATAAGTAACAAAACGATACATATCGGCATAATTTATAATTGCTCTGGGTAACAATGTGAATGAATTGGAATAGGACTATTTAAGTCTAACTAAATATCATTTATCAAGTCTTATTTTTTTAAGTATCCTGTAATTTGGTATCCTATATTTTGTAACTGGGCTATCGATCTCTTTAGCTTAAGCAAATATTTACGATAAACATTAAGTTGCTATTAGTTAGTTCTGAACGATAGAAAACCAAATTGTTCGAATGGGCCAGTGTATTATTGTGCTCTAAAAGTAGAAATAAATTATTATACAAATAGATAACACGCCCACGTTAGTTTGAAACAGAGAAATTCTTAAATATAACTATTCTGAAAATACATTTCTATGGCCTCATAATCTCAATGGAAAAATTTAAAAATTGTTTGTTTTGTATTGGCTTACTTCCCAGGGAACAACAAGGTTAATATTTAATGAGAAAATCTATTGGCAATCCCATTAATCTCATTAAAGGGAAAATGGTTTACGGACTCACCCGCCAACAAGGAGGAATGAGTTATAAGTCAAGAAAAAGAAGATCCATACTCCTGGTCTAAATAGTACTCCTATACAAAATAGTTCTGGTAAAGCCAATATCATTGCTTAAAGCCAATTTCCTTAAACATATATAAAGTAAAATCTAATATATGTATATAAAAGCTTTTTTTCAAACCTTCTATCATTATATTTTCCTTCTGTGTCTCCCTTTTAACTTTGCCAATTATACCTATTGCTTATTGTTTTTTCTCTTTTGGTGATCCTTTTTGTGTTGTTCTATTCTATTTGATTTTTACTAGAAAGTGCACACGTATTACGCGATTTTATTTTCGGTTTTCAATTCAAACGTAAAAGAAATTATTTGCTCACTGGCATGACATTTATTTTGGCATCCAATGTCAAACGAATATAAATTGTATTGAGGCACGCGCCCGATTTATATTCTCCCCCTCAAAAATTCAATTAATAATAATAAAAAAGAAAGCAAAAATTAAAACCGTTTATTAAATGGCAACAAAAGTCAAGAATCAAAGAAATATACACACATGCACTTATACGTGAATACATACACATATATAAATATTTCGTGTCGCTGTGTTAGAATTTCTCTTAAGGTGGAAAATATGGCCCCATTGTGGCTCAAAAAGGTTAAAGTTATTAAGAGAGATCAACAGTTTGGCGAGGTCAAATAAGAGATGCAATTGTGCGAAACTTTTCACACGCTTCAAAGCTTAACGAAAACTTAAAAATTTAACCAGGCATTTTTTAAGACTTGCAGTAGATTCTTCTAGAAGAAACTCCCTAGGCATCAAAGCCTAGTCCTGACCCACGAAATTTATTTTCTTTTCTCTGTGAATCACTTGCACTGCCATATAGATAATTTTCTGAACACCATTCAAGCATCCCAAATATGATATTTCCTTTTGCCTGTGATGCGTTTAGAGAAACTTTTTTACAGCTCCTGGATTGGAAAATTACTTTTAATCATTAGAAATTGGCATGCCAAATTAGCCGTAAGGAAAGGCCGTAATTTTGAAATAACTTTGTCAGATTGAATAAAGTTAACTGCAAATCTCAGGCCAGCTGAGTTCTTAAACTCACCTGTTGATATTAGATGTGCCCTGGCTAGTTAGTTTTTCTTCGCCTTATCTAAGTTCTTAATTGAATTTTCGGCAATACATGTAATGAGTCTGTAGTCTCTTTGTATTTACTCAGAATGTAAATAGGCCGTTTATGTATTTGAAAATATATACTATATATATAAATTAGCTATTCATGAGGTACTATGCGGACATAAGATTATTCTTACAAATCCTTAAAGGTGATCTTAATAGAAACTTCGGTAGCTTTATTATGTAAAAAATATTATTATGCATTAATAGTTAATTAAATTTGTTATTGTTTTAATTAAACAAAAAATATCTGTTTTCAATAAGAATTGTTAATTGCTTGTGGAAAATTGAAAATAACAATTCAGTTTTAGATGAAATTTTGTTAGCGGATCGAGAAGAGTTTTTAAAATTTCATGGTGGCAATGATATCACAAAAACATTAGATTACGTCGGGGGTATACCAAAACCTGACTCTTTCATATACGCATTGCCACACTTTGATGATAGTAAGAAAATTTCAAAGCCATACATTTTATCACGAATAGCGCTGTTTTATGAGCTTTTGGTGCCAATGGGAACATTTATAATTATGGATGCCTCCATAGGCGAATGAATAATGCTCAGACTACTAAGCCGGAAGTCACGAGTTCGATTCCAGTCTAGACCCTGTGTGTTCTCCTGCGGACAAGCCGAAAGCTTTGGAGGCTGAATTAATAAGCAAAAAAAAAAAAGATTCTCAGCCTTGGCTTGGCCTTATATCGGCTGATTTAGACCAAGTTGAAATTTTTTTTTTTTTATATAGCTTCTGTTACTTATTAATCTTTAGCCTACAGTTTCAGATATCATCAATTCTCTTGACTGTCTTGATGATAGCTAGTGTTTTGAAAATATGTATGACAAAAAATGTTTGGATTAAGGACATACTCGTAGAGTTTTATATAACAACATTAATTTGAAAAAAAAAATTAATCTTCTAATCGCTTACAGAATTAATGTTTTCCGTCAAAAATAAAAAATCAATATATAATGAAATAATTTCTACAATATCATGCATTATATATTATAAAAAAAATTAGCGGAAGTAATTTATTTATTTCTGCCTAACTAATCTGTGCCGTGTATAAAAATTCTCTAAAGCAAAAAAAAATTGTTTTTTTATCGCCACTATTAAATATGGATAAATTAATCCTATTCTTTCTTTAATAATCTACTACATAATTTTGTGGCTATACTAATCTATTACATTCGCTACATATTCCCCATTTTTTAAAAATTTATACTCAATTTTTAATCTAATAAGAAAGGCTGATAGAAGCAATGCAAAACTGTAAAAAATTCGATTAGTGAACTCCGTTAGAGAAAAGGCAAAAGCTGGTGATGAACTTAATTTCTATTGCTTCCATTTTATTTTGCATTTACGAATCCTTAGTTAATAAATTTAAATCTAAGTGTGCAAAAATTCTAAAGTTTTTACGAGTATATATTTGAAATAAAGTGAAAGCCATTAGTGAGGCATTAGTAGCCTCTTTCAAAACATATTTTTTTTATTTTTCATCTATAAAAAAATTATTTGAAATATTATGAGAGTCAATGGTTGCATACAGGGATCGACGTAAGTCTGGTTAATTAAATTCAATTAAAAAAGGATTTTTTTTTTTCAATTTAAATAAAAAATTTAAATTGATTGCCTGAATTTAAGTTATTGCTTAGTGGTCATTGGCTTTCTAAAAAGAGCAAAAGCTACAGATTTTAAAATATATTAGTACATCTACATATATCTGGCTGCAATCTCTTCATATGGTCTTCAAATATCCGGTCTATAACGGCTCAACAATATCAGTAATAAAATCAACAGTGAACCGCTCCCTTATACGACTTGCGGTAAGATTCTTAAACTTATTACTTTTGTTACTCGTTAATTTTGAGAACTTTGGAATCAAAATAAAAACAGAAACTTACTTTTGTTGGTTGAATTTTATGCTCCTTTCCTTTTTTCCTTGTTATGGTTTTTTTTTTTTTTTTGGTTGTGACTGGATGGGGAAAGTGTTCGCTCTCCCGCTCTCAGTTTAGTTCATTGATGATTTTCTATTTAGGCTGTTGCTCTCCAATATCCACCCTTCTAATTGTGGTTATTTATTTTATTACTTCTTATTTATTGTTTTTATTTTTATTCTTATTTATTCTTGCTTTCCTCACGACAATAAACTAACACATGTGTAATAAATATGAAAAAAAATAAAATTATTAAATATATATATTATTTTTTTTTTTGGTTTTTACTATGAGAGTTTGTTGGAGTGCTGTTGAGCTACTTTGAGTCCTTTTTTAAAAAGCGAAAACTGGCCATTTCTAATCATTTCCATTTGAAAAAATTCTTAAATTCGCCGCAGTTATGTATATGTATATATGCGGATGCATACATACACATGTAAATAACAGATAACAAAAATATAATTATTTTTTTTTGTTGTGTTTATATGCATAAAAAATTTTCTTTTCTTTTCTTTTTTGGGGATATTAATAAATATTATTGCAATATTAAGTGCTTTTATAGCATTTGTAAATATAAATAAATATATTTAGATATCTTGCTTCACGTGTTGTAATTAATTGCTCTGTTAAAGGAATACATATAAACAAGTCATATTTAAAAATATGACGGATTCGTATTATTTACAATTTCCGTTTCCCATTGTACCTTTATATGTTCACTCTTTTACTTTATTTAATTTTATACACTTTTTCTGTAATAAAAATATTTTTATAATTATTTTCATATATTTATTTTTTAAATTTTTTGTAATATGTATTTAATATCCACGGTTTGGCTGTAGTCTTGTTGTAGCCGTCAATCGAACTGTTGTATATTTTGCTTACGTTCTGTATCTTTTTGGCGTCTCTGTTCTGTTTGCTGTGCGCACTAGAGTGTCATCCAAGGACGTTACAAGGTCACATCGGTAGCTGTATTTGTATACACTTATATATATCGTTTTGTTTTCTTTTCGTAGCCACCAACTCATTCGGCATTTCATTTGCTGTTTTCATGAGTTTTTTTTTATTAACCATCCGCCTTTTCGCCGTTCACACGAATATACAATATGTGTATCTTGTTAATCTACAGCTAATAAAATCTTCACTGACTTACACTTTCATTGGGTAGTTTTTTCTATTAACGTGAGTGTATTATTCCCCTGTCTGAAAAAATATTAAATCCCTTAACCGTGAAAACTGGTATTGTTTTTGTTTTTCCAAAGTGAAGACTTCAGTGCGGAGATGGTAAATGAAATTTAAATTTTTTACGAAATGGTACTTCTGCCACTTTACATATTTTATATTTAATTTATTTCAATTGCACTATATTATTTCAAAAAGTGAAAGTTGCTTCTAATGGAAGCCCTCATCTTTTTTCATAATTTTATATGCAGTTAAATTAATTGGTTATACTGAGAATCGTAGTAATTTTCGTTTCACAAACTTAGTTGAACTGGACTATAATATTTTTCTATGATCTATATTTTTATCATAATTTTTAAGTAACTTTAGCTGAAGAGTGACATGAGAATAATTAGCAACAAAAGTATAAGAATTAATTTCGAAAATGAAATACATACAAAAAATAAAAATAAATAAAAAGTAATATAGAAAATAAAAAGAAAAATAAAATAAAAGGTATAAAAAAATATATATGTATAGAAATATATCATATAAATATATATGCATCTATAAAATAAAAAGTTAAGGCTTCAGAAAAAAAAAGAAATATATATAATTAAACTTTAAGCTTTTAATAAAAAAAAATATATATATATGCATATATTTGTACATAAAAAAACAAATTCTTTCCTATTTCGTCTGCTTACTTCCATCGTTTATTCACCCCTTTTTTTTAAATTATTATTATTATTTGTTTTTGTTTTTAATATTTTTAATTATACCAAATAAATAATTGATCTAAAAAGGAACTTCTGAAATTTGAATAGTGGCACAAGTACCAATTTTACACAGCTGATTGATCTTAATAGTACTTAGTAAAAAATAAATTCCAGATATAGAATTTTGTATTAAAAGTTTTTGATTAACAACCATTTTACACGGTTTTCTTCTTTTACTTTATTTTAGCGTAAATAAAACCAAAGAAAATAATATTTTTACGTTACCACGCTTAAGAATAACTCCGTGAATTTCAACTGGTGTAGATGCACTCATTTAAGCTTTTACTCCTAATTAAAAAAAAGCTATACAGTAGAACAATAAAATGTTACGTTTTACCTTTGCATCTGTTTTTTAGAAATTGGCTCTATAATGTATAATGTGTTCTCTTCAGTTGCATATTAGACTGATTCACAGAAAAATCAATTGAAAAACTGGTTTTTGTACTGAGAAAGGCTTGTTGAGCTTTATTCGGAATTCTTAAGTTGAAAAAATGCACCCCTAACAGAAACGCAGCGAATGCCTCTATATTTTCTTATTTGCTGCATTCTATCGATTTAATGTTCGAGAACTATATATGTATGTATGTGTGCGTGCCTCTCCTTTTGATAAAAAAAAGCAGTGTTTTCCCTTTTCCGTAAAAAATGCAGGTGTAAATAAAATAAATAATCGTAGAAGGAGTAAATATGTATATCTCAGCGAGCAAAAACGACATTTAGTTATCGTGAAGACCGCATGAAAGACCTAGAACGCACCGCTCCTTCACTCTTCTTTTGGATTTGGAAAAATAGGCCAGGAAAAATAAGTAGGCCCACACATGACTATGATTAGTTCTATAACGAATCATCTAGAGAATTTCAAATGCATAACAAATTATCCTTAATTTGATGTACGGTATTTGCTGGCAGCCAACGTATAGCTGATAACTTTCGTTACTTTACGCACTTTTCAAATATTTTCTTATGCTGAAACCTGTTGGGTGCCACTGTTGATGCAGAGCAAAATCATTGTAGTCTCGCCTAATTTGTGACTTTATTCACTCACACATTAATGCATATATGTAGATACATGTGAATATGTATAAAAACATAAACATATGTATGTATGCATATGTTTAAGTAGACATGATTGTATCACTCTAAGGTCACCAGCTTACCTCCATAAATTTTATAATAATATTTAGTATTTCACTAAAGTTCTATTAAAATTGCTTATATGTACATACATATGTGGATTGCATCCATATATAATTGCATGCGTGTAGATACTATGTGAACATATATAAATATGCAGAAGGATGGGTGGATGCATTTACACGCAAACATTTGTATTAGCAAAAATCACTTTCACTTAATTCATTTTCAGCTCATAGATGTACATGATCATATGTACATAAAGTATATGTATATGTATACATGGATATGTATATATTTTTACATGCGTATGTATGTATGTATTTATACAAATACGAGTATCCATATGTATGGATGTGTACATAAAAAAACAATTTCTTTGCTATTTCATCTGCTTACTTCCATCGTTTATTCACCCCTTGTTTTAAATTATTATTATTTGTTTTTGTTTTTAATTAACTATTTATTAACATACATACATACATGATATGTAAATAGATGTATATGTACATATGTACACATCTACGAATTTAATTAATTTTTATTTACAGTTCTAGTTTAACAACTCATATTTTATTTGTTTTATATGAATTTTTATTTTCTCTTGTACGAATTCTTTTTTATGAAACGTTTTTTTTATATTTTTTTTATTCTACACTTTTTGAATACATATGTACATATGTATGTATGTACATACTCTGCATATTTTATTGTTACCGTTTCTCTAAATACTGTGAGGTATTTGCTAATAATAAAGTTTCGTTTGTGCTTTGAAACGTTTGAAATACATATATTGCACTATAAATTCACGAAAAAAAATAAATATATAATACACTTTTTACAACCAAACCACCGAAATGCCCCAAAAAGACATATTATATTAGAACTGGTTAAAAGTTTCTGTGCATATGTGCATGCGTGTACATACATGCACACATATGCATATGGATATTGCAATTTTTTCTCCCATTTCGCAAATGTCACTTTTTATATTTCTCTCAGGGTTGCCTCTTCTTTGGGCTAAATCTTCATATTAAATAAATTAAGATAAAAAAACTGGAGTGGCAGTCAACTTTATCAGTTTTGAACGACGAATTTAATTATCCACGTTTGGATTCATGTAATACAAAAGCACTGTAATCTTGTGTTAATATTCGACAAACTTCAAAAAATAAGTGAAACGAGCTGAAATCGAAAGAATTTAATTAGATTTCTAAAAAATATTAATTTTATTCATCAATTCCAAATTTATACATACATTTATTATTTTCATACAATAAAAACAGCCAATATGGCTGCTTATTTCCAATCAGCCTTGAAGGTGATAGCATATGAAGTCATATTCGATTGGGTGTGCCCCACATTAATCACTGCAAACTGCCGAGTTGTTGAAATGGCAATCCTTCTTTATGCTCTCTTATGCACTCCAGTTCTCTATTATATTATTGTTTATGTATACCGGCTTTTTCTTATAGCATTCTGTTTGTCAGGGGTGGCAAATCAAGAATTAACCGGGTAATCAAATTTAATTAAAAACTTTGTGTATATAAAAAAATATCTGGTTTAAAATGAATTTTAGGCTTTAATTAAATTAAGGGTTATTTAAGAACTAAAAATATAAAAATATATACAAATTTAAGAAGTTAACTCAACTAATAATGTAGATTGTGACCTCATGAGCTGAATACGGGTGGAAATAAATATACATATGAATATACTTTACTTGGCTGCTTTCATTTTTTTTTATTATCGAACAGTTCTGCAAATAGAGACAGGAAATGCATTCCACCCAAAATACTTTTGTTGGCGAAACGCCTGCGGGAAAATCAGAATACTCTTAATGGATTTATGTGGTTAAGCATAAATAATGTATTTTTGTTGTATCCGTAGCATGTACAATTTAAATGTACTTGATTATTTATAGAACCAGTAAAAGTTATTGAGATAGATTCGATGGTTATTTAATAGATTTGCAATTTATTTATAAATGTACATGCATTAATAAACGTACACTCATTAACACATCAAATCGGATAATTTTATTACAAATATCCAAACATGTCAAGAGGACAATAAACTTTTTTTTTCGAAATACATAACAGTTTGATAGCATTTAATTATAAATTTATAAAATAGTTTTTCAAGATTCAATTAAAAAATAAAATTATAAATGCCTTTGACTGACGAAAAGGGTAATCAATTTTACACCAATTTGCTTGCAAAGATATATGTAAACGACATTTAAGGCATTTAATTGGTAATTTGAAAAAATAACAAAAAAAATTCTTTGAATTTATATTTCATATGTATTCAATTGCATTAAGTTCAAAAACTCTAATAAAAAAAATAATAAAGACGTAACCATCTGATTAAAAAAAATTTAAACAGACTTTATAATTAATATATACTGTTTTTTTAGTAGAAAACATATAAATATTAATGAATAAAATAATAAAGGCGAAATAATTAAAGGGTTTACCTTAAAAAAATATATTTACACTTTATCATATAATAAAGATTTTTCTACAAAAAAAGAGCGAAGACATACTAATTTTCCAAAAAATTAAAAACGTTCTTTTTCAACGATAGCAATAAAAAATATGTTTAAAAAGAATAATACAGAAGAAAAATGTATAAAAAATTCATAAGAGAAGAAATCATTTCTTTGTATATTAAAAAATAGCTGTTTTAAATGGCTGTGCTTAGAAATCTCTAAGCACATTTTATTTAATATGACATTTATTTTAATAGTACAATGAAAATTAAAAGTTTTTGATTTTTGCAAATGTGTAACAATTTAATTCCTCAATTTAAAAAATTGTGCAATATATTGTAAGTATGTAGGCCATTTTAGATCAATAGCGCTTAATACTTTAATAAAAAATTATTTTTTTCATGCGTGCATACAATCTAAGATTTTAATATAATGTTATGCATATATTCACCTCAGCAGAGATGGTTTGTGAAGTGCTAAAAATATTGTAGTATTTCATACATCAAATTTTATAATTTACGACGTTTAATCTGTCCATCCGGATAAGCACAAATCATAATACAATGTCAAAATCAATTTAACGCAAGGCGAATTGAATTGATTCATAAATTCGCCTCATAATACTCAAGACATCCATCCCTGTTTTTTTACATTGTTCTTTGTGTTACGAATTCCCAGTGAATTGCTTACTTCATAAAAAAGAAGCATCGGATTATTCGGCTTGGGTTCATTTTATTCTTGAAAGTTGTGAAAAACGAATAAATATTTTAATAAAAGTTAAAGAAATAATTAGAAATGACTTCCAACAGTTAAATCTATTTGAATAAAACAATGCAATTGCAATCATAATTAGCAACGCAATTACATATTAATAAGCAACGCATGTCTGATTATAGATTTTGGAATACATGTAAAAAAATTGACAACAGTTTCCCACAAACATTCAATAAAAATAATACATTTCATCAAAAGAAAAGTTCTTAAATATTACAAAAAATTAATTTGTTAAAATGTAAGTTTATTTAATTAAATTAAATTGTATATTCGTTATAAATAGTTTCTATAAATTGGTGCATGTGACGCAAAAATATACATACTCAGTTCTTTTCCAAGTTGCTTTTGCTTGTTATCATCTATTGTATTAACATGGTAACATTACTTCTACTTTTTATCTGTATATTCTTGATACCGTTTTAAAGAAAATATAAATTTATATTAGAATATTCGCGAACAAAAATTATACAATAATTTTCTACTACGTGAATTTCTGGTATAAAATGTTCATTTTAAAAAAAAGTAGAATTAGAAATTCATATTTTTTATAACTATTTCTGCTTTTCTAAAACCGTAACTCCACACATTCATTTATAAAAGTAAGTAAATAAAAGTAAAATAATTTATTATATTTTAATAAAAAAAGCAAAACGAAAATCACCACCAACGATAAAGGCGGTGTTCCTTTTAAGGGAAGGTTGCGTGCTACCTTCTTTAAAGTTATAATGTCATGTACCAGTACTGTGGATGTACAGTCCGAATAGGCAGTATTGCGATGGATGTATACCATTGCTTTACATCGTCGAAGGACTACGGCTCCTAAGTGTGTACGTGCTTAGATGTGTATTACCTTCGAAGTTCTTTGTGAACTCGAAACCATAAAGTTACCAATGACTATGACTTTCATACCAATATGGATCTCCTTACAAAACCTTCACTTATTATGTTAAAATAAGAATTTCATAACAAAAAATCTAAGTACAAAAAATTGTAGTTAATTGGCAAAAGCATTTGATTACAATAAAATATCTGTACAGAATCAGTGGCAACAAATTTCGTTTCTCAAAAATTAATTTTGGCAGAATTATTTTGTAGAATTATTATCTACGAAGATACCTTACCGTCGTAATATTGGCCACTAGCGTAAGTTACAAACACTATCACCGGTAATGATGGAAATGTTAGAGTGGTCGAAGGAAAACCATCCAAAGTAATTTACAAGTTGAAGTGGTTAGTATAAATTCTTCAAGTGCATTTATAATAGCGGCATTTGAGATATGACAGGTACTAAGAAGTAAATATTGGTTTATTTTAAGTTTAGTTTAGTTTGAAAGAATATAACATAATTTTTAAATTTTGTATCTTAAAATTTTATAATTTTAGATGGAAATTATCGATGTGGTTTATGGCAAATTTACCATACCCTCAGATGTGGCTGAGATCGTGAGAACGCCTCAATTTCAACGTTTAAAATTAATTAAACAATTGGGATTTTTTAAAATTAATAAAATTACGGAACATGAACATCATCGCTTTGCCCACTGTTTGGGGTAAATATTATTACTAAATAATATATTATTTATACACACATATATACTATATAAATACATATTCTAAATTTATATAGAACTTATTATGCTGCCACACGCATGTTAGATGCCCTGGAAAATAATACCGAATGGCTCGGGGCCAATAACAACAGAATACCCCTAGTATATCGCAAAGCTGTGCAGGTAATTTGGTGTAAAAGTGAAATTCGAAGTGAAGCCTAATGTAACTTAAGCAAATATTTTAAATTAATTATACCAAAGTTTTCTTGATCTGGTGTGTCAGAAGTCTTTGTATTGTGAAGTTAATAAGACATTTTCTTTTATTGCAACAGCTGGCTGCGCTCTTACACGACATTGCCCATGGCCCATTTTCACATACTTGGGAGCACATATCAAATAATTATACACATGAAAAAGAGGCCTTATTTAGCATCGATCAAATTTTTAAGCAATTAAATGAAGCTCAATTTAAAGAATTACGTCACAATAATAATTATGGAATTGAATTAATAAAGTCATTAATTGAGGGCGATGTTGAAAAGTTTAAGTTCAAAAATCAATTACCCAAACGTTTCCATTTTGTATTTGAGGTGAGAAAAATACATAAATCAAATTTATTAAATAAATTAAATATTATATTCTTTAGATTGTCAACAACAAACGTTCTAAATTAGATGTAGATAAATGGGATTATTTAAAACGTGATGGTTATTATTTAAAACATTTGTGTCAACCAAATATCGATTTTGATGATGTTTTTCTTGAGGCTCGTGTTTCTGATTGTGGCTCACACATTGAATATCGGTATGAAGATTATAACAAAATCTTTAATCTTTTTGCTGCCCGTTATGCGTTTCATGCTTATTGCTACACTTTGCCTGAAGTTTTATTATGTGACTATATACTTAATATGATCATCCAAGAAATGCAACCAAAAATCAATAACGTTTTAATCATTGATATTGGTGCCGATATGGTGCAAGAATTTCTAGAACTGACTGATACTTGTGTACTAAAATTAGTGGAAAATAGTGTTTTTAATATATTTTTGCAACATGAGACAAAATTCGAAAAAGTGGATAAAATTGAAAGAAAGGTATGTTTTTTTTTTTTTATTATTAAACTAAATATTAATGTTTATTTCTATTGTACAAATTGTTATTTTTTTTAAGACAACTCATGCGCCTGTAAAAATAAAACGAGTCAGTGAATTCATGCCAGCTAAAGAACGAATAAGTTTTTATGGTGATATCAAGTAAGTGATTTTTAATATTTTTTTCCAATATTTATAATTCTTTTATTTATGTACATATGTCTTTACAAAAAGCTTAAGAGGCAATGTGTGCAACATAATTTCTTTAATTTGATTAAGTTTATTTCAAACATCATAAATAGGAGAATCAAGTATATTATTTACATTTTTTTTAATTTATGATTGAATTAATAGTGATTAGGGTTTGTATTGCGAAAAATAGCAATTATAGCCCAGACGGTAGAAAAACCAAGTAAATTCTAATCGTAACCTGTCATCAAAAACATCACAACACCTCTACCAATTCAAAGCAATGTGGTTTTGATATCCATGCTGAAATAATTAGCTTCTTTTTCAATAAGTATTGATTTAGAAGCCTAGATATAATTCTAGGCGAGAATATCAAACCTCCCTTCCAATACACAAATTTTATTCACATTAGAAGATTATCGCATTGGACTTGTATGCCAACTTCTAAATACCTTTTATTACCTTTAAAAAAACCTTCTCTGTTTTGCCTTGGTTTTTATTCTAAACTTGTTACCTTATTATTTTACTTTTGGCTATTTTGTTGTTAAACTGGTCTAGAAGGCTGCACTTTCTTGGTGTTAAGACCAAACTTGGTTAGTAGACTTTCAACAAAAAGCTCTTGAAAAACCCTCGCAAACCATATTTTCAACCATCATTTGCAAATTTCAAAACAGATGACAGTCATACGAACCCTTGGAAACATTTTTCAAATCTACACAACAATTTTTTCGATATAAATCTATTTTACTTTTTCTTCTTTCTATTATTTTTCTGTTATTTTGTCTGGCCTATTCTATTCCACCTTAGTTTTATAAATCCTGTATTCTTTTGTCTTTGCACAAACATCATAATGGGCGAATAAAATTTTGAAATTGAATATTTAGATTATTTCAAGTAGAAAATTGCATTCTATTAATTTAGTGATATTGAACAAATACATTGGAATTGATAAGGATTTTTAAAATTCTATATGTTTTAGTTTTCCATAGTAAATATATCAAACTTTTTCCCTTCTACTCCCTTTTGATTTTAATCACCTTTTCTGTAAAGAAAGCTCAGTAATCCTTGCCTTTTCCAAACTCCTTTCTTACGTCTACAAATTCCAAAGCTGTGCAAGAGAAGTGAGGATAGGTTTTAGGTTTAAGTTTGTTTCTTTAAGAAGAAATGTATTTTTTTTTAATTTTCTTGTGTTTTTTTGCATTCTGAAAAATTGAGAATTCTTTTTTTTTAATTCATTATTTTATTGTTATTTATTATTTTATTGTTACTTATTATTTTATTATTATTTATTATTTTTAGAAGACTAGTAAAATATTTACAATTCTATGAAATTTTTATATAATTTGCTTTACTTCTGGCGCCTAACGATAATTTAAAGTGATGCTAGGAGATCCAGTTTTATTTCATTGTCATCTATTTAATTTTGTTGATAGCAGAATGTTTTATAGTTTATAATTTTTTCTGTGATGCTAAGTATTTTTGCGAATGTCATTTTTTTCTTTGATTTCAATAATTGTGGATATTTTCTTTGTTTTTGTTATATTTTAACAATTCTTTATTTTAAATGTACAATTTATGCACAAAGAACTTGTTTCTTATTTTATAATAATTTAATAAAAGTCAACACAAGTCTGTATTAATTCTTAAGACTTTTGAAATAATTCTTTCTTTTATACAAATAATATACTAAATTTATATAAACGAAAGTGATGTACCTTAATTGTGAACATCTTCGAAATGCATAATTTTTTTTCACTAAAAAAAATCCTTTATAATCACATTATTTTGTTTGGATGTGCATTTTTAGAAACCAACCTGTTGTAAATGATCAAACGAAACTTGTGAAAAAAATTTATTATTGTTATTGCGATCTGAGGTATGTTACCAATTTTTTTTTTCCAAGTTTTTGTAATGCTAAAACTAATTTATTTTACTTTCTAGCTCACAGACTGTGTATTATACAGTCCAACATGATCGAATAGAAAGTTTCAATTAAAAAAAAAATAGTAAAATTCAAAAGTACCTTTTTTGTAATTAAATTACAATTCTTGTTTTTAATTTAATTTTAATTCATTTGTTCACATCACATTGCAAGGATTTTCATTTGCTTATACCATGACATTCTGAATTGAAAAATTTTATTAAAAACTTGAGTAAAAACTCTGGAAATTTATGAATTTTTTGTCTTAAATTTTAATGCAAATCTGTCTTTGATATGTTTTTTTTCTGTTTTGAAACCAATAAGTAATTTATATATAATATAACCAATATGTTATAGTCAATAATATTAGTTTATTTAATTTTCAAAAGTAATTTTAAAAGAAAGAACACCTCCGTTGTTTTAAGAACAATTTTAAGCTGCCTTATTTAATTCATCTCAGTTAGCATTTAATGTTATTTTTTACTCCAAATATTTTGCCAAAATGTGTTGTTACGTTATGTTTTTCCAATTATAAATAATATCAGGTATTTGCTTTAATTATGTTATATTATTTTTATTTAATTTTAAAATACTTAGCAGTCGTGTTTTCATTAAGTGTCTTTTAGTACACTTTACTTTAAAGATATGTTTTTAAGACACTTTTTATACTGATTATAAATAAATTACAATTGCAAAGAAATCTTATTAATTCTTTTTTTAAATATTAATAAATATGGTTTATAGTCTCTTCGTTCCTATCACCTTAAAAATGTGTGAGGATTATCTTGTTTTGATAAATTTCCACCATTGGGGTAATTTTTTTTAACCATATTCTAAATTGAAGAGAAAAATATTCAAGCACTTAGAAATAATAATTTAAAATAAAATACCACATTGATAGCAAAATTTTAAAAAACTTAAAAAAATATATTAATTTCGAAAAAAGATACAAGATTTTTAAAAATTGTTAAAAATGTTTAAATTTTCATTTGTGCTCATTTCTTTAATTCTTAAAAGTTTTGCATATATATTGGGATGACAAACAAAAACCATTTTCTTCTCCTCTAAGGCAAGCTGTCATTTATGAGTATGCCCAATGAGAAAGGAAAGCTACAAACTGGCTTAAATTTTTGGTAAATAAATGAAAAGAGAATTTACATCAAAAAAAGAAAGAAAATTCTTCAAAAGCTATAAAAATGCTCCAGAACATTTTTGGTCATTATATTGAATAAATGGCATACAGGACCACTGCTTAACTTATTTATCTATAAACACTATATTAAACACCCTGCGAAACTGGAGTAAATTTCCATGTTAATAGTCTTTTTGTAGCTTTTTTAATTAATTGCATATGTAATTTGTAATTAAATTTTTCAATTACTATTATGTCTTGTGTTCAACATTCAATTGTGGAATATCTACTAAATTACATATAACTGCAATGGATTAAAAATTCTAGAATATGCTCTTCCAATTGCCAATGGTAACGATTGCTGTTGAACAAATTAAAAATGTTCCTCTGTGTCTTAATGTTTCCTGGTTATTTTCTATTTTCATTAAGAGATAAGTGTCTATAAAATTTCTTCACAAGAATTCAAAGAAAATCAAATTTACTTCCTGTCACTTGCTGTGGGTTCGATTCTCTTATGTGTCGGCATAACGTATTATATGTCCAGCATGTTATTACGTAGATAGTGCGAGTGCTGGCGTTGAACAAAACTATGAGGCTTTTAATTATTTCTTAAATTTTATGTGCATAATATACCGAGGCTAAACAATGTTCATTTTTTGTCGAAACAAATTTGATTGCATCTAAAAATTGATACCTACCACTCTCTTCGCAATAATTATCTTTATCACTTTTAAATTGGAATTATATTTTTATAATCGTAAATAATATCTTTTCAATTAAGATTTCACTTTTTCTAATATTACTTCGAAATCAGAAATTATGTGTGAAATCTTCTCACTATAATTGAAATTGAAATACAGATAGTTTTCGCAAACTTTGGGTATGGCGTTGGTATATATAAAAAAAAAAATCCCAATAAATAAATTAAGTTTTATTTATGTATTTATTAAATAATTTCACTGAATCACATATAAGGAAATTGCATTATTTTCTTATTCATTATAATGAAAACTAAAAAAATAACTAACAATTTGTTAAATACATTTTTTCATATGTTAAATATTCATATTAATTATATAAAAACACAACTATAAAGTACTTAAAATAAAATTAATAACAACAGTATTGAGATACAAAATAAAATAATTTGTAAAAACTATAAATTAAAAACTATAAGTTTTAGTGAATAATTAAAAAACAAAATATTGATAAAAATACCACAAAAGCTAATTTAATAAGAAAAACTGGGATGTGTAGCATTCTTATGATTACTTCTCCTCTATAAATGGTTGCATACTTTCAGGCATATTCAGGTAGTGGGATATTTAGTTTTCTTTTATATTTTCTTTAAGTATGTTTTACGTGTGTATGCCTTCTATAAGAGATGGCTTTTTACGCTTTTCTTTTGTAGTTATTTAACTACATATAAAACACATATATTATTAATAAAGGAAAAAATTAAAAAAATTAAAAAAAAAAATTACTGCCACTTTCAAAATATCAAAAGGAAATTTTATTAGTTAATTTACATTTAAAAAAAACAAATGATTTCAATATTTTATTTTATATGTAAATTGAGTAATAGAAATTTTCTTTCGATATTTTGCGACATACAGTAGAAAATAAATTATTTCCGCACTCAAATCCAGCCACATTTAAATATAAAAATAAGTCTAAAGAAGGAAATTTTAAAAGCCTTTAGTTGTCTGTAAGTTATTAGAGAATGGCATGAACAAACTGCCTTACTCAATCACACTAAAAATTCACTTTACGCTGATTGATCGACTGGGTCACTTTAGAAGATTAGAACTGATGATTGTAGACAACAAACGATTGAATAACAATTTTGTAAAGTATTTCGTTTTAAGGGCAATACTTGGATTTTTATTATTTAATTTAACAGCTGCTTTGTAACTGAAAACATTTTTATTGCTTTCGAGTTAGATTTGTTCCTAGCGTGCATGCTCACAATTATAGCAAGATATTTGCCATTGACCTTTATATTATATTATACGAAGGAAGAATATGAAATATACTCATATTTATTGTGAGTACATGGGCCAAAAATTTATTTGTTTGGAATTAACACATTCACTATTCACTTGCCATCTTTTTTAACTTGAGTGTTTGAAATGATTGTGTTTGTTCCATCTTAAAAAAAATCAGAATGCTAGATTGGTTTTATTTAACGAGTGCTTAATACTCGTTGCAGTTCTCTGATACGTCTGATAGTAGTTACCCCTCTTTCAAGATAGATTTTGCGATACTAAAAATGATCAGAGTTATATTCACTAACAAATGTATATGAAGGGTAGTGAGGGGAAGTTTTTGAGAATAACAGCAACAGTTTTCTATGATAAATTACCTTTTTTCGATTTTTAATATATCATATGCCGAAGTTAGGGATTTTAACGCCTAGTAACTATTTATTTAAAATTTTCTATGTACATATTTGGATATTTTGATATGATGCATACTATTCAGTATCATACTAATAGTTTTAATATGCATGGGGGCGATGAAAATTACGCACTGGAGCTTTAAGCTTACAGAGCAATTGGTTTGGCTGTCGTAAGAAAACTTCATTTCAAGTCATACTTCATAATTCGAGACATTTTGAATATAATCTTTACATATTCATTTCTTATATACGAAACTCTTGTATCTCTGTACAAATTCCAATAACCAATTTTGTTTCATGAAATTGGCCCCTTTCATCTTTGAATTTTAGTTTTCCCCATAAATCTTATTTAAAATACTATATGTATGTTTTGTTTAAAGCTAATTTTATGTATGATATAATTTAAGGTTGCAAAAGAGCCAATGCATTGTCTGGCAAATTTGCGGCCAAGTATTGCTTGTGTAAACGTTGTCGACAGAATTGATAGAATTCGATTTCGTAGGTAAAATTGCGTCGCACAATTTCTTTTATTTTTTCACTTACAGGTGGCTTAAAATTATTTTTATTTATTTTTGTTAGGTATTCGGCACTACCTGGAAAGACAAAAAATATATGTTTTATGAGAAAATTATATTTAAGAACTTAGAATTACAGCAAAATGTAGGCAAAGCTAAACTATATCAGCTGAGTTAAAGAAATTTCGGTATTCGTTTATCGTTCTAAAAAGCTAAATGGTATTTTAATTTTCTAGTAATGCTATTAAAAAGTTATAAAAAAGATATACAAATTCTGCTGACATTGGTAACGATCAAGGAACCCCAAAATTTTGCTTCAATATTTTTTCCAAATAATTTCATTCCCCATTTCTGTTTTACAATACCCCAAATCTCGGAAAATTTTTTTCTTCTTTAATATTAGCAAAAATATATTTTAAACATTTGAAAATATAAAATAAACTTACAAGAGCAAAAAAAAAACGGAACTTTTCCATTCAAAAATACGTTTGAATAACGGACGTTTTCAAAGAATGACGATTGCAGGACTTGCCAATATGTGTGATTTATCCATACGAAAATATGACGTAATTCTATCGTATTTAAAAAAATTAAGTACCACATTATTATATAAAAGTGATCGGGCCTTTTGATCATATCGAAACTAAAATTTTTTGCAAATTTTCATAAATTTTCTTGTCACACTTTTCCAGCATTCATGCCCTATTTGATAAATTACTGCAAAAATTTATATGCACTTCATTTCTGTGGATAAGAATGATCAAGGCAGACTGGAAACTGTCAGAAGGCCAGAAAAAAAATGATATTTTTTTGTCTTAAGAAAAAAGTGATATTTTGATTAATTTTAGCACTTTTGTCGGGACTCCACTGTATTGTATTAAGGATTTATAACATAAATGCAAAACAATCGATAATGAATTGCTGCTCATAAACGACTAAATTTCGCCAGCAGCCTCTCCAGATCACAACTGTTCTTAAGGAAAAGTAAAGTAGACGCAGCATTGATTACTATTCCGTTGTAGAAAGGAATGCTATAAATCCCGTCTCTTCAAGTACACCTAAATTTTTTTTTAAATATATTTTTGCTATAAAATACTTTTCATATAATTTTCTACTAATCTGATACGTCGGACCAAAAGCATAAATTTGCCGCAGACTGCACTATATAACGGAATCAAATAATAATTATAAACTTACTGTCATAAATCTCACGAACACCTTGAAAAAATCTGGGTATAAATTTCTCAAACACTGACAGTGTTGTGTTTAAATCCTCCAGGACACCCACTACTGCATATTGACTTTCAACTGCATGTTTGGCCCTTTCTAAAGCACCCACGGTATTGAAAGGACTATAAAATAAAATCACAAAAGCATAATTGAAAAAAGAGAAACAATTATAATAGTAATAAATGACATACGTGCACTCATAGGCGTGACCACAAAAAAATAAACTCTGGCGCCGATGATCACCAATACCCTCCACAGTAACCCCCTGGGTATAAGTGCATTCTTGATCGCCCGACAAAACGCAAGATTCAAAATCTTTCTTTAACCAAGCTGGATGAGGTAGTGGCAAATCGGGAAAAGCCGCCTTACGTTCCACAAAATACCAAGGAGCTCTTACATAGTAAAACCAACTGATAACACGCTCCACGGGATCACGTACTACATTTATGTAGATTGGTGTGGGTAATTTGAATTTAGTGAAATTCGTATAGCAAACATGTTTTATAAAGACTGACGGTTCTGGTAAATCGCTTATAACTTCAGCCAATTCTTGTTGCTGATCCTCAGCTAGGCGTATAGTTTCGACCTTTTGTACGGCATCACGATGAAATTGAAAGTTATTACGTTCCGATAGCCGTCGCATGAGTTCCATAAAAGTTTGACTACCCACTTTGGGCACACGATTAAAGAATACTAAATTCAATTGGGCCTTCCGAGTATTATTGAGATCATGAACATTAAGAGATTGCATCTTTGGTAAAGAGAGAAATATAAAATAATTTCAAATAAAGATAAAATAAAGTAAATAGTTGAATCATACTTATTGCAGGTGATTGATATGCTTATTCTTTTTTTTTTTTTTATAAAAAAATTTAATTGTTTGCTATACCGAGTAATTATACCGAGTAAATGACATATTGCCAATACATATAACAACTCACCAGCCATCCTTCTGTCAAATTGCTATAGAAATACTCTGAAAACCAATGCAAGTAATCGATGAATTTGTAATTAATTCCGCAAATTATTTCATTAGCTGCTTAAGAACATGAATGCTTCTGAAATATTGTGATTAAGCTTTATATGTTTTATACATAATAATCGTGGACCCTTTTATCATAATAAGAAATATATAATATTAATTAAAATACTTCTGTGGAAGCTTTTTCTTTTATTTCTAAATAACATCCGATTCTTTTGTTGGACCATCCTTTAGTTACACAATTGACAAGCTACCAGGGGAAGAGTATGTCTTATTTATAAATATTGTTTATATACATAGATAACATTGTATATAAACATTTGCTTAGAAACATTATATTATATCATCAACATTTACTTAGCCTATGCGTACATTTGCCGAAAGAATAAGTTCATAATTTGTATGAAAAATTCTTATTTTTGTTCAATTGTTAAATGCTTTATTTTTCGGAAAATTTTTTAATAAAATATTTTGGACAGGAGCTTAATTAATTTCATGCATATACCATTCTCTTTCCCGCCTAACATTATGGTTTTAGTAGGTTCTATGGTTCACTACTTCTAACTTTTGTTGGAAGCAATAAGACATTGCTTGGCCTTTTAAGAGCATGTTCTTGACAGAACATGCTACCAAATAGAGCTCTTGTGCTTCCTTTTTCTTGTGTCATTTTATGCTTCTAGAAAATTGTAGGCGATACTTGATTTATGTGAATTATGTGTTCAGTATGACATGATCCGCATTAGTAGAGTTTTTTTTTTATTTTATTTAACAAAATTATTTTTAAGACTGACTTAAAATAAAACTTAATGATTATTCGTAAGCTAAGCAACGTTTGGCAAAACTGCTAAAGTTTCGTTCCAATTGAATGTGGGAGTGAAATTTTTTAGGCTGTTCAAGGTTTGCAAAACTGCAATCACTGCACTCGCTTTGACTGTGGGAATAAAAAAAATTGATTTAACATTTCTTGCCACAATGCATTTTGATGAGCGATAATGCTACAATAATTGAGAAGATGTAAATCGTGTATATTTACAGAGTTCTCACTCATAAACTGTTAACGATTATATACCAGACAGTTGCTGTAAAGTAATAGAGATTTGTATTGGAATAAAGTACAGTGAAACTCAAATGTATTCAACAGAATGTCAAAGAGTAGAACTCTTTGTTTCTCCTTTTCCTTATCTTTGCTTTGAATGAGATATTGAAAAGTATCCATTTCTGATTTTATTTAAGAAATATATAATTCAAATGCATTTTGCAATTTATCACGGTACCGGTCCTGGGGCTGACTTGATGTCACGGTCTCTGTTATGCTGCCTTTATAAGAAATATCAAACTATCACGTTTGCTGTATTCTTTTTTGCTGTGCAAAGAGCCCTGGTCCCTTTCAATCCTCTTTGGTGTTGAACTTGACTGCTCAGTTTACTCAAGAAAATAAAATGTTCGATACCCCCGACATTTTATTTCAGTATTTCTTGTTTGAAATTTTTAGTCACACCTTTTTGTAAGTTAGTTCGTAAAAAATAAAAACTATCAGAAATAGTCGTTGGCATATATAAGTTCTCTGGCATACACTCCCTTGGATAATTATAGGTGCAACCGAGAAAAATAAGTTTTATTGAAAGCTTAAGATTACGACTGAATTATCATCAATTTTAAAATAATTTATCTAGATTTATTAATTATTTAAAATATTATTTTTATTATTATTATTATTATTTATTTCATTAGAAGGCTTTTAGCATCCAATCCTTTTAAAGTAACTGCTAAGTATTGTTTATATAGACGCTGCTTGCAAAAATAGTAAAAATCGTATTCATGTGTAAAATTTCTACGTATCATTTCCTTAACATCAGCTTCGATTTTAGGCTTCCGTTTGTTCTTGTTACGATTAGTTATTTTCTCGTAATTCACTGAAAATATTTTAAATGATTTATGACCAGATTATTTAATTCCTAATAGAATATAAAAACTTACATTCGTATAGAAGTTTAGCCCCATTAAAAAATTTCGGTATATATTTTTCAAATACGGTTAAGGTTATATTGGTTTCTTCCCAAGTTCCAACAACTGCAAAATCGCGCTCTACATGCTCTTTAGCTATTTGAATAGCAGCGGGTGAATTAAAGGGGCTGCGTGTAAAGCAATTCAGATTAGTTTTAGTTCAACTTGAATGTCAAATCGAACAAAAAATATTATGTAAAGCTTTATTAAAGCTTTTCTGTTTTTAATAAGGTTAAGATATGGGCGATTTCGTATACTTGAAGAAGGATTTCAAATATGTCAGCTTTTTTAGTAAAAAGCTTTCAAAATTCAGCGAAGAATGCCAGACAATATAAAAGATTTACACAAAAGTTGTATAAAGCTCTTGACACTATATAGTTAGTGTAAGGCAAAATTTTGTTTGATTAATAAATATAAAAAATCTTGAAGATTTTTATAATATAAATATGACATGCAGATAAACTTCAGAGCTATGGAATGCATTTTCTGAATGTAAAATATATATAGAAAGCTTTTGGCAAAATTTACCAAGAGTTATACAGTTCGTTTATTTGCTTTAGCGTAGGCCATCTCAACTTTTCCGACGGCTTTTCTCTACACAAAATTTAAAAATAATTACAGAAACCAGCAGTATACACTTTTTAGAAAATAACTTTGAAAGCTTTTGACAATCCAAAATCCAAAATTGTTCTTTCTGCTTTCCTTCAATACTTACATACAATCTGGGTGATGACCACAAAAGAATAGCGATTGACGTTTAAAATTTCCTACGTAGTCGGTAACACTGAATGGTACATATTGGCATTCCGGGTCACCACTGCGCACGCATTGGTTGAAGTTCTTTTTATACCATGATTCTGGCTTTGCCGGCTTCGAGGGATCACGGTTATATTCAATTGCATTCTTATAACCACCTCTGGCATAAAAATACCATGATATAACTCGGTCCACTGGATCTCGTACCATATTAATATATATTGGCTTTGGCAAATCGTAATCTTCGAAATTTATCCAATTTATGTGCTGTATCCAGATAGAGCCCTCATCAAGCTCTGAGATCTTTTCAGCCAATTTGCGTTGCTCCTCCTTGCTATGTTGTCTTTTTGGCTTTATATGTAAGCCTTCACGTTCCAAACTCAAATTATCGTTGTAAGTTTCTAGAACATTAAAAAGCTCCAAAAGAGCTTCACTGCCAACTTTGGCACAACGATTAAAAAATATGACATCTATATCGGCTTTGTGGGTATTATTTAGTTTATATGCATTTAAAGTTTTCAGCTTTTGGAATTGATGCAAGAAAGAGAGGTGCGAAAGCACAGCAAGAGAAAAAAAATATTTCAATTTTTTTTTTGTAATCTAAGGTTTTGTGAAAAAGATATGATTGCTAAGCTGGTGATAATATTAAGGGCTGAAATGCAGTTGGTTGCCTCTATAAGTGTGTTATAACTTGTTTTATATACATAACCAAATTCCCGTTAAGCGACTTTTTTAAGCTTCTCCTCAGTTTCCCTCATATTAAAACTCTATTCGGATTTTGTATTTTTAAAAATTTTATTTACAATCGTCGTGATCACCATAAAATAAAATCGACTCTGTTTTAAAATTTTCCGCTGATAATTGCGGAAGGAAATATTTAAGTTACGACAAATCGGAATATTCAAACTCTATAGACATTTAAAGTTTTAAGCTTTTGAAATAAAAGCGAGAAGAGAAGAATCTCGACGTTCTTCTAGAACTAAAACAAATTTTCCAAATTTATATTGTTGAGTTCACGACAATCTTTGCATTGCAGATTTTTCTTAATTTGCACTATTGCATGTGGAAAGCTCTAGATGTGGAAAGCTCACTACACTAATTAGCTTTAAGTATGAGTATAGTGCTTTGTATATGATCACTTAAGCTTTCATGCTATAAAATAAAAGTCAGAAAGAGCAGAGACACTAAGAATTAGAGTAAAAAGTATGGAATGAAAACACACAGCGAAACATAAGAAAAGTAAGAAGAAAGAGGGTGAAAAGTGATGACAAGTAAGCAATTTTTTTTTTACTCTGGATAGCCTTAGAACTTATTTTTCTAAATAGCTCAGACTTAAGATTACATTACTTTAGATAAGCACACATTGGATGAAATATGAGAAACCTATTAATGACCCTTTCTTAATTAAATGACTTTAAAAAAGCTTCCAGCAAGTGATGGAAAATTGAAAATCGGTAAATATTTTAAAACCACGCTTAATTATAATTAATTCGTAAATAATATCTGTATTGAAGTCAAAATATTTTTCCTAGTTGAATTGTTGCTGAGAGGCGAATGATCATATTTGCTGCCATAAGATATATTTAGCCAATTCCTTATTCTCCAATGTAGCCAGAGAGTATTCCAACTTAATCCTGCTAGAGCTTTTTATTTAACTTGGAACTGGTCTTTAACTGCAGTAACAAACCGATGCCATTTGGTCAGCTTTAGTTTATACTCCTAATCAGAGACTTAAAATATTAATGTCTTTAAAGCTGCGTACGACTATATTATTCGTAAAGAGCTTTACGCTTTAAAATTATTTCATTATTTCTTTAGTTAATTTAATATTCAATATTTCGCAGAGATATGCAAAAATCTCCTTTGCCACAATTTCTATCATTTAAATAAAATTTTCTAAATATTAAATTAAGTACTAAAACGAATTACTAAAAGTACTAAAGAAAAGTACTAAGTACTAAAAAAAAGCTGAGCTTTGGCCCTTATGTGCTTATGAAAATTGTAAATAAAACTTGTCAATCTTTAATTTTCTTTTCATGAAAAAGTTGAAGCTTAAAGTTTAAAAAGAGCTTAAAATTTAAATAAACACTTCATTTAAAAGTTGTTTGAATGTGTACTTCGATGAAAATATTTAAAATTAAAGGGATTCCCCTAATTTTCCTCAAATATGTATTTGGGGAAAAACCATTTAAATATATTTTTTTTTCAATTCTATGGACGCCTTCAAAAATACAAAGAACGCCTACGTTTTCGAAAGTAAACAAAAGCGATAAATATTTTTAATAGTTTTATTGAAATTTCAATTGAACTTTAATATGGAATTTGAAAACAATTTGAATTGTCCTTGTTCCTCCTTATCTATCAATGCTTTTAAATCGTCCTTTTTTAGCGCTAAATATTGTTTATGTAGACGTTGGCGGCAAAATTGATAGAATTCTATTTCCCGTGTAAAGTTTCTTCTCACCATTTGTTTGATTTGTTCACTAAATTGAGGCTTAAAGGGATTGTAATTTTTGATTTCAGAGCTGGGATCACCTAAACCCAAAAAGATTTATTCTTATCAGTGGCATCTTAATATAATATATATTTTAATAATTCTCTTACTGTAATACAATTTCGTGGCTCCTTTAAAATAGCTGGGTATATAGTTTTCCAAAACACTTAGGGTAACATTGGTGTCCGCCCAAGTGCCCACTACAGCATACTCCATCTCCACTGTCCTCTTAGCCAACTCTAAAGGCACTTGGGTATTAAAAGGCCTACAGGAAATGCATTGTAAAATATAATCAATTATTAAGCTTTTGGAAAACTTTGCACTTACAGGCATGTGCGCGCATTATGGCCACAAAAGAATAATGTTTGACGCCTATGATCGCCGACTCCCTCCAAACCGGAGCCTTCTATAAATGTACAAGCTTTGTCCTTCTGCAAGACACATTCGTCGAATTCTGTATTCACCCATTTTGGATTTGGCATTTCTTTTTTATTTTTTTGCCGAGCTGGCACAAAAATCCAAGGAGACCGTATATAATAATACCAGCTAATAATTCTCTCTACGGGATCTCTAACCATATTTATATAAATAGGGCGAGGTTGATCAAATTCGGTAAAATTCAGATAATTCATGTGGGAAACAAAAGCGGTGCCCTCTCCAAAATTTAAAATGTTCTCTATAGTATTTTTCTCCTCCTGCTTGTTCAGTGATGATCTTATGCCACCATTATTGGGATCTACGTCAACCACATAATTATGTAGTTTTCCCAATTTTTCCATTAATGTGATCAACTGCAAGCTGCCAGTTTTTGGCACCCGATTGAAAAATAATATATCGATTTCGGCTTTTTTCGTATTATTTAAATTGTTGACATTGAGGTTAAACAGCTGACAAAAAGAAATTTATGTTTTGATGAGCTAATTTTATTTATGGTTGATGGTTGGTGATGAGCTTTCCATTCTACAACACTTTAAATATGAAAAAAGCTTTTAGGAAACCAATTAACCATTCTCTTAAATGAAAAGTAGCGAGTTATAAGCTGATGGAATTAAAAAAGTTTATTTTGAAATTAGACAATTTCCCTTTGTATATAGAGAATTTATATAGAATATCTAATCCCATAAGGCTTTGGCTCTAAAACAATAAAGCTCGGCAAACTTTACTTTTTAAAAATTTTAACAATTAGTATAGTATTTCACGAGGTAATGGCCTTTTGTAAAGGCTCATAAAGGCTAATTTGAAAGCTTTCGTTGGCAGCGTCAATAATTTTAAAATTTTTAAGCTTAAAACATTTTAGTTCCTAGAAAAATTCTATTGCTTTTTTATACAATGTGACCAATTAAAAGAATAAAGCCAATGTGCTTTTCTTTTACCTACATAAAGAAAAGCTTTCATTATAATTTTTATAGACATAGAAAGCTACCGGTAAAGGATGTAAAATTTTAGGGGGGGTTAAATTTTGTAGTATTACAATTTTTTAATAAAAAAAATTATGAAAAGTTTCTTTAAAATGTATAGATTTATTTTAAATTCATTTAGTATTCAAAATATTTAGCAAAACTCCTAAAAGCTTGTAGAAAAACTTTTAATTTTTAAGTAATCTCATTTTTTAATTATTATAATTTTTTTTTTTTTGATTTTAAATAAATCTAATTTGTTATTAAATTAATTAGCATTAAGCTTGAGAAAACTTTAATAATTCGGGGTGGGGGAATACCCATCACTATCTTAATGCAAATAAAGGCGTCGCTTGCAAAGTTCATAAAATTATATATCAATATATTATATTATTATATAATATTGTATCATTATATATCAAATTCTTGCGCCATATTATATTATTTATATTCAAATGATATCCTCTGCTAGGAAAGAAATGTTAGGAGGAAATTATTATATGAAAAGCTTTTATGTGAGAGAATGCTTTTTTAAAGCATTTCAAAATTTCAAATGGCGGCTCCACAATTAATTAATATTAAATCTATAAAACTGTCAGAAAAACAGAAAAGAAAAATCCAACTATTCATGTTTAATATGTCTTGTCTCTGAAAGCTTTTTGGCTACAAATGGTGATTGAAAATGGAAATAATTCCAAACGATATTAGTTAAATTAAGCATTTTTTTGTTATGCCATTTTATATTTCCAGTTCTGGTCATTGAAGAAATCTTTAGAAACTTTCCATTGACCATTTTTAAAAGACAATTTCTACAGTGTTGCTCACTTATGAAACCTTTAGAAGGTTTCCATTGGCCATTTTTAAGAGTCACTTTATAAAGTTTTGCTTACAAAAGAAAACTTTAGAAATTTTCCATCGGCCATTTGTAAGTCACTTTATAAAGTTTTGCTTACTACAGAAACCTTTAAAAGCTTTCCACCGGCAGTCTGTAAGAGTTACTTTATAAAGTTTTGCTCTGTAAAGAAGTCCTTAAAATGATTCCATTGGCCTTTTGTAGCGGTGAATTTATAAAGTGAGTATATTGAAAAATTGGAAACCGCTTTTGCGAATAAGTTGAGAAAAAAGGTGAAACGCTGAACTTAGTCATATATGTGAACAAGGCTAGTCCTAAAATGATATTGGGTAGTCGAAAAAGTTTTTTCGTATTTTGTCAATAGAAGTACTAGTAGTTGCAGTCGTATAGATCCAGTGCTACCAATCACATTGTGTTATACCATAAAAGCTTCATTTTAAGCTTTACTTAGCCAAAAAAAAAAAAAATAATAATTCCCGGAAGTTGAAGAAAGTTAAAGCTTTTCAAAAATGAGTGAAAATAACGAAGAAATATGAAAGGACTTTTTCGACTTTCTATATGTGTTCAAGATTATTGATAAATAAATATGCATATCGTCGGTGCATTTTTTGTTCGCTTAAAGGAATAAAATAAATTTTTATGAATAAAATAGTATTTTTCTTAAATTTGCAAAACTTTTAATTTTCAGTTCTTTAAAAAAAGCATTATGGTAAAGTTAAGTTATGGACTTGCTAATATTATGTGAACTTGAGAGAAGAATTGCCAAGTATTGTTTGTACAAACGTTGTTTGCAAAACTGGTAAAATTCAATTTCATTTGTAAGATTTTTCCTCAAAATATTACGCACTTCCTCAGTGATGGGAGGCTTATGAGAATTGCGATTGGTTTTATGCAAAAGATTTTCTGCTTCTGTAAAATTTTAATTGAAAGAACATTTAAAAGAGTCAAATCGTTAATATGTTAAGAAGAAATAATTACTATAGTATTCCTCAGCGGCACCGCTGAAGAAGCGTGGTATATATTTGTCCAGGACAGTCAAAGTGATGTTGGTGTCTTCCCAAGAGCCCACAACAGCATATTTTGTTTCGACATGCCTTTTGGCTTTTTGCATGGCATTGTACGAATTAAATGGCCTATGAAGTGGAAGTAGGATTAAATAAAGTAGATTTTAATATCCACTGCTTATGACTCACATACAGGTTTCAGCATCTTGGCCACAAAAAAATAAGACTTGCCTCCTGTGATCGCCCAAGCCATGCAATTCATTTTGTATGTATGAGCATTCACGATCTTGGCTTAGCACACAACTTGAAAAGTCTTTTTTCCAATAGGCAGCATTGCGCTTTTTATAATGTTGGGGAAAAATTCTTTTACGTTCGGCAATATACCATGGCGTGCGTATATAATAAAACCAGGATATAATACGTTCCACTGGATCTCTAACCATATTGATATAAATGGGTTCCGGATAGTTTAAGGCGGCAAAGTCGACATATGCGACATGTTTAGTGTAAGATGCCGGTTGCTTTATAGCCACTATCTCTTCCACCAGGCTGATTTTAAATGGTGGTGTCAGCATAATTGTTTCGGTGTTTCTAATCTTATCGCGTGTGGCCTTAAAGCCATTACGTTTGCTTAGTAAATATAAGAGGACCATTAGAGACTGACTGCCTACTTTGGGTACTCGATTAAAGAAAATTACATCGATATTAGCCTTCGGAGTATTATTTAGTTTTTCCGGTGCCAAAGTATGTAACTAATAAAAAATGTTTCTTTCATTAAATTTTATTGCTTACTAGAAAAGCTTTTGGCAGCCAGACTTAAAATTAGTCAAAAAAAAAAACCCCAGACTTTTATATACAATTTCGGTGTTAATGTGTAGAAAAAAACCAACAAGCTACTCGTACTGCCAAAGAAGAAAAGTAAATAAAACTTTATTTACATATTAAACAAAAGCATAATAAAAAGCTTTTAAAAGATCGCTCTTTCTGTATCTTACCTGTATTAACTTTCATTAATATAATTTTTTTTTTCTTGACCACTTCAGTTTTGGTACTCATTCACTTTTAATTTGTAAAATTTTTCTTTTAAAAGCTTTATGAATTTGCCGGACAATAAGAACTTTAAGAGCTGTTTTAAATCAATTTCAAGCTAAGCTTCATATTTATAAAGCTTACTCTTAATTTCATTATATAACATGCTTAAAAATATAAAATAATTGCTGATGTAATTCTCAGCTAAATAAATGAATTATAATGAGGAAGCATACAATACGATTAAATTATATTTTCGAAATAAAATTTATAGAGCTTTTTTGTATAGAGCTTTTGTATACGTCTGCTCACTTTCGTAATTTATTTTAATAACGTGTCTATTTCTTTGCCTACACATGGTTATATAAATTTGCTCAAAATCTTTTTCTAAGATAAAATCCATTTGTAGAAATGGTGATATTTAAATAAAAACTCATATCTTCAGGAGAAGCTTTTAGTGCTTAGCAAATAACTTATATATGTATACCATTTCATTCTTTTTTGAGAACTAAACTGAGTGCTCTTGCGTACACATGTATTTTCATTTGAAAACTTTCAACTACGTTAAAGCTTAAAAATTTAAGAATACTTTAAAAGCTCTTTAAGCTCAAAAGGCTCGCAAATTATATATTTAAATTTTTATATTTTTATATCAATAATTAAGAATATTTAATGAAATATTTCGTTAGAGTTAATGCATATGAATGCATTATCGTAATTTTAATGCTTTATTTTACTTTGAAGCTTAAAGCTCGGTTTTATTAAAACTTGACAAAACAATAATTAAAAAAAACAATAAATTTGCTTTAATTACATGACTGATTATGTTTGAGCAAAATTTTTGTATGAAGTATAATTTGTTAGGTTTATAAAGCTTTTCAAAAAGTTTTCTTCTATATTAAACTTATAAAGTTTTAAATAATTCTTTAAGCTTGTTAAGAAAGAATTTATATTTTAATATATTATTTTTTTTTTTTTAATTTTTAAAGAAAAAGCTTTATCATATTTTTCAAATATATCTAATTTTTTTACATTATTAAATTAAATACTTAAGTAAAAAGCTTTAAATTAATTGCGAGCCTTCCAAAATCTATCTATTCGGAGCAGTTTTATTTTTCCTCGCCCAAAACAAAAGTGTATGATAAGACCTTTTGAATTTGTTTCGTAAAAAGAAAATTTTTTTTGGTAAACAAAAACTAAAATATAAAATACAGAATGGAATGGAATGGAATTTAAAAATTACTGATAAATATCGAATTTACATACAAGATAATATTATCTAGGCTAGATAGCTTTCGAATTATTGACCTTGTAAGAAGTTTTTGGTTGTTTGTGAAAGGTTTCCAGTGAATGTTAGGATACCAACCTACCGGCTACAACTGGCAAAAATGGCCTGCATGTGTTTGTATGTAAATGATTATTTTCAGAACAAAATGTCTGCAAGGCTACACGACCACCGTTTTTGCTGTGGCCAATTTACGTTAATTCCAATTTTCATGTGTGATGCCAAAATAATATATTTTTTTATTTAACCGCAGTTAATATTATAAATGAATTAACAATTCAATAAAATGGTTTTACATGCAACACTGAAAATAAATTTTTAATATTCTGCTGAATATTATTTTTGGGGAATTCAGTGCAAATTAAATAGCAACTAAATTTTAGCTGCGAATTAGCTTAATAATATATTAAAAAGTTTTTAAATTTTATTTTCACAAAAGCGAAAGTATTGACAGTGTCAAGGGGATGACGGTGTCAAGGCTGAGAAGTCTTTCAGAATAGTTATTTAAGTGGAGACTGGGTTGCAATAGTAGCCAGCGGCAGCTGGAGTCGTATTCGTCTAAGTGGCTGGCATTTGTAGTGGACGAATTTATTACGAGTAGCTCAGTTAAAGGTCTTACTTATTTCACAGAATCTAAACCTCAAAATCAAAAAACAACAAAACTAAAACTAAAATAATTTTTAATTTTTAATTTCAATTAATTAATGTATTTATTTTATTAAGAGTAGCTTTCGCAGAGACTTAAATGTTGTTCTCATAACTTAGACGAGCAAGCCGAGCTCGTAATTCTAGTAGGAATTTTTCTCTCTAAAGTCGATGATTCACTGTCCTACACAGTCGTACGATCTGTCAAATATGGCATGTGTTCTCAAAATATAATATAGTGTGGCATCTGTGTGATAGATTTTTCTTACAAGAGTTATATTTACTTCAAGCAGCAAAGAAAAACTTGGTTTGCATCATATTTGTTTGACAGTGTGCCTCTAGTAATGCTATTTGCATGCGATTTCTCATGAGATTTTCTTGTGATTGAATTGTACGACTTTGTAGGATAGTGAAGCATGATCTTAACCATTTGTCTGGCTTTTGTAACACCACTCTAATTTGTTGTTTTGTGTATATGTGTCTTTTCTTGAAGAGTAGGAGTCGGCGAGCTTTTCAATTTAAAAGTGTTTCTTTTCTTCAATGAGTCACTGAATGCAAAAATAGTTTTTAGCTAATAAAGTAAAGAGTTAAAGTGCTTGAGATCAAGAACAGTTTAGAATAAAATACAGGTAAGTTGGAGAGAGATAGATAGATAATTTATACAAATGAATTTAATGGCATAAAATGAGAACCCAAATATTTCAAGTTTAATGATCTAGACGGAAAGGAGTGATATGTAGAGATAAATAGATAAAATAATTTACAAAAAACTTTTAAAAGTAGTATGTTTTAAGTAGGATTCTGCTTGTTTATAAGTATGTGTGTTCCTGTATGTACATATGTATGCTGTTATGTAGTCATGGTACTGTTGCATGTGTGGTAAGGTGGTGTGGTACAGAACGTGTGTATACTTTATAAAAACTACTCATTAAATTTTTATTAACACTTAAACGATTCCTACTTTAAGAAAATCATAAAACTTTATTTTACAATATATTTTTATTCCGAAATGTGCATGAAAACTTTATTGAAGACGATGAAACAAATAAATTGCAAAATTAAAAAGTCTCATAATAAATTGCATATCAATCACCATGAGTTTTCATGAATTTTTACTGAAGACTGTATTTGATAATAAATCATTATATATTAAATATGGCTACCAGTGCAACATTACCATTTTACAAGCTTCTATTGTAACCAAATCACAAAACAATTATACTTTATGGCCAATTTTCAAATGTATACGATGCGCGATAGAAGGATGGATAGTTTTTAATGCTATAATGCTTAAACGAGTAAGAGTGAAGAAGAGCAGAAGAATTTTGAAAAGATAGCATGCGGCATACAAGGAGAGTTTGCTAGTAATAAATTCGCAACGTTTATAATGAAATGTTTAATGTTTGCCTTATTCGCATGGCCGAATTTTGCGATAAAATGATTAATGTTTGCCATGATGTTGCTTGCTAAGAAAACTGGAGCCAAAACTTACCTGACCGGTACTTTTGAGATACTGATAGGTGCCATGTAGAGTATTAATGTCTTCATGTTCTAGAAATATGGAAAGAAAGAGAGCAGAATGTTTTTTTTTATTAGAAGGATTCATTTTATCGTATTTGAGGTTTAATAAAATTAAATAATGTTCTTTACTATACAACATGCTCCTATAAAGCTTTTCGTTTTCAAAAGCTTTCCATTACATTATAGCATGTGACCCCTATTTAATGCCTTAATACGAAATATATATAATGAAATATTAGGTTTAAAATAGCTAGCACTATTTAAGGACCTTCGAATTTTAAAAAAAAAAACCATTTTGGACATCTTCTGCTTCACGATTCTGGTCAGGAGTTGTTTTAAGATATAAATTTTTTCTTGCTTATACGCGTAATATCTGTCTTTGTCATTACAGTCGGAATTCAAAAAAGTTTTTCAAAGGTGAAGGCACAGCTCAGTGCAAACGAATTGACTTTGCGAAGATAGGGTTTTCAAGTATTACTTTCGATATCTGGGATATTTGGATCTGAATTGGCCTTTCTAGTAGAAATTTTTAAAACGTTGGTTCAATTGTATTCAAATTATTCGTATCAATGGGGTCCATTTTACTTGTGAGTCGTGGGATTGGAATTCGGCTAATCCAATAAGTTGGGTTAATTTTTGGCAAACTCTCATTTTCTTTGAAGCGTCATTCTGAGAATTTCCACTTTGTAAGCGAATAAGCTGCTAATAAAGCGCAAGCTAAAGTTGCGTTAAGCTGCCCATCTCCAACTCACAAGGGTTTTACTCTCCCTCTCTTTGTAATTTTAGAACGTCGTTATTATAAATGGTGTCAAGTAGTAAAGAATTTTCATGTACTTTTTGCAACAACATATGCATGCTATTCGCATTGGCTCTTTAATTTTAATTAATTTTTAGATTATAGTATAAATCTAATTTTTGAAATAAGTCCGCAATATATCCTAATGTTATCTAAATTATATTAACGTAATGTCCTTTTGAACTGCAGAGTATGATACTTTACCTCTTTAGCATAAAAATAACACGTGATTTAAGAGGAAACTTCTATTAAGGAAGTTAGTATGAGTGCAGATGTTAGAATCTTTTAGCAGTCTTGTAGTGCCTTTTTAATTTGCCTGATTAGACGAGTTACGAACCAGTTGCGCGAAGGAACAATTATTTTGAGGTACACTCATCCATGCGGAGCTTACATATCTATGGAAACTAATGAAAGCACAAACAAAAGGATATTTTTTATAATCCCCTGTAAAGATTGGGCAAAGGACCGCCAAATCCTTGACTTGCAAACGAATATTGAAAAGAAAAGATTGATTTTATTAAAAATTTCTACTTACAAAGGCTTAAGGTTGATACAATCCTCATATATATACAGATTTATTTTTAAAGTTTTAAAAAATTAAAGCTGCCACAAAACCGCTGCAAGTCTAAGAAAATTTATTGTTTCTGAAATCAGGGTTGGAATTTTTCTCTGATTTTATGACTCACACATTTTTTTTTTTTTGCAATTTTTCCTTCAATAATCTCGATTTTTCATACAACTTTGTTTATTTTAATATTTCAAAGAGAGTCAGGGGAACCCCCATTTTTTATAACAAAATGCTGAAATTTTTTGAAAGGTGTTTTCGTGTGGTCCGATTGAGGTGTATGCCGTGGCGAAACTGAAACTCGCAGATTGGGATGGTCTGGTTCTCTAAGACGACAGCACCGCCCCTTGGCGGCTTGATCTGCCGTTGTTAGTTGAAAAATGTTGACTAATAGGAGCCACAAGTTTCGGAGAAAGCTTGCTGGCAAATAATTGTTTTTGGATACCTAGCCTTTTGCACTCACTGAACAACTATATGTCACTGTTTGTACACACATATATTTTATATTCAATTTTGGTTTGTTTTTATTATCACTTTTAAGGCTTTAAGACAAAATATGAATAGCCATTTACAGATTGAGTTTTATGATTGCACTCTGAAGACGTAACTTTCACTGCTAATTGAAGATTGATGAATAAAAAACGACCCCTCTTCCCTTTTTATCTTGTTCGGGTGGCTTTACCTTCGTGAAGAGCAAAACTTCGTTGCCGTTTTTTACACTGTCGTCTTATCGCTGCCGAGGGGAAAAATTCAGAGCGCTGCGGCGAAGACCGCCAGTGCCGCCAAGATGAGCAAACCTGCTTAGATTAGCAGAAGTGCTCATCCCAAGCGTAAACTAAAGGACTTTTCGAAATTTGTCTTACCGGCGAAATATTGAATATCAGAATTAAATTTCAATAATAAAGAATAATTGTTGATAATTTAAAATAAAGATGAGACATTTTTAAATATGATTTCCACCATTTTAATAAAATAAAAAGTGTAAATATCTTTCAGATTTCAGCTATGGGCATTCAATGAAATGTGATCCTTTCTCATTCTTCAGCAGATTAGATGCGAATTTAATACAAATAAGACGAAATTACTTTATCGTTATAAATATTAGTGAATACTGAATTGTTTCATTTTCATATTTTGTTTTATTTAATTATTTATTAGTGGGTTTCGGTATTAAAAGTGAAGTGCCAATAATACTGACAATCATCTGTCACTCATACGTGGAGTTCTCGAAGAGCTTCAGGCTCTTCTAGGAACTGTTTAAATTTGAAATTAACTTCACAATAAATAACTTTATTGAAATTGTACTTTGTGGCAGGAAATAGTTGCAATTAACCAAAGTTTGCTTATTTCAAGTGTTTGCCTTTTGGGAAATAGTGAAGCGTTATGCAATCAATTTTTCAGGTCCACTATTTACTTTATTTCCTGTTTAGCCATGATGCAACAAATAGAGGCTTTATGTATACACTTTTCTAGTTAAGGCCCACATTTTCTGCTTTAGTTTACTTTTAATTGGCATAACCGATTTTTTCCTCATATTTACCTAATTGATATTTGCACAGCAGGTTTATCAAGAGCTGGTCTTTCAAGCCAGCAAATTATGCGCAAAAATAAAAAAAAGTGCTAAAAAAGGAATAAATAAATAAAATAAAAATAAATAAATCAAGTTACATCATTGATAGTTTCGCATTACATTTCATTGTTAATGTATTACATCAGTTAGTTGATGATGCAAGTAATAATCGCTTGAATATTAGGGCGCAACTCTTTTACAGGTATTATTGTTTACGGCCAATCAACCTCCTTTTTTTTGGATTTCAGTTCTATTTTATGATTTCTTGGCTTTTTCTAAATATCAAAAAATATTTTTGGCGGTCTAGTAAATCGTGTTCTAAGGCCAGCACTCAGGCGATGGCTCCTAATCCTGCAATACAAGGGAGCTGATTTAGGGGAAAGAAGTATTGGCGGAGAAAACAGGTGATGAAGTAAAAAATTGATATTTTAGTGTTCCAGCGTCACTGCTGTTAATTAGTTCTTTGCCGAATACTGCCAAATGCAGGCGTAGGAAGTTACATGTGCTTATATGTACGCTACTCGTTTGCTGGTAATCGTTAAGTGCCCCATAATTTTGACTTCGTCACTAAAACATTGCAATAACAATTTTTACAAGATAAACAATTTTTTTTGAATGCGGCCAGAAATAGGGATTGAACTCGCGACTTGGGTTTTATACATTTGGATTGCTTTCTTTGATTTAGTTGCAGAAATTTATTTGTTCTTTGCATTAACTATGATTATGATCAGTTCAGCTTTTCTTTCCACAGGAGAAACTCAGCAGATTTCCATAATTTTACAAGCGCGATAATCTTCATTCAGGCGAATTTTTTTCAGCAATTATGAATCGGTTTTCAAACATATTATTCTACAGGATAAAGCGAATTCTTAGAAATGGAGATCGTAGCATTGAAAAAGGACCAAATAAGTTCGATTAATATTGTGCCTTTGTGTTTTGTCAATCACTTTTGGATTATCATTCGCCCAAATGCGATGATTCTGCTTATTGGCGAGTATAATGAAGTGAGATTTGCCTCATCACAGAAGATGATTTTCTTTGAAAATTAATCATCCACGGTTGCCATTTTTTGACACCATTTTTACCATTGACGACGTTTGGAATGGCCAAGAGACTTTAGTTCTTGAGTCAACTGCATCTTGCATGCCTCTAAAAATGCATAATCTTCATCAACGATGAGCGTGAGAGGTGCAATTGTTGCTCATGACGATAAATTGCAATAGACGGCTCTTCAGCCAAACTATCGAAAACAGCATAAATATTTTCTGCAGTACTTAGTTTGCTTAAGTTTATTTTAGCTTAAACTTGACGTTTAGCGTGGTTCACATGCAAAATCGGCCCTTAAAATTTTACTAGCCTTCAAATTTCAAATATATCATATGGTGTAGTGATACATAACAGCTGTTCTTAACAAATTCCAATATAATTACATTTAAAATGTGAAATTGTTGTACAATTTCCAAACATTTAATAATATTTGAGTTTGCATGAAATTTTTTGTAAGTGTAACGAAGGTTCAACCTGACTAGATGAGTGGCCCACCAAGATCTTGCGATCTAACGTCATTAGAATACTTTTTATTGGGTCATGTGAAGTCGATTTTTGATGGAAACAATTCACAAACAATATAACCATTGGAACGCAGTATTGAACTTGACATTGTTAAATTGTAGCCTTCTTTATGCTAAAAAGTACTTCAAAATAGGAAGAAACGCAACTAGTAGTCTCATTAAAAAAAAAAAAAAAAAAAAAAAAACCTTGATTATCTACTTTTCGTTTTATTTATGGCGTTTTCTTTTCTTCATTAAAAATGTCGCCCTGTGAAAAGGTGCCTTTTTAAAATGCATTGCCCACCCTGTGAAAGTGCAATTTTTTATATAACGAGAAACGAACACAAATTAGAAAAAAGTGCAATGCCTTTTTTTTAACAGCTGATAAACAAACATTTTCTGTATATTTTATGAAATGTGTATACAAAAATGATCAGTTGCCAGATTGCTAATTCATCTGCTTGAGAAAACAAATATTTTTTTTTTAATATCTCATACAAATAAGCAGCCGCATAGTGTTCTTTTATTTGTTTTATATGATACAAAATATAAAAATAATTATTAAAATCTAATTTTGTGACTCTTTCAACTCAAAAGACTTTTTTTGAACATTATCTGGTAACGCTGTGCAAGAATAAAAACCATGTGTTTTACAAGGCAATTTCTGCCCTGTTGATTTGCTCAGGGCAAAAGTGCAATGCCTTTTGCACTGCGAAAGGGCAACACATTTTCGAGAAAAGAACACAAAATTGCCCTCCCTGCGAGTAGTGTTGCCTTTTTTTTTTTGTAGAAAAGAAAACGCCATTAAATTTAAAGTGTGTCGGCCTCTAATGGAAAACCTGATATTTTTTGCATTTTATGTTGAGAGAAACTTCTATATTGTTGTAGCGTACCACCTGCAGTTCATTATGCCTAAACTTGTTTTTGTATAAATTACAAACAAAGCCTTGTAATCTCTTATCTTTTTTCCATCAAAACGTTATTCTAATCGATTTGACTTCCTTAATAATTTAAGAAAAATATATATTTTCTTTAAAAAAAAAAAAAAAGAAACAATTGTTTACAAATTGCAGGAAAATTACAAAATGTATAAAAACAAATTAGTTATACGGAAAGCCAAGTACTTCTTATTAGAAGTACTCGTTTATATTGGCTTTTAAGAGCCTTCGACTGCCATTATGTTCCACACAATTGAACATTTTCAATGAAATTTTTTTTTTTGTTTTGTTCGTCTTTCTTTATTATTTTTTTTATTGCCAGATTGAGATTTCTAAGAAAAGATAAAGTTTATGGTGTTTTATTTCAGGGTTCGTTTTGGTTGCTGCTCTGAGATGAGATAAAGCCACAATTAGAGAAGATTTTAATGCGTACTGGCTCTTGTGCGGTAAACTGTAAGCTAATCAAAGATTTTTTTATTTGCTTAAAATTCTAAAAGCTTCTCAGTTTAATAATTCAAATTGAAATTGCGTGTACATCCATCCCTGTTGTTACACTGTTTTTTTTTTTTTTTTTTTTTGGTCTGATTCGGCAATAACACTGCTTTAAAGAAATAACTTTATTCTAGTTTTACGTGCTTGAAATATATTAAAGGAATTTATAATTAAACTTGATTTCTTAACTTGATTTGACTTTAAATTAAAGCTTAAACTTTGTATGATCTGTAAATTTATCCTCGTTAAAATTATTCTTAAATTAAACAATTTAGTATAGTTTGTGAAAGAAAATGCATTTTACAAGTCATATATAAAGTCCGAGACACATAAAATACGTTATACGCATACTTTATACTTTCCCAAACGTGGCGAAGGAAAAGGTTAATATAAAATATTATTAAATAAATATTGTTAATTATTGTCCCCGTTAAGCAAGTCCTCATAATATATTTTAACTATATTTTTTCAATGGAATTTGACAGCTGTCAATTGTCAAAGTACTGAACGTATGCAAAAAGTTCAATGTCCCATAACTTTAGTAGTAAATCGGCTAACGGATCTGAATATACATAATTTAGCTTAATTGTCAGTTGCGGGAGTACAAACCTTACTTATGAAGTATTCTATGTAACAAGGACTTAAAGGCTTTTAAGTTCCATTATCAATAGACAGTGAAATGGATAGTGCTTGAGAACTCAGAATAGGAACTGAGAAGTAGTAGTATAGCCAGGAGCTGAGACTGCTATTTGGCACCACTGTATTATAAACTTCCATATAAAATGCTCAGTATTTTAATACTTATCACCAGCTTTAGATTTGGACTGCTCTGGTTAGTTTAAATGCCCTAATTTTGGTGTATAAAAGAGTTTTAAACGCCTACTTGGGTATATCCTTAACCAATCTAATGTTTTCTAAACCAAAGGATTATTATTTTACACAGATTTTTAAGGCAGAAGAAATATAAATGAACTGTGAAATCGACAGTGTAGAAACTGAGAACTAGTAGTCGAACCAGGAGCTGTTAAACTTAGTTTTGCCACCACTGTATTACAAACTTCCATATAAAATGCTCAATATTTTAATGTTTATCACAATCTTTAGATTTGGACTGCTCTGGTTAGTTTAAAAGCTCATTGCGGTGTCATGTGACATGTCATCTTCTTCAGTTTTATAGTGAATAATCACGCTTGTCTTTGTATTTATTTACAGTAGACACGTAAACACTGTTTGAAGGAAAAGCAACATAATTTTTATATGCTTTACAGATTTGTTAATTTTGAACCCCTCAAAGGTAATTCAACTTATCTGCCACAATTATCTTGAACACATATTGTCCTTAAGATTGTGATACGTTGGTCCTTGAAAGGAATTTTCCGAGTAAAAATAGTGCAGAGTGTATGTGCGAATAAAACTGAAAATTATTTCAAATTCATTACGAAGGATATAAAAAATTTGTTTAGAAAGCTTGTAGATTGAAAAATGTCTATTTTAATTTTTTCATCATCGGCACTAACCATTTTGAACCAATCGCCACATTTATATTTTTCAAAATAAATACGAATTGAGTACAAAGACCATTGAAGACCAGTTCTATTGCAAAATAAAACAAAGTTATTTAAGAAATCCTCGGCAAAAGCTTAAAGCTACCTATATAAGACTTAATACATTTTTTGTATGGGAAAAACCTTTTTCTAAGATCAAAACTCATTGGACCGTTATTATCTGAAATGGATAGTGCTGGAGAAAGCAGAGTAGGAAGTAAGAACTAGGGGCAGATCTAGGCGCTGTTAAAGTATTACTTGTCGCGAAAGTATCAGTCGCATATTATTATCGAGCTGGTGCGTTGCCTTCGTTACTTAAATCTTCCAACCAAAAATTAGCAAAAGATTAATATCTCTTAAGAGAAAATTAATGAGAATTTTTATTTCAAAAGAGAGACAGAGAGATGGGCATGTAATAAATGGCTTATATAAAATTGTGTTTTGAACTCACAACTTCTAGCATGACTTTTATTTTTATTTCTTATACTCGTATAAAATTTATAAATTTTTAATAATTATTAATAAATGGCTTTACTTCGAAAAATTTCCATTTCATTTACTTTTATTTTCTTCACTATTTATTTTTTTTTTTGTAAAAAAAATAAATAATTTTTTTTTACAATAATTTTTATTTTAATTAATTTCATTTGCATAATAAAAATATATTTATAAAAATATAAATAATTGTATTAATATGAAAATATATTTTTAAATTTAATAATATCTGGAACGTCATTGTAGTTAACACGTATTCATTGCTAAGTTTCGCTTAAAGCTCGCAAGCAATAAACGTAAAGTGCTTTAAGGCCTCACTCTTTATGCAGCCATTGTGTTTATTAGCATTTTATACTTTAAAAGCTTTAGCTTAATAGTTCAGCTTTCTTTAGGAATGTATTCCATTGCTATGGTGACTCGAGTATTCCAATTGGTATCGCTTTTGGCTGCATTGTAAGCGCTTTAAACAACTTGAAGTATTTAAATAATGTTTCCCCTAAGCTCAGGGGAATTTATAGACAGCAACATATAATAAATATTTTCTCCTATTAAATGCAATGTAATAACTCTATTTATTTAATAAATTGCTAAATAAACATGCAAACATTTGCTGTTTCATGCATAACAACGTCAAGTCTGTGAGGATTGATTTTGTTGTCTCATATATATTTGCTTAAAATGCATATAGAAGAGTCTAACCCTGAAAAACAAATATATGCCAACATGCTTTAATAATAAACTGCACGACATTGTGAATTTGTTGAATTTATAAAAAAGTTTTTTTTATTCAAATTTTGTTCGAGACAAAGTAGTGAGGAAACTTTACGATTTTTTCTAGCGATTTTTACAAATAGACACAACAAGCAACACCATTTAAAAGAGCCTTCTTCGTTATAATTCCTTGAATGAGTTTTCTTAGTTTGGAATATACGATTTTACAAAAATTGCTAAAAACTTAAATTGGGAATACACCTAATCCTGTTTCTACACGGTAGATTGGCTACAGAAAAAACCGTTTAAAAAAGACATTTAAAAATAGGTGATGGGTTCCTAATCTCTAAGACCTATTAATATTACTGAAAAACAAGGAATTTTTTAATTAAATCACATATATAATGCTTCTTTTTACAAGCATAGTTATTAAAGTTAAAAAACATATTCACTCTAATCTTAAAAATAATATGAATTAAATGTATGGCAAGCTCAGGAACTAAAAATAATTGTGTTGTTAACGAAAGGAATAGGTTATTCTATTTTTGAGGTAAAAAAATTAAACAAAAAAAATAAGTGATAATCATAAATGCAGGAACATAAATAAATTTAATCATCAGTTACTCGCATTGAACTGGTTTTCTCTTGCTAGTTTAACATCTACATTTTGAACTAAGAACTCTGTTATGAGCCGTTCTTCGCCAATTCTTGCTAACTCTCTAACGCTCTGTAATTCTTGGTAACGAGCCATACAAGAATTCAGCTCACGTTGGAATTGTGCAGCTCTTTCGTGATTGGTATCCTTTGTGATGAAATAGTGTCCTAATTTGTTTCAAAGTTAAAGTCCTTCTGGAAATAAATTTGCTATTAATTTTACAAGTTCTTCACTATCACTGCTTTCTACAGAATCAGCATTTTGTGAGGAAAAATGTAATACTTCCTCTTCGCTAAGAACTTTATCAATCATCAGTACATCTAAGTCATCGAATACCATCGAATCATCGATTCTTTTGTATTTGGATACACAGGATTTTAACTTTTTACACATTCTGGCCAAATTGCTCTCCAACATCCTTCTGATGGCATTGATAATTCACAAATTATTAACACATTTCAATTGCTCTGACCAGGAAATTTGCTTGTATGCATAAAAAGGGAATCCCCCGAAATTTGTGATATGAACATATTTCGCAACAATTAAATTCGACAAAAAAAAAAAAATTTAAGCACACTATTTAGTGTTTAATAGAATAAAATCGTTTAAAAAAATTAAAAAAAAAATTTTTCCAACCGTGTTACCGTGTTTTTTTACTGTGTAAAAAAAGAGCATGTAAAAACAAAGTTAGGTGTAGTGGCAGAAAAATTCGTGCCATAAAGAAAGTTTAGGCAAAACTTATTTTAGCAGAGGGGGCCAACCATTCCTCAAGTTTGCTCCTAAAACTATTTTATGTTTCAAATATTTCTTTTCTGATTGTTGTTGTTGTTGGCTTTATGAATTTAAAAAAAAACCTAAAAGCTCTTTATTAGCAATAATTAAAGATCCAAAAATGTTTATAAAAAACGCAATAAATCTACAAAAATTTCTGTTGCAAAAACTTTAATAATTTTTTTTATTTATTATATTATTTCTTTATTATTTATTATTTATTTATTGAAATATTAATTTATTAATAGTATTCATTAGGCCGTGGGGCGGCTGGCCTTTGACATGCTTTTGTTTCAATTTAATAGATTTCCTCTCAATTCGAAAATCGCGTAAATGGTTTTCATTTTGTGTTCTGCTCATTTTGTGATTTTTTAATTCAGAGTATTTTTTTTTTCTTCATATCGAAACTTGTTTTCTTTCTGCCGATATATATGTTTTTAATTTCGACGATTTTATCTGGTCATCTAAACAATTTCCTTGCCGACATTGTACATTTTAGCGATTTCTTTTTAATGCCCAGATTTATCTCTAAAACTAAAGTGTAATTTTATTTATCGTTATGCCGATTTTTTTTTGTTTTCGATTATTATTTTTTTGCGCGTTTTAAATATTTTTATGATATTTTATGAATTTTTTTGATTATGACATTTTTTTTGAATTCTGGCGATTTCCTCTGAAATTCTAGATGTTTTTATTTTTATGTTCTCTTTCAATTTCGTTTGTAATTTTCTCTTTCTATTGCTCTGATTTTCATTTGACAACATATTTTTATTTAAATAATTTGCATTTCTGTAATTTCTATTCGAATAATTTTTTTTTTATTATTTATTATTATAAATAATTTGTCTTTAAATAAATTGCATTCAAAATATATCCATTTTAGTATGTATGTTTGTTTTGCAATTGATATACGAACTGGCTTTATTTTGTATTTTACTTTCTTTTATTCGGATAACTTGCATTCGAATAAGATGTCCACATAATTTTTATTTAATTAATTTTGTTTATGAGTTTTTTCTTTAATAATTTACAATAGAATAATTTGTTTTGAAATAATTTTTATTAATTTGTGTATTAAATATTTTTATACTAGTAACCTGCCCACGAGGATATTCGATCAATTATAATTATTCGATTATGTTATATTTGAATATATTCATTTTTTTATCTTAAATAATTCAAAGAGTTATTAATTAACTTAAAGTCACAAAAATAAACTATTTTAAATTTATTTTTTAATTAATTTTTGTACGAATAACTTTTACTCGAAGAACATATTTTTTTTATAAAATATTTTTGCACAGTAAGAGTTGTAAGAGCAGTTATTAGGCCAGATATAAGATCGGAATATAATGTATAGTGGTAAAATTTGAAGTAAGGAATACTGGTGGAGAAGACCGCTAGTCAAAAATAAATTTATAGTGGAGCACTCCGTGTTGTATTAAAATATGTATGTATTGCTTAGTTATTTTTGATAACTATATTTTTTTTTATCCGGGAAGCTCCTCAGTGCTTTAGGGAAGTATTGAAAGACCTGTTATTGAAAGCGGAAAGTTTTAAAAAAGTTTTGGGCATTCCATAGATGTATTACGATTTAGCGCAACATATCAATAAATTTATTGTAGCGATCGATAACAAACGATACCTTTTTGGGATTCCTCATAAAAAAGAAAGCTGTTCTCCTGTAGAGAATCTCCTTAATGGCTTAGGGAAGTGTTGAAAGACCTGTTATGGAGGGCGGAAAGTTTTAAAAAAGGTTTAGACATTCCATAGATGTAGCGATCGATAACAAACGATACATTTTTGGGATTCCTCATAAAAAAGAAAGCTGTTCTCCTGTAGAGAATCTCCTTGATGGCTTAGGGAAGTGTTGAAAGACCTGTTATTGAGGGCGGAAAGTTTTAAAAAAGGTTTAGACATTCCATAGATGTAGCGATCGATAACAAACAATACATTTTTGGGATTCCTCATAAAAAAGAAAGCGGTTCTTCTGTAGAGAATCTCCTTAATGGCTTAGGGAAGTGTTGAAAGTGTTATTGAAACCGGAAGGTTTTAAAAAATGTTTCGACATTCCAAAGAAGTATTACGATTTAGCCCATTATATCAATAAATTTATTGTAGCGATCGATAACAAACAATACTTTTCGATTCCTCGTAAAAAAAAGATGTTCTGCTCCAGAGCTTTAGCATCATAATATATTCAGCTGGGCTTTTCTAAACTCGCTGAAAACTATTACTCATACATTTTTCCAACAATCCTAAACATTTTAACGTGCATAACACAAGTAAAAATCCACTTGCTCACGCGCCCATACTTAATGAATGCTTATGGCTTTTGAGATACAAATAAATTTGTAATGAAATTTAAGATGCACATTATTGTTGTAAAATAATAAGAAAATAAAACGTAAACAAAAGAATTGCTTATTATTTCATTTATTTAGCGCAAAAATAAAAAAAGAACTCAAAAAAAAAACGCCACAACTCACGAGGTGGTTTGGCCTAGAAATTCAAGCAGTTCGATGCAGCGCAAGAGGAAAAATGCTAAATACTTTTTTAAAAAGTCAACATTACCATGTATGGCATAGAAGAAGAGAAGATATTTTAGCGTGATAAAAATACAGAAAATGTTAATGACGTTGAATGTGTGTATTAAAAAAAAAAATGTGGTTGAAACATGTTTTCAAGAATAACATTGAACTTGAATGAGTCAAACAATGTGGTCTGAATTTTCCTTTTATACAGAATACGGGTGGCGAAAGATCGTATAAAAAAAAAATTAATAAGAAGCGTAAATTGCTTGAGATAAAAGATTGATTTGAAATAGAAGTGGGTAAACGTGATGATTTGCAGAAATTTTACAGAAAAGCAAATTGATAAAAGCAGGAGACTTTGTAGCAGACCAGGAAGCTCAAAAGCTTCAAATTAGAAAATTTCACATCAAGAATGTGAAAAGCTCAAAACGTTTGATGTTATTGGTTAACATATGAAGATAAAAATCAAAATATGTATCATATACGTATATATTCATAGAAATAAAGGTTAAAGTTGAAATTTGAAATTGCTTAGTTTTAGTATTCAAAGCATACAGTGGAATGTATTCAATTTTTGACACAAATAACGGGTTATCCATTTTGCGATTTCAAAAGTAAATTTAAATACAACACATATTTTTTTCATGGTATTTCTTTCTTGTTATAAAGTTTGAATGTTGATATTAAGTGGGATAGTAATCTTATTAACATGAATTGGAATACGACCAGTAGAAGAACCATATGCATTTATTGAACAAGTATCTAAAAATATCTAGTGCTGTCATATATCATTCTCCTAGCGACCACTTATCATATTTAAAAATGATAACGATTTAGATGAACTGCTTTTTTTCCATTTTACTTGGAAAGTCAGCCAATTTTCATTTTAAGTTATAATTTTATTAAATTTTTTGTTAGACAAGCTTTTTAGCAAGAATTTAGCAATCAATCCAAATGTATCCACTGTACGCTCGAATTTATTAAATTAATTTTTTGAAAATTAAATTCAGTTGCCCCCTTTCGCACAAATTGCTCTCATTAGCCGTTTGAAATAGATTTTGAAATTTTTTTTAGTAAAATGCACAAAACCGGCGAAAAGATTGCCTGATAATAAACTTATAAATAGTGTTTACATTGCTTATACTGAACAATTTGCCATGAAGATTTGGCATCGCTTACTTAATAATAATAAACAGCAGATTTGGCACACAACCGCATAGACTGCTAACATTGGCCGTACAATGAAGTGCAAGAGGGGAATTATTTTTCCCTAATTTGTTATACCTCTCAATAAACAATTTCGAAGAATTTTTTATATTTTTCTGGTAATGAAAATTTAAACAAAAATTCTTTTATTTTTCCGTCTTCTCTACATTTTGTTTTATAAGATGTGAACAACTTAAATTAATTAATTATTTTTGCTCACTGCAAGTTACTGTAAAAATGCATAATTAAGTGTTGTCGTTTAGAAACTAAAAAAAAAAAAAAAATAATTAAATAAATAATACAAAACAGTGGAAGTGGAGAAAAGTAACGAGGAAAAGTGCATAACAAACACTTTATTATTTTATTGTATAAATATGAGTGCACATATACACACACACACCCTTAGGCACGCGATATTGTAAACTAAATAAAAGTTAAAGGATAAAAAAGTTATATATAATTGCTTAAAACAATAGATTACAATTCTAACTAGTAAAAAAGGAGGAAAATAAATATCAGAGCACTTGAATCCTTCAATTGGCAGCATAACTTTGCAATGGTAGTCTGAAGTGATGTGCCCGCAAAATTCTCATGACACGAGTTTGTGCAAAATTTTTAGTTTTATTTTAATATGAATTTTTATACCAGCGGACCTCGAGAAGATCTCAGAGGTCTTTGTTTTCTCAAATAAAAAAAAACAATAAATAAGAAATTTTCCAGAAAATTATATGTTAGAAAGTATAAGATTTGGTAATTATAAGTCGTAGTATAAGATTCACCTAAATTGTGACATCTCTAACGCTCCCCAAACAAAAAATTTGCTAGTGCTGTCATATATCATTCTTCTGGCGACCACTTAGGAACTTTTAATCGAAAAGTTATATGATCGAGACCTCTGATTGGTATTAATTAATTTATTCGGCAAATTGTGTTATCGTGTAAAAAGGAAGTTTATGCTGACTTAATCGAAAAGTTATATGATCGAGACCTCTGATTGGTATTAATTAACTTATTCGGGAAATTGTGTTATCGTGTAAACAGGAAGTTTATGCTGACTTTTAATCGAAAATTTATATGATCGAGACCTCTGATTGGTATTAATTAATTTATTCGGCAAATTGTGTTATCGTGTAAACAGGCAGTTTATGCTGACGGAAAGTATTGTAAATTTATAAAAATATTTTTGTGCAGAATTTTTTTTTTTTTAATTTTTAATAGTAATTTTATAATATTACTTTAGTTATTACAAGTAATGAAATTGAGGAATCGTTAGCAGAGCTTCTAAGTTCGCCAGCTACAAGTCTGATATCTCAAGGATTAAATCTCAATTTAAAGCAGTTACAAGTAAGAAATTTCGATTAATTTTTCTTCTGTGATTTATTATCTCTCGTAAGTTGTTACAGTATGGCTAAAGTGCCGAGGCTATAACCCAAAAATTATAATTATTGATACGATATATCTAAAACCATAAATGCTCCTTGCTAGTTGCAGTAATTTATAGGAGAAATTAAATAATAAATGCAATAGCTACCGATAGCAAGCTAATATTGTATTACATGGCACGGCAACAGAGATATAGCGAGACCCCACTATCTATATATATGTATATATATTTTATTACCAGCGCTTTTTTCTTTCCATATTCTTTCTCCATAATTCTGGCACAATGCAAGTAATAAAATAATTCATGCGTGATAAATATAATTTTTCTAGTATATCGAGCTTGTTGATTTCAGTAAATAAAGTTGCGGGAAATTCTCACTTACGAATCATGTGAGAATGCAAAATCAAATCCTGAGGCGAAAAAATTTCCCATGTAGTCACATTCTCGATAAATGGGTGTCTTCAATATGACTAGGGCTCAAGTTCTTAATATCGTGTAAACCGGATGCTTATGTCGACCGAGAGTATGGCAAATCTTATAAAGTCTGCTTCTAGCGATTTCTTATTTTATTTCAATGATTGGTTTTTTTTTGGGGTAAATTTTGTATACTTAGCCGATGTCAGTAGTATAAGCTAACTACCTACAACATTTTTATTATCGTATAATATTTTTAATTGGCGCTTTTTTGCAAAGCTTTTTCCAAAACATTTCGATTCATATTTCTACTCAAACCAAAGCCTTTGATCTCTTTTATTTTATAAGTCGCTTTTATAAAAAAATACCTTGTCGGATATAAAGTTTCTTATAATCTACATGATAAGCTTTTTTTCTTGCCCTCATACTCCACGCGACTAAAATATATTAAACATACTTCATTAACCAAATTAAATGAATGTTTTCGTTTTATTCTTATACACATTTTTATTATTTTTTGTTTTCTTTTTTTATTTTGCTATTTCTTAATACCATTTTATGTTGTATAAGTGACGTAGTTGTTTTATTATATAATTCTTATAGCTACTTGTCTAATCAGTTGCCACTGTTTCTACCACGGACTGCATCTTCATGTACATGAGTCCTACTGGAGCAAAAGCTCCAAGCACTTTGTCTTTAATAAGTCAGATTAAGTTTAGTTAATATCGTAGAAGAATACCACTACGGACTTCGTATATATATTTCTCTGTTTGCTTTTACTTTGCTAGTAAATAAATATATAAATTTAAGTTATTCAATGTTTGAATTGGGCATGCAGAAAGTGAAATGAAGTTACAAAACTTTAAAAGTATTGCGAGTAGAGTGCCGTCAAAGAGTACAGCAGGAGATAGAGGGAAAAAGTTATCTAAATATAATCGCTCTCTCGAGAGAGTTATACGTTTTAGAGCGTAATCTGAAGATAATTGTAAGCAACAGGAGGTATAAGAAGACTTGTCACAGAGTATTGTGAAAACGAAACCTTCGTATCTACTGCAGAGTAACTTAAAGTAAAGTAGCACCTATTTTGTGTCAAAGACCATCAGTAAAAGTAATAAAATATAAATTAAAATATAATAAAGCAAAGGTGAAGATCTGTGTATAAGAGATCTTTGTATCAAGGATCATTAGTATACGACTAGGTATTTCAACTCAAAGCCGTGAAATTAGAATTCAGCGAAGATGGAGATCTTTGTATAAGAGATCTTTGTGTGAAAGATCATTAGTATACTACTTGGTATTTCAGCTCTCTTTGTATAAGAGATCATTGTGTCAAAGATCGCTAGTATACGACTGGGTATTTCAGCCCAAAGCCCTGAAATTAGAATTAGGCTGAGCTGGAAATTTTTGTATAAGAAATCCTCGTGTCAAAGATCATTACTATACGACTTGGTATTTCAGCCCAAAACCGTGAAATTAGAATTAAGCGAAGATGGAGATCTTTGTATAGGAGATCATTGTGTCAAAGATCATTAGTATACAACTGGGTATTTCAGCCCAAAGCCGTGAAATTAAAATTAACGGAAGATGTACATCTTTGTATAAGAGAGTATTGCAATATAACATAATACTTAAACTATACGTCTGGGTATTTCAGCCTAAAGCCACATATTACATAAGACAAATTGCACGAGTTTATGCTGCATCATCAGTTATTGGACTAAAATTAAAATGGAAGTCCTTGTATAAGAGATCATTGAAAATATAAGATAAGATATATCATAAGCTTGTCAGCTTACAAACACCAATCAAAAATTGTAAACCACTTAATTATATAAGACTTTCCATACTCTTATATTAAAATAAAGATTGAAATTACTTGGGTATAATTTGGTAATTTAACTTTTGGATAATACCCCGTGTATAAGAGTTTAGCCTGATAATATTGTAAATAACATACGCGTATTTTTCGGTGTTATTAGACAATGACGAAAATATTTAGTGTTTTCACTGTATGTGTATCCTTATAATTGTGATATGACTATGAAATACTAGTTTGTACACACGATGGAGTATCCTTAAAGTATCCTTAAAATATATACATCTCTGTTCTGCTTAACAGGAAGACCATTTGGCTTTTACCCTGTTACTTTAGTATTAAATGACTAAAATTCGCTGCTTATTCGTATTCAAAATTCTGGTGTGTTTATACTACTTTGGTCTGAGTACACGAACGCTGAGTAATTTGGAACTGTGGGAGAAATATACGACTTGACTGTTTCAAGTGTGCTTTTCTTTTTTATTTAATTATGTAAAATACTAAATTCGCAGTCATATTTAATAAAATTCTTACTCCAGACCATTTCGTTGTTATCGTTCATGGAATATTTTATTGCAATAAAAGAATGCAAGATATCTGCATCTTTGTTGCCATAGATTTATTTTCTACCACTTCATATATTTTGCATTCAAAATGCATTTAAGCAAATATGCTGTAAATGTTTTTGCTGATGTGACTCCTTGCAACTGTGCTAACTTCAAAATAATACAATAAAACAATGAGAACACCCACCAGTACGCCAGTTGAAGTTGAAACGAAATGATGGACAATGTGACAACACAAGAACAAAAGGCTATAAAACTTGCTGTGAGAAAAACGTAAGCATTTTCAAACAGGACGAACGATAAAGTTACAAAGGAAAAAAAAATCCAAAAAAAAAAGAAAAATAAATAAATAAATACTAGAATATAAAAAATAAACAAATACGGCAAGAAGAATAAAGAAAGTAGAATAGAGGAAATCATCATCAGCAGTAATGAGAAGAGAGAATAAAAACAAGTTTATCAACATTAACTTACTGGGTGAATCCAAATGATTACCGCCTGTCAGACCAAGTGCTGAAAATTCTGATGGCTGTAATTTCATTTCCATCTCTTTAAGGCGACTGTTGAGTTTGTTTGTGTGCATGAATAAGAAAAATGTGCAGGATATGGCCAGCAGGGCAATCAATTCAACCGATCTGTAAAGAAAGAAAATAAAAACTTTTAAAATTATATTTTGTAAATGTGTGCGTGTGTGTGTGTGTGTGTGTGCATGTACACAAATTTTTCAAAGGGAAACTACAGAAATTGTTGTTATTCTCTCTTTCATTTATTTTTAAAGCTTTTGCTGTTATATTGTATTGTATGTGCCTGAGAGACACTGCTGCACTTGGTAAGCTAACGATATCTTAATAAGCACTTAGTCATATTTAATTGCTAAATTCGGCAGGATCTTTGTAGTTCACTGAATTTAATATTATGCACAATTCAGTAAGGCATTGCTTGTTAGATAAATTAAACTTGCTTAGCAGCTGTTTGTAAACAGAAGTCTTTAGATTAATAGAGAAACGATAACGAAATTTGTATAGAAAGTTAAATCCCGTTCACATCATGAAAATAGCTGAGAGATTGATATTGAGTTTATTTCCTTGAGCCTTTGTGTCAGTACTGTCGTTAACAAATATAAAGCCAATTCATAGTTGAAATTAATAATCTTTACACAAGAAATATAAAAAAAAAATTGTTAAACAAATTTGCACGATGACAGTTGCGGCAACAATATGATGCTGTTTGTGAACGTGCAATACAGCAGTACTGTATGGATAGCATACCAGGGTAGTACGGTATGCATCTTCGTGGAATTTACATGTTGGTGGGGTGCACTTTTGGGAGACGGTAAGGATACCGTTTCCAGACCTGCCTTCATAGGCAGGAATTCACGTAAACTGTAGCCCACTGCACGGTTACGGTCCAGCATTAGGCAATAGACCATACAGAAGAGCAAAGCTTTTCTAAATGGGTTTTAAAACCTCTTGATATAATATACTTTTTTAGGTTTTATTTTTTATTGTTTGGAGCACCGAGTGCTCCTTGTAGAAAAATATTTTTTCCTTTAAAGGTAGTGTTTCGCTACAATTAAAACTACTGTGGAACAACAAAAATTAAACACATTGTAATCAACTGGCTACATGAATAGGTGTCTTCAAATGTCGCCGGCCACTATTGTAGCCGAGTAACGAGCTACTTAATTATTTTTTAACTCTACTGTAGGCGGCCTTAAAAAAATAATTATTTAGCTGGTTAAGCGGCTACCATAGTTGGCGGCGACATTTGAAGACACCTATTCATGTAGCCAGCTGATTTCAATAAATAGTCGAAAATGAACAGTTCAATGAATTTGTTCTTAACAATTCCACACTTAAGAAAATCATTTTTTTTAAATATACTTGCAACATAAAAAAAATAAAAACTATTCTGGGTTTTTTTTTTTAAATATAAAATTAATTTTATTATCTTGTCAATTTTGAAATCTCGTACTTCTCTTCTTTTTATAATTATCTCTCATACAAGTGGAAACCAGCCTAACTCGGCTACAGCTACAACGATGGGGCTCTTTTTTTCATGTAGGTGGGCTATCGCGAAGATAGCCATTCTCATACGCAATCATATGTTTTGTTTTTCAGAAGTTGTGGTCGGTGGCATGTCGCTATGAATCTGTGCAATGTTCGCAATTGCTTGGCTTCCATCAGAATTGCTCGTTGGCATTTCTGCGTTTGACTTTTTGCTTTGCGCTATGGAATGTATCTGGTATGCGTGATTATTGGCTTTTTATATGTTTCCGCTTTAGAATCATTGGAATATAAAATGCAATAATGCATTTTGTACTGGCATTCAGCTGATGATCTCCTTTTTGTAATTTTTTGTAAAGTAATTAAAATTTATTTTTAAAAATTTTCCCCTTTTGCATTAAATGGAGATTTTTTATATATATATATATATATATAATATATATATATATAATATATATATATAATATATATATATATATATATATATATATCGTTTCTGTTTAAGACTGCAATTGTTATTTTGAAAAGAGATTTACTGCATAAGACAGCCATATTGTTGGTTAATTCCAAATGGGTATTTATATATGCCAACTACATTCAGTTTCAGATGTTGCAAAAATATATATAGATCTCTTAGATCTCTGGCAAACATTTCAAAAACGTTCTCTAAAAATTCAAGTTCGACACCCAAATTTTAAGTTTTTTTTTTAGTTTCTAATTTAAATAAAAACGAAAAAAAAGTATTTTTATTCAAATAAAGTAGTTAATAAAAAACTATTAAAAATTGGCAGAAAAGTAGCATCTCTTTAAAAAATATTTTAAATTAAACAAAATAAAATTAAAACACAAACAACACAAGATGTATTTATTTAAAATTAATTATTATTTATATATTTGATTTTTTTTAAACATTTTTTTAAGAATTACAATTCTTTCTTCTATATATTGCAATACGTCGTTGTGTAGCATCATCAGAAAAAAAATTTTAATTCATTATCATATCATAAATAATAAAATATATATTTTTTTTAAAACATATTTTTTATTTTGATAAAATGTGGCAATAAAATTCATTGAAGGGAAAAAATTAAAATAAATATTTTTAAAGGGGGGAAATATTCGACAAAAATCTAAATGTGTTGTGAACTGGAAAATATGATTTCAGCTCATTCTTTGCAACTGTATGCTTAAGAGAGGAGGGGTATCTGGGATTCGGTTTAGCTCAATAGAAGTATCTGAGCAACACCGTTTTTTTATTTTTATTTTCATATTCTATTATTTTGATTTATTGTAGCATTTCGTAAAATAAACTGTGACAAAAAGGCAGAGAACGAAATATATGTATTCTTTAATAAAAAAGTGTAGAAAAAATATAACGCTGCGCTTTAAAGTATTAGGGATTTATTTGATTTCCGATTAGGAAAAAATTAAAAAAAAATTTGTAGAAAAATGCTTTCAGAGAAAATTGTAAATTAATTTTTTTTTGTGTTGCTTTGCAATAGATTTAAAAATATTAAAACAATTTTTTTTTAGAAAAAGAAATAAATCGCTGCTTTATAAATGAAAAAATGAAAGAGTGTAAAATAATTTTTTGTAATTTTCAATTAAAATTTTAATATAACATTTTATTTAAAATTCCACATATTTTAAATTATATTAAATTTTGTTAAACTTTTAGCTAAATATTCTCATCTTTTTTTTTTTAAAAAAAGTCATGATTTTTATTTTTACTTTCGCTACGTTTCGTAGAAAAATCTTTTTATAGTTTAAGAATAATTTGTCAGTTAAAAAATTGAAAATTTTAAGAAGATTTTTTTCTTGAATCTTGTTATTTTTCGGCATCATGGCCGTTTTTATAAATTTTTTTAATAATTTCAATTAATTTAATTTTTTGGAATATTAATTTTCTGTTACATGGAAATACACTAAAGTTATTTATTTAGAGGTTCCGATATGTATTACACTAACTGCTGCTTGCAGATCATCAGCCAACATTTGCTCAAAAATTCCATAGCTCCTCTGATTCTCTTCAAGAGATTCACTGCGGGCAATCTAAACTTAAATTAGTGATCATTTGGATCTGCTGGCAATCTAAACTTAAACAATAGACAATTTGCCCGAAAAGTCCATGACTTTTTGATTCTCTTCAAAAGATCCTGTGCGGGCAATCTAAACTTCAATTATTGATCATTCATTATCTTTTTGGTTCTCTTCAAAGGATCCTCTGTGGGTAATCTAAACTTGAATTATTGATCATTTGGATTTGCGGGCAATCTAAACCTAAAATATATATCTTTTGACTAAAAATGTCATTATCTTTTGATTTTCTTCCAGAGATCCTCTGCGGCAATCTAAATTTTAAATGATTGATCGTTTGGATAAAGAGATCCTGTGCGGGCATTCTAAAATTAAACTATAGATCAATTGCCCAAAAAGTTCACGACTTTTTGATTCTCTTCGAGAGATCCTCTACGTGCAATCTAAATTTAAAATGATTAATCATTTGGATCAAGAGATCCCGCGCGGGCAATCTGAACTTAAATTATTGATCATTCATGATCTGTTGGTTCTCTTCAAAATATCCTCTGCGGACAATCTAAACTTAAGTTATTGATCATTTGGATCTGCAGGCATTCTAAACTTAAATTACTGATAATAAAATATAAAATTAAACCCCTTTATTGAAAATCAAAACACTTTAGAAGCCAATATTATCCAGTAGATGTCAAGCATTGGCAACAGTTTATTGAAGAACTTGATTGATAATTTGGTAAAAATTGAGGAGTAAATAAACAAATTATATTATAACTAATTATTATTATTATTATTATTATTATTATTATTATTATTATTATTATTATTATTATCATTATTATTATTATTAGTTTATTTAATTTTCAGGACTATTTTTAGTGATAGCTTGTGAAACGATAAAAATGTGAAAACGATTTTTTAAATATTCTATAAACGCAGTTTTACAGCCTTATGTGTTTGCTTCTGTCCCACATAGGTTTGATCCAGCGAGGAAGAATAGTCTGACCACAGTGTCCATATCCTTCCCAGAAGTTATGTGCATATGAGCATTTTGCACTAATTCCTATTTTCAACGGTTTCTAAAAAATGTGAAAACGATTTTTCAAATATTCTATAAATGCAGTTTTATAGCCTTATATATTTGCTTCTGTTCCACATAGGTTTGATCCACCGACGAAGAATGGTTTAGATGCAGTGAACAAATTTCCAAAAAAAGGCGCGAAATTCTATACAAATTCCATACAATTTATACTTGCGGCGAAAAAACACCGCGTGCGATGTTTTCAAAAATGAATTTAACTTTTTGAATTTATCTTCACACACGTGATAAAAATTGGGGTATCCTTCTTAATTTAAAAAGAAAATTTATTTTTGTATATTTTAAATCGTGATGTAACGATTTCTTAACGCTGGATATGGGTTTTCTGGATATGGCTCATCTGGATATGGCTCTTCTTACTATAATAATCGAATTCGATTAAGACATTTAATATAAATGTGATTAAAGGGGAGGAGTCATATGAAAAACTTCTAGTTTATTTAATGTGAGGATATCATTAACTTAGTTAGAAAAGTTCGATCTCTACTTCCAACAACCGAAAATAAAATGTTTACAAATCGTTCCCACGTGTTTTAATATCTCTTGACAGACACTTTTCTTACCAAGTATTCTCTGTAGAAGTCCCTCATCAGCGATGTAATGAAATAAAATGTAAATGACTAAAATAAAATTAGTTGTTCAAACAGACAAAAAGCTCCCAACTATTTCTAGTCGTTCACTTTGAAATGTCTTAAGTGCGGTCGTTCAAAAAAAAAAAAACAAATAAAACAAATTGCTTCGAGTAATAAATGCCCTGGATTTTATTAAGTCTTTTGTTAAATGACAAATAAAAATTCTTACTGACTTACCTATTAACCTTATCACTTTATCGCGCATCTTATACAACATAATAAAATATTTGTTTTACTTTTAAATATAATAATTTTAAAGCATTCACTAGTTTAAAAAAAAAAAAATTACGGCAATGGTCGGAGGAAAGCTGAATTGTTATGGAAAAAGATATGAAAAATATAAATGCAGAAGAGAAACTATATAACTTTAGGATTTATTTTATGTTTCATCAGGTGCAACAAATAATTTATTGCAAATGAATGACTTCAGGTCTATGTTTATTTATTTGTCTAGCTGTTGGTTACTGAGGTTTTATTATTTTTAATGGGGGGAAAGAATAGATAGAAATTCTATACGGCAAAAAGGCGCACTACATTTTTTTGCCATTACACTCTATTTAGAATTGTTGAAATATTTTATAGACCACAAGGTTGTCTGCAGGCAACATTACAATTTACTCGTATTTATTATGTACTGTTGCTTAACTATTTATGCATTTGGAAAATCATTGCAACGATATCTATAAGATTTTTACTGCAAAACTTTGACCTTTTGTGTGAACACATAATTCGTTGGAAATAAATATTTCTATAAATTTCTACGTAGAGCACCCTAAAATGCATTAGTTAAGATACCCCAACAGTTATTCAAAATTAAACAGCTGATTGCAGAATAAACCAAGAAATTTTAAACAAAAAAATTTGTAAATTCAAATACAAGTTGGGCAATCATATATTTCAATTAATTCAATTAATATTTTTGCTTAAAAATAATATCAAACAGAATATTTGCTTTTAAAAACTTTTTGTTAAAAATACTATATTACAAGATTTAATAATAAAATAAAATTGAATTGTGAATGGGTTTTGAAATATTCCACAATTTTATATATAAAACCTTTTTTAATAAGATTTAAATGAAAAATTTTTGCAATTACTTTTCTTTGCTTATATTGTAAAAAGTTTAAAACTAAATGAGAACTACTGCTGATATATATATAAATCCCAGTCTTGGTTTCTGATGATATTTTTTATTCATAGGAAAGTACAAATATTTAGAGAAAATATATTTTATTTCAGCGGTGGGGGTATAATTGAAATTTTTCTTGGCACTTTTTTAAGCTTTTCGAAATTAATATATAAAATACATGCAGAGTTTCCCATAACGTTTACTTCTGCAGAGATTTTATTTTGTATTGTAAAGCTCTGCTTTGGAACAATACATGCCAAAACATAATGAACACAATATTCTATAAGGAAACCTTTAAAAATTTTTCATACATTTCATGAAATAATTCCTAAGACAGATGTAATTTTTTTTTTCTTCTAAATTCGAAATTTAGGTTTCATAATAAATGAGTTTAAAGAAAATATTTATAAAAGTTGGTGTTGAGGTCAATTGAGTGCCAAATTTTATATCCGGTCAACAGTTAGACTTTTAGTTCTTTTTCTCTCTAGAATTTTATTTCATTTCTTATATTTTGTTTATTATAAAAAAAAAAAGAAAATAAAATAATATTTTTTATATTTTATTAAAATTAAAATACTAAATAAAGAAATATTAAATATTATATAAAATTTAAAACATTTTTTTTTGTAATAAAATATTTTTGAGTTTAAATAAAACTTGCGAACAAAATTTGATTAATTTTATTTAAATTTATAAAATAAAATAAAATATTTTTAAGTTTAAATAAAACTTGCGAACAAAATTTGATTAATTTTATTTAAATTTTAAAACGAGTATGTAAATCCACGACCATTTTACACTTTTGCCACTTTACATGGCAAAACTTGACGTGTCCTTGAAGAAAATCAGTTTCCTTATAATGTACACTTTGCCAACACTTTAAATAGTATATTTGATTATTATTATTTATATTATTTTTTCTCGCAAGATATTTATAATATTTTTCCGCCCATTAATACTGCAAGAAATGAAAGCTCTAAAAGCTTAGCAGTCTCTGCTTTTCCTTTAGTTACAACTTTACTTTATAACTTGACGAAATACTGCGAATGTAACGTAAGTCTTTTTCATATTTAAATGCTTAAAATTAATACTTTAATGCTTCAGAATCGTTGAAATTACTTTTTCCCCTGTTAACTTTGCGGGGGTGGAAAAACACAAAAAAGAAAAGCCAAGGTATCAGACTAAGGAAACTACACAGTGCAAGTGCTTAAATGGGATTTACACAGCAATTTGCCAGGTCCTCTGTGTTGTCTATACTGCTCTGTTACTCCAAACATTTTTATTAGTAGTTGTTATGGTCCTCCTCCTTTTCCATATTCCTCTTTTTTGTTTAATAATAATTTGGCCAAATCATTTATTTAAGCGGCAAAGTAAATGATAACCATTGGAAGCAAAACGTTTCGCTTGAAAAGCGAAAAATATTTATTTTCATAACTTCTTAGTTCAGTTTTTCATTTTTTTTCCTTTTGAGATTTTTCTTCCCTTTCAGAGGAAAGCGGAAACGTATAAAAAACTTGCCAAGAAAAAATAAATAAAAAATTCTTAAGAAGGAGGAAAAAAATATTCTATTAAATATAACTTTCTTACCAGGGGAAAAATACAACATAAAGACAAGTATAAGGATTTAAAAAGTTTATTTATGGATAGAATTTATTTTCCTCTCGTTTTCACAGATGGTCAAGCAAATTCATTCTTGCACCTAAAAAGCATTGAGCGGCTTACACTTCTCCTTCTCTGGCTGGCTGGGCTGGCTGGGCTGGCTGGCTGTTTGTTGGCGGTATGTTTGGTTAGTAGTTTGTGGGTGTTGCAAAGTTTATCAGCTACTCCACATTGTCATATTACCAAGAACCACATAACAAAACTTCGGGACATGAAATGCCCACATAAAAATTAAAAATAATAATAATAATAATAATATTAAATGGCAAAAAGTTTATATTTTTCTTTACTCCTTTTCCCTGCCAGAGAACATCTCAAAGGAAAACATTTATAATTTCATAGTTTATAAAGCGAAAACCGATTTTTTTCATCTTACCGACTAGAAAAACTGTTTTGATTGTGCAATAGTTTGAAAGTTTACAGATGGCTAAAATGCAATACATTTTCTATATGAAAGTAACAATTAAAAGCTTAAAAAGTAATGTCATCTTGCAATACTAGTCGTTTGGCTGTCTTACTATTTTATATAAATTGCAGTTACAAAATCAATAGATAATATTTGCAATGGATTTGACAAAAAGTTGGACATGTGGAACGGTACAGCAGCATCCTCGATACATACACTGAATTTCACTTGCGACCGTATCCCATGATACCCGCAATTATATATTAATTTTGCAGACCACTTATATCAATAAGGTCCTCTAAGGTGCTCAAGGATGGTCCTCTCATGCATACCGTCTGTAACCTTCTGCCCTAACAAGTGCTTATCAGTATAATTTGCATGGCAAGGCAGAAACGCAGTTTAGGTATTTAAATGCATAATTAATTAGCCGGTCCTCGGGAACTCAATAAATCTCATTCGTGTTTTCTTGGTGCAACTGTCCAATTAGCATTTAAGTAAAAGTCCTTTGAAAGTCCCGTTATAACAACAGGTAATTAGGCCGGTCCTCGGGAACTCAATAAATAACATTCGGTTTTTCTTTCAGAAACTGTGCAATTAGAAATTCTTGTAAAATGTTAAATATATTTTATTGCTCAATAATCCTGGTATTTAAGAAAAAGTCCTTTGAACTTCTTCCCTTTGTAAGAACATGTACTTATAATAACAGGTATTAATTAGGCCGGTTCTTAGGAACTCAATAAATAACATTCGTTTTTCCTTGGTGCAACTGTTCAATTAGTAATTTTTACAGAATTTTTAATATATTTTATTCCTCAGTAATCCTGGCATTTAAGAAAAAGTCCTTTGAACCTCTTCCCTTTATAAGAACAGGTACTTATAATAACAGGTATTAACTAGGCCGGTCGTCGGTAACTTAATAAATAATATTCGTTTTTCCTTGGTGCAACTGTACAATTAGTAATTTTTACAGAATTTTTAATATATTTTATTCCTCAGTAATCCTGGCATTTACGGAAAAGTCCTTTAAGACTCTTCCCGTTATAACAACAGGTATCTATGTGTATATTGAGAGATTCTTAATTCTCTTCTGCGAATGCTTGCATTTGGGAGAAGGCAGACGGATGATGCTTTCAATAGTTAAACCATCTATAAAATAGGCCTGGAAATGCATTGCTTAGTTTAACCAAAAAAGAAAAACATTCTGCCTGTTCATACGCACCAGCAACTCCAAAGGTTTCCAGGAGCACAACTTTATCGCAGGGAGTACTGGGAGAGCAGTGCGATGTTTATATTTTGTACAGGGCTTTTATAAATCTAAATCAATCAAAATCCGAGAAGGTTACGCTGGATACGGCAATGAATTGAAAGGATCCAATGCTATTATCAGGACAACATATAGCGAGGGGTATAAATGTGAAGGAGTAGCAAAAGTGGCAGTAGGCATTCGTAAATAAAATAAAATATCTCTCAAGCGGCTCTTATGCAGCTCGGGAGGAAAAATATTTTAAATATAACTTAAGTACTATAAAGAGAATGATTGCGAAGTCGATACCAAGTGGACCATTTTATGTCCTTTTTTTAACCAACTCAATCTGCATAACTATCGGTTTGCCCCAACAAAACACATGTGGTCTGGACAGGTATCTCTTGTTTAGTAGGCTCTGTTTTACATATTGGCCTATGGAGACAGACAAGTGACAATTTTTTAAAAAGATAACCTTGAGATAATAAAGTTTACTAAAACAAATCCTTCCAAATCTCTTTATAAATTTTTAAATCTGTTGATATACAACAAAGTTGCATTCTGAAAAGCTTTTAGCCGTAGGAGAATTTTTTTTTTTAAGTGCAGACAATAGATATGACTTTCATGTTTCTATCTTATTCATTTTATATAATTACTATCTTATTTGTAACTCCTTAATTTTTGTCATACAGTTTGTCTCTTCATAGATTGGTCGAGTGTTTCACACGTATGAAGATAGTCAGAGTTGTAAGACAAAGTCGTTCTCTTAATGCTACATTTTGCTTGTGTAGTACACAACCAACTACAAGAACAGCAAGAGTAACTAATTGGTTAATCCTTTTTCTGGTTCCCTCTCCATTTACAGTGCGGTCTTCTAATACTGTATACACACGGTCCTTTTAATAGAAAAAATCATATCCTTGTGATAGTTATTAATGTTATTGTTGCTGTTCTCTTATCATTGTTGGACTTTGTTGTTGCCGCTGTGTTTTTACTTCTAACAACTACTTAATCTGTTGGTTTCCTTATTTTGCCTCTTCTAAAGCCACCATTGTCTTTCAGCCTTATTAGTTGTAGGTTGTTAACTTTTTTTTTGTTTTGCTTTGTTGTAAAAGACACGTTATTGTGATTTCATTTGTTGTTGCAGCCGTTGTTAGTATTTTTCTTTTCAATGTACTTTGTTGACTTTAACTATTATACTTGTTTATAACTCTATTTCTCCGCACTTCTTTTGCGAAGATAGTTTTATTTAAGAAATCTTTGCTTTAGTCCTGCTTTATTTTATCTCTTTTTTAAGATCTTTTATTTTTTTTTTCTTGGAAATCTACAGTTGCCAAAGTTGACTTTGTTGTAAATACTAAAGTTTTAACCATTTTTTTTTTTTTTTTTTTTTTTTTTTTGTTGGCAAGACGCGAGTTAGTGAGGAAAAACTTGAGGAAAATTGTTTGTTAATTTTTACGGAAGGCGAAATTTTCAAGTTTGTTATTTTGTGTAATTAGTTGCAAAAATAATCATGAATAATAAAGCGACAAATTTTTAAAACTTATGAAAATGTTGACAGTATTTGTTATATTTTCCAAAGAATCTCTTTGTAGGGAAAGTTTGTTAAGACAACATATTTCAATTGCCATAAAAAGTTTTTTTCTTACTACAGTAAAATGCATTTCAAATGACTTAAGAATGGAAAAGATGTCTATAAAAAATTATCGAAATCCAAACGCACGATTGCATTACTTATTAAGCAGGTTCAGTATCCGCAGGACAGCTAGGATATATATGTGCACATATATTATAATAAAAAGATTCTTAAACAAAAGTTTGCTGCTAGCCGGATGGAAGGGGGGAAAAAATTTAAATATAATCGAAAGCTATCAGCCGGTGTGGACTTTCTCCTTCGAGATCACAATATAGTATTTGCTGGAAGGATTCTTCCAATATTGATACAATGTAATTCTGTAATTCGGAAATTCTGAAAAAATGTTCGAAAAAGTTTTGTGTAAGTTTTTCGGTAACGTTTTTAAATCAGCTGTTTTTGTTGATTTGTAGTTCAGCTGTTCAATTAAGTGCTGAAAAGACCTATTAATACAAAATTACTGAACCACATCAGTTAAATTAAGCATTTTTCAACAGGGTTAAAAGTTACTGAATCACATAATAGCTATTGAGACGCAAAGGGGCTATCAAAAATTACCCATATATTGCGTAATGCTTTCAGTTTAACCTACAGTGTACTATGAGGGCTAAGTTAATCGACTGGCTAGAAAATAGGTTGAAGCGAAAAATACAGTAAGGTTTTTATAACTATTAGGTGTAGCAGAGGAGAGTAATTCCAGGACCATGATAATTTTGATTATTGCAATGTGATGAAGATTTTTTTTTGAATACATCAACCGGAATGTAAATTTACAGTAAATGTAATGGACATACAAGCAGACCTCTAGTTTTCTTTCATTATCTTCCAATACCTTCAGAGTATCACATTAGCGAATGTAAACAACATTACAGTGACTGGCTGGAAGCTTATAGAGTAGGGTTTCTGAGTTGGCACTAATTTTGCCTCATGTCATGTCAGACAAATTTAATTCAAATTAATTTATTCAACGAAATGTTTCCATTGTATCAATTAACTTTTTCTTTGAATTTAATTGAAAAATCAAGCAAATATACTGCATTATATTGTTTCATGCTTGAAAACCATTTTGAAAATGGCCGAAGAACACTAATATCACGGATTTCATATGTGTTAATATTACCCTAGCAATTCTCGTTTAGTTTTTGAGAGTTTTCTTTTACACATTTTGAAAACTGAAGTTGTAATTAAATTTGTTGGAATATTTCTCTACGATAAACATTTTTTTTTTTTATAAATTTAAACAAACATTTTATTTGGTATCTTATACAAAAATTTATTTAACAAACAATTTGTTAGATTTATTAAATTTTATTAGTTCAGACGCTTTTAAAAAAATCACAAGTTTTTCTTTGCCGAGCAACTTTATTCGCTTCATAAACATTTTTAATATTAATTTATAATAATATTCCAAACGTGTCCTTTTTAATGCTTTTGGCTTTCAAATATTTCGGCTTAAGTTCGTTTAATGCAGTTTTCCAAATAAATTATTAAAAAAAAAATTTTTACAGATTTTTCCTCTAATTTAAAAACATTCCAAATAATTAGTTTTGTATAAACAGGAAGAATTGATAATAATCCTTCATTAGGTGCCACTATTTTGCAGTTGTGAAACATCGAATTTTATATTTTTTGTTTCACTTGAAAGCTTTTTGGCATTTTACTTTAGCAAATTTGCTAACTGCAAGCTTTAGCTTTCTATGAGAGGAGGCGAACAAAATATCTATATTTATGTAAATATATATGAAGAGAATATAAGTAAATAATATACGTATATATATAATTCCATCAGTGGCAATAGCAGCCAATTTTTTGAATTGCATAATTTGAAAATGCTTTTTATAACTTTTATCTGTCATATGTGATAAAAAAACAAAATTGCGTAAAAGTGTAAATTTCTGTAACAGTTTAGGCAAGATTTAAATACGAGTACAAGAAACTGCGTATAAAAAATCATAACCAAATATAAACACCTGTAACAAATTATTAAAAGCCTTCAGCAAACCTGCCAGCAAGTCTTTTTATTAATAAATTGTTGCACAGGCGCACAAGCTTATTTGTCTACTTTGCATCAGAAACTTGGCAAAGTTGTTAAGTGTATGCCAATTATTTATGAAAGCTTCCTTGTGAAGCTGATTTGTCGCATTCTTATTTTATCAGGTTGTCATACATGCATGTTGTCAAAATTGCCAGTGCTCCCCCTCGCACAGGCTGGCACATACTTTTGCCATAATAATTTTTTATATTATTGTTTATTTTTTTTTTTTTTTTTTTTGGTTTGGAAGTGCAACAACGACTTTAAGAGCGAAAAAAAATGCGAAAATTCCTCTACAATTTAGCTTAATATTAGTGTGTCATATAATGCAACTAACAATATGGTTATGAGACAGATACTGCAGTAACAACTATAACTACGGCAGTAAATGCGATATCAGTGACACCAGCTACATACATACGAGCACACCAACACAAGCCAAGTAATAGCTTACATGTGTGCATGTCTAGCTATACCTTTAACTGGAGTAAAAAGAAACAGCAAATATTGTTTAAATTAATTTTAAATAAACTGGATAGAATTGAAAGTAACAAAAAATAAAAACAAATTTGCTAAATTGCCAGAAAAAGTCTAATTTTTTTTTATTGAAAATTCAAAAATTTGAATAAAGATAACACATACAGTTAGTAGTGAATAAATAAACAGTGGTGTGAAAATCAAATACTTGTTTAATAAAACATGACTCATATTTAAGAAATGAAAATACTTTCGAAAAAGTATTTTGTAGAAAAATAACCAGTTCGAATTTCAAAAACTCTCGGGGAAAAAAGCCTTAATCTGAACTTGCTTAAATGTCCAGTTAATATAAGAAAATATTTGTGTAAATGTCCATGAAGTTCTGCATTTAGCATGTGGTGAAATGCGCATAGGAGCTGGCTAACCCCACAATAAACAATTTCAATGTATTTTTAAGTCAAATTTAATATTTTGGATTTTAGTGCTTTTTGAAACATGAAAAAGTTTTTTTTTTATAAAAAAAAAATATATTTTTTTATTAAAAAGTTTTTTTTTTATACATTTCTAAACATGAAAATATTACAAAGCCAAGCCAAAAGTTTGAAAGAATTTTTTAATTTATAAAATATATAAATAAATATAAGCCGACTTTAATCACTGCAGCTTATGTCTTATATACGAGTATAATATATTGGAAGAAAGAACGGTAACGAAATGATGTAACATATGGGTATATCTGGCGTAGATTTATATAATGCTCTCATAATATTTCTTCGGTTAAATGTAGCAGCCGGTCTGCTGTAGTGTTAAAACTATTATTACAAGGGCTTAAAAGTGCTTGCTTTGATACCAAAATTTCTACCTGCATTCTACTTTACACAATGGAATAGATTTCGCGAACTCTTCCTTTTCACATTGAAGGCAGCACTTTATGAGTAGCTACTAACAACCTGAGTGGTACTTCCCTTTAAATGCTTGATATTTCCTAAAGGATTAAAACATTTTGTCTCATTTTAAAAAGAACTATGCGGGGACCAATAATAGCCTTATAATATACTTTATTTAAATATATTAATACTTTTATTGAAGACTGTATGAATATATTTGCGATACTTTTCATGTCCGTATGTATACAATTTCAATTGCATCGGCATCTGCATCTGCAGCAGTATTCTATTGTCACAGACATGTTAGAATAGTGATAATATATTTCATTTAAATATAAAAGTTGACCAGAATACATAATGGTAATACTTTTGGTGAACACTGTATGAATATATTTGCTATACTTCTTATATCCGTATGAACACAATTCCAATTGGATCGGTATTGGGAGCAGTATCAATAGCACTATTCTACTGTCACAGACATGATAGAATAGTGATAATAAATATGAAAGTTGGCCAGAATACATAATGGTAATACTTTTGGTGAACACTGTATGAATATATTTGCGATACTTTTCACGTCCTTATGAATACAATTTTATTTCGATCGGTATCGGCAGTAGTATCAATTCTACTGTGACAGACATGTTAGAATAGTGATAATATATTTCATTTAAATATAAAAGTTGACTGGAATACATAACGGTAATACTTTTGGTAAACACTGTATAAATATATTTGCGATACTTTTTATATCCGCATGAATACAATTCCAATCAGATCGGTGTTGGGAGCAGTATCAATAGCACTATTCTACTGTCACAGACATGATAAAATAGTGATAATAAATATGAAAGTTAACCAGAATACATAATGGTAATACTTTTGTTGAACACTGTATAAATATATTTGCGATACTTTTCACGTCCTTATGAACACAATTTTATTTCGATCGGTATCGGCAGTAGTATCAATTCTACTGTCACAGACATGATAGAATACTAATAATATATTTCATTTAAATATAAAAGTTGACTGGAATACATATCGGTAATACTTTTGTTGAACACTGTATGAATATATTTGCGATACTTTTCACGTCCTTATGAACACAATTTTATTTCGATCGGTATCGGCAGTAGTATCAATTCTACTGTCACAGACATGATAGAATACTAATAATATATTTCATTTAAATATAAAAGTTGACTGGAATACATATCGGTAATACTTTTGTTGAACACTGTATGAATATATTTGCGATACTTTTCATGTCCTTATGAACACAATTTTATTTCGATCGGTATCGGCAGTAGTATCAATTCTACTGTCACAGACATGATAGAATACTAATAATATATTTCATTTAAATATAAAAGTTGACTGGAATACATAACGGTAATACTTTTGGTGAACACTGTATGAATATATTTACAATACTTTTCATATCCGTATGTACACAATTTCAATGGGATCGGTATCTGGAGCAGTATCAATAGCACTATTCTACTGTCACAGACATGATAGAATAGTGATAATAAATATGAAAGTTGACCAGAATACATAATGGTAATACTTTTGTTGAACACTGTATAAATATATTTGCGATACTTTTCACGTCCTTATGAACACAATTTTATTTCGATCGGTATCGGCAGTAGTATCAATTCTACTGTCACAGACATGATAGAATACTAATAATATATTTCATTTAAATATAAAAGTTGAATAGAATACATAACGGTAATACTTTTGGTAAACACTGTATGAATATATTTGCGATACTTTTTATATCCGCATGAATACAATTCCAATCAGATCGGTGTTGGGAGCAGTATCAATAGCACTCTTCTACTGTCACAGACAGTAGATATATGATAGAATATGATAGAATAGTGATAATAAATATGAAAGTTGATCAGAATACATAATGGTAATACTTTTGTTGAACACTGTATGAATATATTTGCGATACTTTTCACGTCCTTATGAACACAATTTTATTTCGATCGGTATCGGTAGTAGTATCAATTCTACTGTCACAGACATGATAGAATACTAATAATATATTTCATTTAAATATAAAAGTTGACTGGAATACATAACGGTAATACTTTTGTTGAACACTGTATGAATATATTTACAATACTTTTCATATCCGTATGTACACAATTTCAATGGGATCGGTATCTGGAGCAGTATCAATAGCACTATACTACTGTCATTGAGATGATAGTCACAATTGTATTTCTATTCATACTTGTAATTAAATAGTTTTTCTGGCACAATATTCCCACACATACGTGCAGTTTTGTGTATGCACACATACATCTACTCGTGTATGCAAATGTTTGAATGTGTGCATGATTTTAATATTCAGTTGCATTTTGGATTGTATAAATTGCATGTTGTTAACATTTTTTAATGTTCCCTACCATGACAAGCATGCTAATTTATAAGAAGTGATTAAGAGCGGGAGATTGAGGATCATTAAGATGTTAAAATATGCTTAACGTAACTATATAATTTAGATCGACAAGAGATAGTTAACTTTTGCTAATATCTCAGCTTAGTGGAACGGCAGTTTGATTATGTTAATAAAAATTCGTTTTTGCCCGGTTCAATATTTTCATGCGAGTATAGCTTGACTGGGTAAGCAAAAACTTTGCTCTACATCCGCGACTCGTATCTCTTAAAATATTTGTTTGAGTTGTGTTTGTGCAAAATGATGCTCTGTGCATATTAGTTTTTGTTACCACATGGCTACATTAAATTCTTACTGAAGAGTGGCTGTTGGTTCCAATGCCAGCATATACATACATATATATGTAAGATGAGTCAAGGCAGCTAAAAAAAGGTATAAAAAAGTTGCCATCCGAAAAAACGCGTATAAAAATTGTTTAAATGTAAGGGATTTCCATGATGCTCATGTAACGAGATGTTTACAGTATTGTCTATTCGTATATGGGTATGTGTGTTACACTTACTGCATGGTATTAGGAATGTATGTATGTATGCATTTGTGATATGGTAGATGATGACTGTGATCATGATTGTTGTTGGCTTTGTTGCGTTATGCATTTGCACGAGTCTGGCAAATGCAAGAATCGCTGGTGCTGTTGAGGGCATCTGCAACAAATGCTGAATATGATTATGACGTGCATAAGCTTTCAAATTGTTTATTTAATTTTTACTTGTATTACGAGAAATTGTTTTTTCTGTTTTCCATATATGTGCATATATAGTATGCACTTGTAGCCTTGCAGGTAGAAGAATAAAGTTATATTTGATTAGGTTTCCGTAAAGGGAGAGGGTCTAAAACGTCAGCAAGGCTTTGCTGGTTACTACTATATCTCCACAGACTTTATAATTTAATTTGATTAAAAAGCCAAAGAAATTTTCTATTCAAACTGCTAAAAAAAACCCCCAGTTGAGTAATGAACTCAGAACATCAGCAATTTTAATCGTTTTCCCGTTTCGAATTTTTCTTTGTTCCCAGCCAAAACGTTTGTAAAATATTAGGAATTGCTGGCGCAGATTCTATCCTATATTGAATATGCTGTAGAAAATCTGGGTTAGAAATATATATTTCTATATATTGGCCAATATATTTCTAACACAAATATTGTTAATGCGGAAATAAAATCGGCGGAAAAGTACATTGGGCATTAAAAATGAGTGCTGAGGATAGTAGTTAGAAAATTTAATATTCTACTAATTTTTTATTCTAAATCTAAAATAAATTTAAAAAAAAATAGAAAAAAATTTTTGGAAGGAAACGCTTTAAGCAGGCAACGAAATAAATAATACTTTGTATTTACTTTTTGCTCGCAGCCAGTTCATCCATCGACAAAGTTAACAATGTGAGCTACAATAGTTATATTCCAAATTAGTGTTGCGCTACGTGTATGTCAGAAACTTGCCACCACGGATCAAATTGCTCTTCCAAATTTCATTGTAAGTAGTTAAGAGGGATTTTCACGATGATTAAATACTGCTTAGTTTTTTACACTGTGACAGCGAAATTTTAACTCAATCGGACACTACAAATTTATATAAAAAATAAAGGAGTGCCGAAAGTCGCAGGATTTATTAATTTTAAAGCCAGAAATGATCCGCATATCCAAGGAAGAATATTTATAACAAACAAAATTTTTTTCCACATGTATTAAACTTCGTGTTATTAAAGGCCATGTTTCATTATCCTAGTCAGTCATGCGATTTGCCAAATATGGCATCTCGGCTGAAAAATAGGATAGTGTGGCCTAAAAATGTCAGATTTTTATGACAAGCAAAAGTTAATGAAAATTTCTATAAAATGACAATTTGCCTGCGATCAGAGTTGCAAAGAAAAATTTTGTTTGCGTCATATTTGTGTAATAGTGTGTCACCAGCAACGGCATTTTGAAGCATATCACAGTCAGATTTTCGTGTGAATAAATCGTGCGACTGTTTAGGATAGTGACACATGGCCTTAAAGGGTTATCGCATGAAAGTGTACTGAAGCGTATTATCCGTATTATCCGATAATTATTTATTTAAAAAAAAATAGCTTTGCTCCTTAAAGGTGATCCCTTCGGTATTTGCTTACCCTCCAACGAATCTAACAAGCAGCTGATCTAAATTACAATTCAATACGAATGCCGGGAAGATGCTTTTGTACGAGTATTGTATTGTATATCGTTCAAGGCTATACGTTCCTCGTTTTACGGCAATCTTTACGATTTAGCTTCTTTCTCCAGCGTAGAGGAGTCTAACAAATACATTGCAAAGTCAATATGCTTTTTCGATAGTACAATATTGGGTCCTGAAGACAATATAGTAATCATTAATTCATTTTCTTAAATAGTATTTTTTTTATATGCCCTATAAGATTTTAAGCAAACAAGGTTTCCATCGTGCTAGAGTGAATTCTGGGCATGAAACATTATACTAAATATTAGCCCTTTGATTGCCTCGATATCTGGACAATTGCGAGCATACAGCTCAACTTAATAACTAATATTAGCTAAGAAGTAAATTTTTGCTTTATTAGTTTGTAATGCTTTTAATGTAAGATTGCATGCAGAGTAGGGTATCTGAAGTTTGCATATGCCAGTTTCTTCTTTGTATTTCTACACTGTGTTAGTAGGTTGATGGTAATAGTTGATGCATTAAAAATGATAATAAAATTCTAGCAAAACTATCACTATAATTTTATTTTTTCATTTTAACACATGCTTTAGAAAACAACAAAAATATGCACAGAGGAAAATGTGTCTACTCCCTCTCCGTACGTTGGAGAAAATCTGCTTTCTTGCAAATTTAAAAATGTGAATTTAAAATTTGAATATTTTCTTTGCGCTGCATTAAACTCAAATTATTTACAATTTTAAATTATAGCAATAACACTTACAGAATGATATTAAGTATGCTAATTTGGCGTAACTAAACCGTAGCACAGTAGAACCTAGAAACAGTTAACAAGCGAAAAGTGAATATAATAATAAGTGAATTCTAAAGTAGTTTTTATTTTTATTGTTTTAAAAAGATCGCTCAAAAAAATTTTGTTATGAAACCACAATATTACGGAAAATGGCGGCGATGATTTGGAAGATTCAGATAATGATAACCTACTCCACTATTTTACAGTGAAAAGTAAGCTGTTTGAAAATGGTTAAAGTGGTTCGTAAAAAATTAAGAAGTTTTTGGTTGGGCTATAAATCGTTAAGATTCTTTAATTGCTCTTATGTTAATTGTTGATGGCATCGGTTTTATAAAAGCTGTCTGCATTGGGTGCCTCCGCAGGCTAGTGAATAATGCTCAGCCTTATGAAGCAGAGGTCGCGTGTTCGATTCCTGCATAGAACCTGGCTGTTTTCCTGCGGACAAGCCAAAAGCTTTGCAGGTAGAGTTGGTTAAAAAAACAATTGATATCGATGTTAATCTATATCTGAGTGAACACACCGTTCTTCGCTGCTCTTCTGCAGAGTATTTCTTTGGTGAAGTATACTATCAAGTAGCTGCAGAATTAGGTAAATATATGTACCTAAGTGGATAGCTGAGGCGTATTGATACTGTTCTACGTTCTCGTTATCCTCTCGGTACTGTTCAGAACAGAGCACTGCATGAACAGCTACCATTCTCCGAATACTGCTAAGTGGTCTTGGGGAAAAAATTAGGCCAAAACATACAAAAACAGGAAGGAGTAGTTTTTTTCTGAACTATTGCAGTTTCTGCCCACGAAATGGTCCAAAAAAAACCTGGCAAATTTTAAACTTAGTCGGTAAAAAATTTCTTTTTGCGAAAATTTATAGTTTTGTTTTGTATATCTTTTCAATTGTGAAAACTTGTTACTTAAGAATATTTAATTACTTTAGCGAGGTTCTACTGTTATATAGCATTTACTTAATTATTTATAATTGTAATTATTTATTATGAATATAATTTTTTATTTCTAGCGATTTAAAAGCAACTTGACGCATCGCATGCCAACGCAATCAGGTAAGCAAAACCTTTAGTTATTTCTTCTCCACGCTTAACTATTTTACGCAAAAGTTGCTCTCTCTACTTTTGATTGGAATGATTTGATGACTTTAGTGGTGTTTATATAATCCAGACGAGTGATCTGAGTCTACAATTTTTCATATAATTTTACCGCTCAACTTGCTCGTCTTTGTTGCGGAAACACCACTTTAATTTTTTAGACGATTTTTTTTTAATACCAACACAAACGAATTGGCGTGTATTTCTATGTTTATGTGTGTGTAATAGTGTAGTTATGCTTGTTATTCAGATTGTTGATCGTATAATTTAAAAAGTTTTTGCTTTTATTATTTTTTTTTTTTTTGCTGACAATTATTAAAAATTATTTAACAGTTGAACATCTTAATATGACATGCAATAAGTGACACTTGCCGCAAGTGGATTTGCAATGCAATAAGATAATGGAATTGAATAATATTTTTTTTTGCAGGCTTATTTAAGCGTAAATAAAAGTGAAATTTATTATTATTTAAAGATTTTCTTCTTGCACAGATTTGTGTTATATAACGTTCAGTTATTTTATTTAAATAAAATCGTATGACAAAAACCAAGAGGTAATGTCGGGGATTCGATACCCACCTCAAGCGGTAATACAAAGAAGTCTTATGAATTGCGTTAATTATTGTTGGAATGTTCAAGTGACGTGAAAAAAATTAACATTGATGATAATATACATCTGAGCACATGCAACCCCTCCCTCGTCGGAGGTAACACTCTGAATTAAAAGTTAAAAGACACACCCCAATAGTTTTACTTTAACACGAAGTTAACACGGAGGTGTTTTAAATTCCACTACAATACATTGCATGACTTGGGGCTACCCAATGTGTGTAATGGTAATTTGAAAAGGGCATATCTAATTTTTGTAGAAATATGCAGCAGAAGGGATAGGCTCTACAAGAGACCTCTGAAAGAGCATAAAGGGTAGCTGGTAACTAGATAATTTGCTCGTAAGATTTTTTTTTATCATATTCCCTAAATTTCACGCACACTAACGTCCATACTAGTGAATGGATTTCTCCTTCCAGAAAAGGTAATACTCCCTCAATAATAATAATACTTGTAAAGTACTTTTTGATCATTTGTAAAATAATGTTTTTAATCTTCTTTCAATCAGTCATAAACCTGAATAAGGTATTTGATGACAGCTTAAAATCGCTATGCATTATATATTATGGATTTTATATATGCATCATTTGTGTTAGGATTATTAAAAATGTTAAACTTTTTAAAGCTTTTTAAATGTTTAAAAAAAAATTCGCTAATTCATCTTAATTTTTAAATATTTAAAATTTAGTACTGAATAACATAAAATGCACTGAGACTTGATAGAAAAGCTCCTTAGAAATTTATTAATTTTGTGATATCTTTTAAGGTACTATTGTGGTACCAAAACTACTAAATCATCAATAGATTATAATTTAAAAAGTTCCAGATTTTTTTTTAAAAAAATTTTTAAAGCAGAAATAAGAATCCAAAGGAAAATAAAGCCCACGATTAAGTTTAATTTCTATTTTCTTTTTTGGAATACTTTGTTTTAAAACGTACATCCTTGAAAATCACTTTTTTCCAAAGTAGTGAAATAGTAGTTTCCTTAGAAAGTACTATTTTATGAAACAATTTTTTAAATTGTCGTTTTTACAATTATTCTTTTAGGAGGTATTTCTGGGAAAGAAAACGTTTTAAAATCTACTGTTTCAAAGATCCTTTTTTTTTTTTTTTTTTTTTTTTTTTTTTTTTTTTTTTTTTTTTTTTTTTGTTACAAATTAAAGAGGAATTTTGAAAATATGTTTTAGTCAAACATATTTTTTTAAAGCTAATATCTTAAAGATGCTTTTAAGAGGTCCTTTTTCAGAAGCCAACTGCTTTCAAAAAGTATATTTTACTGTAAGTTTTCAAAATCATATCTCAAGAAATACTTTGAAAATGAACTAATAGTATTTCAAAGCTTTGAAAAAAGTAAATTTTACACGTGCTGTACTAAAAGTGTTTCGTTTAATGATATTTTTCCATATTTTACCATTTTTAAAAGCAATCTTGTATACTCTATAAAAAAAAAATTCTTTGAAAGCTTTTTGAAATACCCTAAAAAATCTTTAATAATTCAAGCTTCAGCAATTGTCTATCTACTCTTTAGGCCTGCCAGTATTTAAACTTTTTATTTCTGTTTTTATTTGATTAATATTTAAACAAAATAAATGCGTAAACAAATATTTTTGCATGCAAGTGTCGTTGCTCAAAGTCAAGGTGTAGTTTAAAATTAAAATATTTAATTTTTTTTTGTGGCTTCAACTTTAAAATTAATTTATGTAAACGAGACTTGTAATCTATTTCTTTTTATTGATAAAGAAGAAATATACAAAACGAGTTTAGGAGACAAACTGCAATTGCGCACTAGTGATGGCATTGTGACTCTTCAGGCACTTCTAAAGGCATTAACGGAAATACTGTCGAAAACGATTTAGACTTTATCCGAAAGCAACCTATTTTTTAGCTTTTAAATAAATTTAAAAAGGTTTTTTTTTTTTAAGAAATTTGTTTGAATTTCACAGGTTAACTCTGTGCTGGCTGAGCAATCCTGTATTTAATGTTTAAGGCTCTCAAGCATTTCTGTGAAACAAATTTCTCGTACTCCTGCAGGGTATACAATTATAAATTCCCTTACAATTGTGTGTAAAGTAGGTAAATGCCGGTGTTTGAAAAGGATTTTATATACTGTTATAAAATCCTGCAATTTATCCTTTAATTCCAACAGATATTAGAAAAATGTTTTTATTTCAATAAAAATTATAAAATATTAATCTTCAAAATTATTTTGGAATATTCATGAAAATATCAGGCATATTATGAAAAACTTCATACATATATTTTATGACATTTATGAACATTTCTTAATATTTATGAACATTTCCTAATATTTATAAACATTTCATTACATTTATGAACGTTTCATATCTGCCATGAAAAGAGGGTACACGTACATAGATTTCATAAGATTTAGGAAAATTTAATTTATACTATAATAAGCCAAAATACTTGCATTTCATAATATATATGAAATTTTCATGCTTAAAATGAAAACACTTGATGTTACTGGCATCAGGCTTGTTCACACTTAATTCCCGCTAATATTTCCCAACACTAATAAAAAAACTGCCTAAAGCTTAATTAAGAGGTAGTTGACCCCAAAAAACCATTTGATTTCAGTAACTAAAAAGCATCTTTCAAATAAAATCGGCCGTTTGTTTTTTCCACTATTTATCTCATCATTATGCGTACGAGTGAATAAAAGTCTCAGGCTGTTTTTAAAAGAAGTTCACATAAGACAAGAGAAACATAGCAAGAGTTCAATAAACTATTTTATAATGAATTACAGACTTTCACAATGATTGATATTAATAAAAATAATTTTATCTACCTTATTTTTTATTTCCTTTTTCTTTTTCTAATAATAAATTTTTGCTCATATTGATTTTTAAATTAATCGAGATGAAGCAAAGATTTAAATGTACTCGTACGCCTTAGGCCAAATCAACAATCAATAAAATCATTTTAATAAATTTATGCTTAACATTTGTTGTTAAATATTTGAAAAGAAGTTCAATAAACTTTCGATAACAAGATATGGTTGTCTTGTAGAAATTTTGCAGCCAAGTCAAGTTTAATGGCTTGTAAGCGAGATATTCAGGTCATGCCGCAGAGCAGCAAAATTAAGAGGATTTTAAAGACTTCATCGCTTTTATAAAAAAAAGCCAAGATTTTCTGTATAAAATATTTATCGCTATTCGTTTGCGAAAATGTATCCTTCTCCCTACAAATTTTTCATTGAATCATCTTGATGTGGTTTCCTTTTTTTTAAAATTTTTTTTTTTTTTTTTTTTTTTTTGGTGTCACAACAAAACTATTAAAATGCAATAATTTTTAGCTTGTTTAACAAACAAGTGCCATTAGAATAGAGCAAATATAAAAATCTTGTTAAACAATTACTAATAAAAAAAAATAAAAAAAATCCTAAATGGCGATTATCTTGTCTCCTAGAGTCGTAAAATAAGTTTTAAAAGGAGCGAGAAAAAAAAATACTGCAAAGGCAAAAAAAGTTAATAATAAATAAAAACTGCATTTAATAAAATAAAAAACGATAAAAAAAATATACACAAAAAGTGGTTTATTTTATGAGATCACGTTCTAAACTATACGTGGAATATAACAACGAAATAACTGATGGTGTTTTACTTGACGTTGTGTTGTGAACATGGCTGACTAAATGCATGGATGGATGCATGGATGGATGCATGGATGGATGAATGAATGAATCGCTGGCTGGTTGGCTGTCTGCTTGGTTAGACAAATGGATGAATGTATGAGGATATTTTCGAAACGATGCTTTAAACAGCATAAAAAACACATACATTACACACATACATACACACACAAACACACACAAATCTATACAAACATATACATATTAAGCATTTGGATTTCCTTTACACAGTTATACTCATATTCATACACACACACACGCTTATCTTTGCATCTGTGTTGATCAATATGATATGATATGCTTACGAAATTTTGTTAGACAATTACATTCATACAACTACATACTCATACTTACGTATATGTATGCATGTCCTTTGATAAATTCAAATTGAACGTATGATAGTGCTCCAAATTTTATAATTTTGTTATAAACGTACCCCTTTACACTATGAAAAAGTGCAACATTTCTAGCCGGACGCTTTGCCACAACCGCAAGCACATTAATTCAAGACACCATGCAACACAAGTCCTTTGCAAAATTATTTTAAATTAATATTTGTTATTAAAAAAATACGGCAATTAATACGCGTATGTTACGGTACCCTACAGGCAATATTATATATTGAGCTGAAAGTATTGGAGATTTCTACATTTGTCGACAATGAATAAATTTTTAAAATTCTTTTTTTTTAAATAAATACCGGCCCAGAACCACAGGCATATTTCTCTCAGGGAATTTTTTTAAAAAGAATTTTTCCAATTACTTTTATTTATATATTTTCAAATTTTAGTTTGGGTACATTATGGGGCCTTTTTGGTTCCCTTGCAGAATAATAAACTAAATTAACGATAACAATTGGAACAACGTAAAACTTATAAAGCAAATTTTCGATATACGACAACCGATTTTACCTTCTCATTTATTGATTAAGTTATGTGTTTTTTCAGGAAATCCTTCAGCTAATGGCTTATAAAATAGTCAAAGGATAATTTAGTATTAAAAAAAGTTGTACAGGCAAAAGTTCTTTATCCTAAAAAGCAATTAAATTTTTCTTTGGTTTGACTAAAAAGAATTAATTGATATGTTTATAAGAAAAGATTTATGAAAATTTTCATTAAATAATAAAATATATTCTCCTAATTTTGCGCAATTAAAATGGTTAACAATATTAAAAAACTGCCACTAAAAATTTACATTGACGTTTTGGCACTTATGATCTTTTGGTAAAAAGGTGTCGCTATACAATTGGCTACAATTTAGGAGGAGAGCTTGCTATATATATTTCCGTGAGCATTTTTTTAAAAATATTTTTTCTTATAATTTTTAAAAAAATTTTGTTAGAAGAAAGAGGAAGAGAAGTATTAGAAGACATCATTTTACGTGTTATATTTAATTTACTGATAATAATAATATTTCTATTGTTTTCTTGGTTTTTTGGATCAAAAATTTCAGAAAAGTTCCTTGTTAATCCTTTTAGGGAAAGGAGGAGTTTTCTTATAAAAGGAGTATGCAGGTGAAAGGGATATTCTTGTTGCTTCTTGGAATTTTTACTTATAAAAATTGTAATATAAGCATAATCACTGGCTGCTAAGCCCATCGGCTATATTTTTATATATTTTTGTGGTTTCTTCTGATAACATACTGTACTGCTATTAAAAGACCCTCTGGAAATGGCCTTTTGTTAAGATCCAAAATAATTTTTAAAAGTTTTAAAGAAAAAGATTTTACACAGAACAAGCTTTCTCTAATTCCTAACAGTTCATTAGCGGCCATAATTAGAAAAGTGAATTCCACATACAGAAATTACACTCATTTCCAATGTTTTCTTAAGTTTGTTGGCTTGCTTGGTGTACCGCATTCCCTATTCGTCGTTGCTGGCATTTTGTGTTAATGTACGCTTTAATTTTTTAAGTAAACCGATTCGTGCTTTGATTGTTAATAGCGTAAAAGCTTTTGCAAAAGAAAAACTAATCATATTTTTGTTTTGCGAAACTTTGTTAAATAATTCATTTATTGAAATGTGCTGGAAAATATAAACTCCGCCCACACATGTCCGCTTGCAAACTAAAAACTCATTAAACAATTTGAAGGGGGTTTAATATCAATTGCATTGTAAACGGAATTTGTTAAAATTGATTTCGAAATTTATACATTTCAAACATAAAGGATTTTAAGTTTTATAAGTCCTTTGGCTAAAAATGTGTAAACTCGACATTTTGCTTGAATACATGTGTCTGCATACACATGCATACATATTCATATATATATTCACACATACAAACTTGAGCTGTTAAATGAAAATTTTCTCTATTTTTCACTTTTATGACGGTTTGGATTGCTTGAATTGCATGATTGATTTCAATTTTGCATTTTACTGCAAATCTGTGTCAATCATAATTGAAACAAATTATTTTCGTGCGTCAATTTTCTTTGTTTTATATTCGTTTCGGAATAGAATTATTTGCTCTTCTATTTCTTTAGTTTAGTAATAAGGGGGCTCAGAATATTCGGAGAAGTATTTCATTCTTATAGGAAACATAATGATAAATATTATATAATGACTAAAATGGTTATAATTCTCATTTACTTTCCATTACACATACATGTTAGGCTTTGACATTTTTAATTATTAAATTGTATAATAATTAATATTTTATAGAATTAATAAATTAAGCAAATTCTAATAAGAAATTTATTCCGCAGAAATTTATTTTCTTTATAAACTCCTTTACGACTCCTGATTTGCTTTCTTTATTTCCGTATAAGGCTAAACTTTAAAAGATACATATGTATTTTCTATAAAAAATTTGCTGCCTTTGTAAGAGAGGATTTTGTTATATAAAATTCTCTCTCTCTCTCTCTCTCTCACTGCTTTCTTTGTAAGACCTAATTTGGACACACAAATTTCACTTTGACTAAGTCTTCTCAATTTTTAGCTATGAAAATTTTTCTTCTAAAAGTTTTATTAGAAACGTCAAATACCAAATTAAAAATATACATAAATACAACTATGGGTCCATGTTATGGGGTACCCTGGGCGTATTCAAGGAATATCCAATAAAAAGTGAAATAAAAAATACGACATACCATAAAGTAGTTTTCAAAACAGAAAAGGCAAACTCAATACTTGAGAAACCAAGCTTTCTCGGTCTAAATTAGACCCAAGAGACATATTTTCTCTAGGAAATTTTTATATATAAAATATTTATCATTTTTGTAATAGAAATTTTCATTTTCTATTTAAGCCGCTAATTTTAAATAGAAAATTTTTATGGAAAAAATTCGGTTTTTTAAGAAAGATGTAATTTTTTATAATGAAATTTTTTTATAAAAAATTTTATGTTTGTGCTGCAGAAAAATTGTATAAAAAATTTCTGCTGTTCGACCTCTTTGAGACAGATAAAGTTTGCTCTGACTAGGTTTTCTCAATTTCCTTTTAAACTTTTTCTGGTGTTCCGATGCGAAAAGTTTTCTTTCAAAAATGTTATTGAATACGTGGAATGCAAAGTTACCAGCATGTGTAATTACAACTACGTAACTATGCAACGAATGACGAACAAGGCAACATTGCAAGTACAGCAAAGTATGTATTTCCCTTCATATTCCTTTCTAATTTCATATACACGTACAAACTTTAAAGTTTTCAACTCAGCGACATATATTTTCGATAAGAAATTTCTACTCAATTTAAGAAATATTTTTTCCATAAAAGATTGTATACCTTTTTTAAAATCTTTTACATTTAAAAAAATGGATATGAGACAGTAATTAGTTTTATATTCAAATTACATACTCGTATTTTCTAAAAAAATTATTTATTTGCAAAAGACTTACTTGCTAAAGAAAGTTGAAACAAATTTGCTCTTTTTACACTCAAAAAAAAATTCGGAATAAATTTTATTTAAAAAATACATTAAAGACTTATACAAATCGTAATGGGATATATAAAAATTACTTGAATTATATAAAAAGCATATATTTATATATAATTTTTTATTTGCATGTTAGTAAATATTTCTTAAATCTAAGAAAATGTTTCCTAAAAATAAGGAAATACTCATGTGTTACGAACACAAGCAAATTTCGTTTCAGTTAAAAGATTTCGGACTAAGAAACGGTTTGTTCATAATTTCGATTTTCTGGATTGAAAACCATTTTTCAATTTATATTTACTGACGCTTTTATACTCTTGCAGTAGCTCAGTTAAGGATCAGGTAGTTACAATGCTTACTTTTGATTTGATGGTCCGAAGATCAGCTTATCTCAGATAGCAAAGTAGGGAAAATTTTAAGTAAGCTGGTTTAAAATTTTATAAAAATTATAAAATTACATTTCTATAATAAGTAACGAAATACCTTAAATGTAATGAGCTGTAATTTATCCATGTAGAGGATGACCTCAGCAGACGTTGGTTCTAGCCAAATTATAATTATTATTATATAATTGTAATATTAAATATATAAGTTAATAAATTAATAAATAATTTATAAAAAAAGTTAGCTTGAAGAAAGCTTGACTTGAAATGATTTTGTTTAAAAGAGAAATAAATTAAAATTAAGTTTTAACTGAAAATCTGAAATATTTTTGGCAATTTTTATAGCTGAGATTTAAGATTTATTTAAGAAATGTTTTATTCACGTTCAAGAAATATTTCACTGGAAACTGTTTACTTAAATTTTATTTATAGTTTTAGTTTTATAGTTATATATAGTATATAGTTATATTTAAATATATAATTTTTTTTCGATATTGCTCTACTTTTTTCTGTGGCATCAGGGAAAAATTTAAATTTATTTTAAAAAATTTTTAAATTGTCAGACATACATATGTATGTACGTAGAAACATTTGAATTATATTTTTTAAAAAAACTTCCCTAAGTTTTAGTTCAACAAAAATATTTTTTTTAAAATAAAATAAAAATGTTAGTACGAATGTTTTTTTTTAATTGCAGAGGTAAATATTGGGTAGTCGAAAAAGTCTTTTCTTATATAAAACACATTTTTTTTGTTTTAGTTTAACAAAAATATTTATTTTTAAATAAAAAAAAAATGTTAGTACGAATTCTTTTTTTGAGTGTAAACGTAAATATGGTGTAGTCAAAAAAATTTTTTTTATATAAAACATATTTTTTTTGTTTTAGTTCAACAAAAATATTTTTTTTAAATAAAAAAAAAAATTTAGTACGAATTTTTTTTTGAGTGTAAATGTAAATATGGGGTAGTCAAAAAAGTCTTTTTTATATAAAACATATTTTTTTGTTTTAGTTCAACAAAAATTTTTTTTTTAAAATAAAATAAAAATTTTAGTAAGAATTTTTTTTTTTAATGTAGAGGTAAATATTGGGTAGTCAAAAAAGTCTTTTTTATATAAAACATATTTTTTTTGTTTTAGTTCAACAAAAATTTTTTTTTTAAATAAAAAAAAAATTTAGTACGAATTTTTTTTTTGAGTGTAAACGTAAATATGGGGTAATCAAAAAAGTCTTTTTTATATAATACATATTCTTTTTGTTTTAGTTCAACAAAAATATTTTTTTTAAATAAATAAAAAATTTTAGTACGAATTTTTTTTTGAGTGTAAAGGTAAATATGGGGTAGTCAAAAAAGTCTTTTTTATATAAAACACAATTTTTTTTATTTTAGATTTCCTTCTATTAACAAGAAATACAATTTCCTTCCTTTCAGAAACGAAATATAATCATCTGAATAAATTTCTCTTCCCTTTGAGAGCACAAACATTTTCGACTTTAATTTTCATTTAGTTTTGTCTATTGTCAAATAAGTAACTCTCTTTATAATTTTCTGCTACATTTAAGATGATAACCGACATGATCGCTGGAAAAGACTGTTAAGCGATAACTTTTTATTAACTGTAAACAAAATGGCAACAGATTTACCGCAAGTTGTTAAATTAAACAACAATATTGTGCTCTGTGCTCTTCTCGGTGTAAAAACAATACATGTGGCTTAAATTCCTAAAGCAAAGTTAACAAAGTACGAGTTTACTCGTACACATGACTGCAACAAACGTCTTTTTTTAATTCTTAGTAATTTGTTGCAATGAACAGTTGTAGCTTAAAGTGTGGCAGTATTAGCTGGTGTGCATTCAGTAACAGTCACACATGTTTAACAATTTCGACAATGTTACTTAAATTCGCATTCAAGCCAACTTTGGTGGCAGAATTGAACATTGTGTATAACCATGTTAAGCATACCGGCGACATGCACACACTTTGCAGACAAAAAGAAAACTTTAGCGGAAAGTGCAACTATAAACTTGAAAATGCAAAGCGAAAAGAAAATGAATGAAATTTTATTATGCACAACAATTTCTTTGATTTCTTGTATTTCGTCGAAACACAAATTAGACTTCATGGCAACTAATAAAATGAAAAATGCAGTGAGTAAATTGTTTTAAAACTTAATTAAAGACTAATTGAAAAATGCCTTAATGAATATAATAAGAGAGTTGAAGAAGAATCAAAATTTTATTTTTAACTTGATAGCAAATTATAGGAAAATTGCCAAACAAAAATAATTAAAGTTTACACTTCGCGGTATATGAGTATGGGCTTGTCATCGAAATCTAATAGATAATTTTAATGGAATTTTTAAAGTGAAAATTATTGAGTCAGCGGAAGTTATTATTCAAGAGAGAGAGATAGAGAGAGAGAGAGAAAAAGAAATGTCTTCGCCAGTAGACCGCCATTTCAGAATAAAAGAGGCCCAGGAGTTATGGCATTCTCCGTAGGCAAATGAATAAAATATTGTTTGATGTCAAAGTTCATAACAAAATACAAAAGTTTCATGAACGAAACTGTCGCATTTGTCTTCAAGAAATATCAGTACCGTAACTGGGAAAACCCCTATTTGGGTTATTAGAAGGAATTATTTATCCTTTTTATACTTTTATATATGTATACCTTTTTTTTTTTAACTAAGTTAACTCGCAAAGTTTTCGGCTTGAGTGCAGGAAAACATCTAGGGTCTACCATGAATCGAACCGGATTAGCAGGTTGAGCATTATTCATTCGCCAACGGAGGCACCCAAGGAGGCATAACTATCATTTTCTATAACTATGTGACCTTAATGTTTATAAACCAATTGAGGCGCTGACAAGACACACACCATATCCCGTTCCACAAATGATTCTAACCAATATTCCGTGTTCGAGTGATTTATCTCATAGAATGATTTACTGTCAAGATCTTATAACATCGCTCGAAATAAATAATTTAATTAAAATATTAAATTAAACAATAAAAAAACAAAAAAATTAAAATTATTTCAATTAAAAATATTGTTTAGATTTAAAACCATTCAGTTGAAATAAAAAGAACGATTAACTGAAATAATAATTATTTATACAAAAAACCTATTAATTAAATATTTTCTTTGTTTTGAAATAAAATTTTATTGGTGAAAGCATAAGTGACCCGTGACACTTAACATGTACCAGCAAACATTTTATATTGTCATGATAATGTACATCTGGGCACACACGCTATCGTTCGCCGTTGTTCAATGGGAGTATTTTGTAGGGGAAATAAAAATTAATAAAAATTTTAACAACTAAAAAATCTAAACAGAGTCTATTTCAGTACGGTATCTTCTCTATTACAATTATAGTTTTCAGCTAATGAGTACACAGAAGAAAGTGGCAGGTTTTGAATTCTTTAAAAATCGATTACTGAAAACTATTAATCTGTTCTGAAATACTTGAAAGCTCTTCTTTCCTATCCAGTACGCCGTATCACCGCAGCAATTACTTTTCAATCAATTTTTTCTCTCAAAGAGTACTCATGTACTCATATATTAAATCGTTAGTTTCAAATTCTTTAAAATTCGATTATTCGATTAAAAGAATATTCTTGATTTATCAAATAGTTATCGTTAAATTTTGAAATAGAAAAATGTAAAGAGAACAAAATCGTTAGGAGATAGGACATGCTTGGAGTATAATAGGAAAAGCAAGTTTGAGCTCCACATGTCCCTTTTGCGTTTGAGGACTGGATGATTGCTTATCTTAGATGACATTGTTGTTAATGCAATGCGTTTTCAGAGGCTGCTAGCTTGCTGTGAATTTTCGATTGGTGTTCATTTGCTAACGAACTGAAACTACAAGGCTTTCGACTTGTCCCCAGGAAAACATCTAGGAGCTAGGCAGGAATCGAAACCGAGTGGTCCGCTTTAGTAGGCTGACCGTTATAGTTAGAATTTTAAAAGCCAATAAATAAATAATTCCTTCTAATAACCCAATTAGGGTCTTTCTCAGATTACTCTAGTGGTATTTTCAATGAATTTGATAATAACAAAAGCGACAGTTTTGTTTATAAAGCTTTTCCATTTTTTCCAAATTTTCTCATAAGATTCAAAATTTCCCACTGTGCAATGAGAAGTTGAGTTTTATAAATCCGCAAAACTAATTAATGCAGCAAAATCTTTCATCTAATGACATGTAAATCCTTCATTCGATAGAATTTTAATTATTCGACATGATGCCGAAAGGACTCATTTGTATAAAATTGTGTACCGCATTGCTACGCTCAAAAAAAAAAGCATCAATTTCCTAAATGAGGGGAATAATTTTCTTTTAAAATTATTCCAAAATTTCTACAGTAAGTTTGGTGCCTTTCGCAAATCCAAGCTCATCCTTTCTCTTCAGCACTGCCTTAAGCAATCGCACCATGACACTGAAAACATTTCAAAAATTATTGTTTTAATTTGAATAAAAAGGAAGTGAATATCCAGCATCTACTCGCTTGTCTCCTTATTTGATCATTAAGTCCTTTATTGTGTTGTTTACATGCGTTAGTTGATGTTTGCTTTCAGCTATTCCCTTCTCTTAATAGCGCAGCTTCATGTATTGTATACAGTTGAAAATTCCATAATAAAAATAAATTTGTTTATAAATTAATTCACAATAGCATCTAAGTTGTACAATTACTTTTCTTTAGTTGCTTTCCAACTACAAATTTCCTTTTGTTTCCTTTCCTTTTGTGGGTGAGTGTGTGTATATGTGAAGGTGTTTTTTTTTTTTTTTTTGTTATATTTCTGCCACATTTTGCCATTTAAAACTCTTATACAACATTTGTTTCATTGCAAAATGTAAAATGCAACAAACAACATCGTTAGGAACAGTAAGACAGTGGAGCTGGTTTGGTAATGTTTACAAGAGCGTTATAATCAAGAAATGGAGAAGGAAGAACGGTTTTAGCACCATCATTGTCTTCACCAGGCACAGGGAGAGACTGTTAGACCGAAATGACAATTGTTAAATTGACACGTTTAGTCAACGACCATGACTGTGACTGGAATGGAGGTTGGCTGGTTGCTTGTTGTGTTACTGTTGTTGTTGTTCTTGTTCCGTTGGTGGCTTGGCAGCGTGGCTTAGTGTCTAGCTGACTAAATGCTACACAGTTTTGTCTGCTCTCCTCATCATCATTATTAGTTTCTTATGTTATTTGGCAGAAATAATTTTTTATTTTGCTTTGAGTTTAAATTGAGATTGTCTTCACTTGCAATAACGTTGATTATTTTTGTTTTTGCTACTGCAACAGTAGCATATTTCGGTTGGTTTTTCCTTATCTTTCCCCCTTCACCACGAAAAACCTTTATGATTTTCATCTCAGTTGGTCATCACTTGGTTACATTTTGCTTGCCTTGTTGGTCATTCTAATTATCTGCAAGCCCAGTCTTTTAGTTAAAGTATCGTGAATTTTTTATGCACTTTTGCCACGTAACGTTATTGTTACGTTACATGAGATCCGCTCGAACTCTTGGCAATGTAATCACTTTATTTGTTTCCCTCTAATATTCCTTAACACAATTGAAAGTATTTCGAAACATTTAAAAGGTAAATAAATGCAATCAGCATATGCGAATTTAATAATCCCTTTTTTTGAATAAATTAAAAGTAAACATTTTTTGATAACGTAAAGTCAGCCTAAGTTTAACTGAAATTTTCTTTCCTTCCCGTTAACCAGGACATATTCAATGTAATCACTTCACATTAATCACTATGATGCCCAGTATTCACTTGCCTTTACACGAAAATCTAACGTAGTTCTAGTGTCATAAAATAAAAAAAACTGTCATAATATACTGTTGACCAGCTGATGGCAGTAAACACTTCTCTGACCACATGGAAATAATCGTTTTATTCAAATTGTCAAAAAGTTTTGCAAATCGGACGACATGCCAAAAAAAATATGTCACACAAATACCATCACAATTTTCCGCCAATTGTGCCAGAGGAGGATGACACTTGCTGAAAGTGTGGCCATATTAAAAATAAATTATATTTTAAAACTGAACTAAAATCCATTTTCAAAGCTTTATTTGGTAGAATTAGCGATGTATACATATATATTTTTTAAGATAATCCTTCTTTATTGACAATTTGATCAGTAAAGTAGCGCCACTACGGCTCACGTGCAGGTTGTTCAAGTGAAAATACAATAGTCGCGATCGCATAAAAATTACCCTTTTTTTAAATCGCTCGAAAAATCCATCAGATATGTACACTTTTAGGGCACACTATCCTACTTTTTCAGCACATGTGCCATATTTAACAAATCGTACGATTGCCTAGAACAGTGAGTCATGGGATCAATATTGAGTGTAGTATAACAGTTTGTTCGGAACAAGAGGTAACAGAAGTATTGAGAAATATGCTCTAATGCCCAACTTCACATTTAATTCTCATTTATTAAATTGTAAATTAGAATTCTGCTCAATTTAGTCTCTCGACAATATGGCATCTTCAGCATACCAACATTTCGGTGTATTCCCCCTTAATTTCTTAGCAGTGCTAATGCGTTAATTTCACTCGTTTGCTACGAAAATCCATCGATTCTCTTGCGAAATTGCTATGAAGTGATTGGCTAGTCAACTTTAAGCAAATTCAAAAGCTTTTTAAAATTCGTCCTGAAGCCTTTCACGTGAGCAAGCTGCTCACATATATGTTGCGAGTACCTGGCGCTACGTGGCTATTAATAGAAGAATTATTTTATAAAAAAAAATATCGCTGACATATAAGTGAGCTTAACTTTCGTGTAGTGAGAATAACTTTCGAATATTTCATTACCGATAAATATCAAGAAGTAAAATTACAAAATGCTTACAAAATTTGCAATACGCCCCTGTTGGAAAATTCAGTGTTGGCTGAAAATCCCTTCTCGTGCTTGCGAGTGTGGTTCGGTTTTTTTTTTTTGCAAATGTGCTGCTAGGCCGAAACTCGAATACGCTTTGGAATATTAAAAGGTAACTCGTACACGTACTCGTATATGTAGTTTATTAAGACATTAAGAAAGCTTTAACTACAGTTAAAGTTCAGGCATTTGCTATGAGTTCAACGTAGGCAGATACCGAGCTTTGTGTGTAGGCATGGATGTAAGGATATGTTGGAATAAAAGTGCTGGGCATATAAACCAATTGGCCGTTTAATCATTATAATAATTATTGATAATAAATTTTTTTATTAATATTTTTAAGCGTTTTTTATGGCTCACTAATTTCTACTGAAGGACATTTAACATTTTTAGTAATTCTTTTCGGCAAATTAGCCAACTTCCGATTTACAAGCACTCGGAATTAATTTTATAGAAACTTGCCTTCAACTAATTCAACTATTTTCAATAAATACGATTACTTTTTAAGGCCAGTATTTAGGGTATATCGCCTAGCCAATATGGCTGGCTACAGATTGACCGCTGATGGCAAGCGGAGCCGTGCCAAGCTTATTGGCGCTTATTTTAATACGAGAAGGACATTTGCTTACAACACAGTGAATGCGAGAATCAGCGCTGAAATTCGGCTTATTCCATGTGTTTTCCTTTAATGCAAACAAGCATGCAAAACGCTTTGAAACTGTTTTCTCGCACTCATCGGGTTTGCTCCCAGCTGTTGTCGGCGTTCACTGTGTTATACGCAGGATTATTTGTATTGACTTATATGTAATCAGTGTTTTCGCACTGACAATCTCGGCTCTGCTTTCAGTGCTCACTCGGTTCGCACCCTAAGACTACTGATTTGTTTTAGGACCAGTATTTAGTGGTGGTGGTGATAGAGAGCCCAGAGTAGAGTTCTGGCGTCGAACTAGATGCGTTTAACTTGTCTTTTGGTAACCAGTTAAGCGCTACAGAAGAGTGGCAAAGAAACAGATCATGTATTCTCGCTCCTTAAGAGATTTTAAAGCATTTGAGAAATTCTTGGGTCTGCCCTCCTCCCACTACTAAAATAAATGAACAAATTGCTCATGAATCGCAGTTAGTTGGCCTGTTCCGAATGCAAGTCTGTAGAGTACATCTTTTGAGATGTACTAAAACGCTACAATAACGGAAAATTATTATTTTTTATCAGCGTTTTTCTTCATTAATAATTGCACGTTTCAATTTATTGTTTATGTTTAACTGTGATTTTTCTTTGCATTGCAGTTGTCGTGAGTTATTTTTCCATCTTAAGCATTTTAAACGAATTGTGGAATTTTTTTCTTTTGTAAAATATAGTTTGTATGGAACTGAGCATAACAGAAGCCATGAATGAATGAGTGAATAAGTGAATGGCGGGGTGAATGAGTGCTGTTTATTATGTTGTTGGTTATAGTGATGACGATGACGATGACGATGATGATGATGATGATGATGTTGGTGAGGATGGTTTTATTTTACAAGTTCAAGTATTTTGCTATTTATTTTAATTTCTACCATAAAAATATTTTTTTTTTACGAGAAGATCTTCCATTAATTGCTTTAATTCGTTTGTAATAAAATAATTAGTATTTTTTGTTGGCAGTTTCTCTTGCCTGAGCTTTTGAAAATGCGTTACACAATAACAGCGTAATAAATACCGCAATAAAATGTTGTTACACTTCCTCACATTATTTTGTGTGCCTGATGTAGGTTTTGTGACAAAGTACAGTGGGTGACACGAAAAAACACTACTTTTTTGCTATGTTCCACAAAGTATTTAATTACCAAGCGGGAAATATTATTTAAAGTGAATTGCCTGAAAGTAACTAGACTGCGACAGATAAAAATGTTTTGCTGGCCGATAAAGCGAGAGAAAAAGAGATAGAGAGAGAGAGAGAGAGATAGATAAATAGATGTTATAGTGATTTTATACGGGAAAATAAGATGAATATGAAGAACCATGACAATTAGTAAAATATTACTTTGCTTTCTTCTGCATAATTTTGTGCTCTACTGCTTGTTGTATTTACACTGCATTTTATAACCAAATTATAATTAAATTACTATTTTTTATATTTAATTTAATTTAATTTAATTAAATTTAATTACGTGTTGAGTTATTTGTGGGAATTAGTTGAAAGATATTTAAGTTTAATTTCTTACACTTTTAAACTATTTAAAATTATACAACATTTGGAATTTTTTTTTATTAAAATACAGTTGTGTGAAAGTGATTTTAGAGCCACTTTGTTGGCTCCTATCAAACCTGGCCAATTTAGAGGTGAAATCTTCCACCATTTCTTGTGGCTGAAGAGTTCATTATAATAATTTCACAACTTTTTAGGTGATGAAATATCATCCACACAGCTTATTGTGGGTTTTATGAGCGAAGTGGATACCAATCCCACAATATCACAGTGAGTAGACAAATCACAAAGTAGACATCCTGGCAGACGAATCAAATAAACTACAATTTATTTGAGAGAATATGCACAAAATCTGTTATTTTTGTCCTTGTTTGCTCCATTGAATTAAAGACATGACATTTAAGTAGCAGGTCTATGAAGGTGTAGTTGACTCAGTTAGTAAGTCACATATCAACTATATCTGATAAAGTTTCTGGGTTCGATCCCTATACCAGCCACTTAGAATTAAACAGATGTGATTTTGAAGTATCAATTGCATGAAATGTTGTAATGCGTTCATTAAAAACTGCTGTTAATGTATAACTGAGGAAGTGTCCTCCTTCGCAGTGTCCTTCCTTGCGTATCAGTGTTTCACTGGCACAGTAAATAAAAATGAATAAAATATCTGCTAAATCTGCTTAGCTGCTCTATTATTGTGCTCCAATCCACCTTTTGGCCTTATTAAAGATAACAATGAAAGCTTCAAAGGGATTACTTCTACTCTTATGAATTTCATCTTTACGTTTTCGGAGAAGGCAATAAATTATGGGCAGGCATTAATGTACAGCAGCCAATAGCAGAGATTCACAAATACTGCTGGTTAATTCACATGTTATTATGGCGCAGAACAGTTAACCACACTGGTAACCCTAAAAGCTTTGGATTGAGAGGTTGTTTTGGGGCTAAAACCGCGCAAAAGAAAATTTTCTCAGTATTGTCAGTGCTAAAGAAACGATAAATCCATAGCTTGAAATAATTTGAATCTATTTAATTAAATACAGCCACACAATTCATTTTAAATATATTTGGTATAAAAAAATGTTGTTACTAAATAAGTCTATTTGTCGCGAATAAATATTTAAATTTTACGTAAAAGTAAACAAAACCGCGCATGAGCCCCAACATTTTTTAGTCTGTAAAAAATTAAACTCAAACTCCTTTTTAAAGGATTAAAATAAAATTGTCATTAATATTATGATTTTCAATGTGCCATTATGGTATCGAAAATTGTCATATAACTTTTAAAATTAAAAATCTTATCGCTTAATATAGGCAATTTAAGTCCGACCTTTTGTTAAAGGTATTTCGATCTTATAGACAGATATTTTAGCAACGATTTGACTAAACAGAAGTTCCTAAATGAATGTAAGCATTTTTAGAATGGTGAAAAAAATTAATATAGCAACAACTACAAAGTTTGAGGAGTTAAATCATCAGCCACAAACTTTCAATGAGTCCAACGCCGGGAAACTCAATTTTCTCAAATATTTTCTAGATTGCATTTGCCCACACTATAACATCGACTGCGGCTTCAAAGTGACTAACTCTATGATTTGTGATATTTTAGATTTTTATCTTTTTTAGCACTGAATTGCTATGATCCTTATATCACAAATCTTCTCCTTTTTGCCAGATCTTATAGTTTTCTTAATGGGCTAAATTTTTTTCAAAAAAAACAAACTCAATAGCTATTTGCTTTAATCGAATTTGAACGCAAATCTGTAAAAATCTTTAATTTTTGTGCACTTACTAGGCACCTTGTAGTTATGTGACAAAGCAGCAATGTCCAAGCTGTGCCCCACAGTTTCCCACTAACCTTTAAGATTTTTAATACTTCCCGCAGCTCTTTAATCTTCTCTTTAATGTTCACACGTATTTTGAGTTTCTTCATAGAATTTTAAAAAATTAAATAAATAAAATAATTAATTTAATTTTTTTTTAATCTTCTCTTTAATGTTCACACGTATTTTGAGTTTCTTCATAGAATTTTAAAAAATTTAATACATAAAATAATTAATTTAATTTTTTTTTTAACTAATACTTGAAATTTGAATCTAAAGCAAGTGAATGTGTATTGTTATGTCAGCGTATCGACATAAGTTTTCACATGCAAAAACATGAACAAAAACTAATTTCCCCTCTTTGTGTACTTGTTGTTTCACTTGTTGTATTACTTGTTGTATTACTTGTTGCATTACTTGTTGCATTACTTGTTGTATTACTTGTTGTATTACTTGTTGCGTTAGTTGTTGTCTCATGCCCGATTGCATTTTAATAAAGAAGTGAAAATTTGAAAATTTTATTCATGTTAATAAAAATCTCTTCACGTTGTTATTGAGGCAATTAAACTTAGAATTTACAAAAGCACGTATTGTTGTGTATTAAATGAAAACCTCTTGCAAAGTATTACAACATGTATTATGAAAATTGTATGAATGAAAATTTCCTTGAAATTTCTTCAAGGGTTCAAATTATTAAAAATCTATCTATACAGATATTTTTTCTAAATTCATTTTCTCATACATATTCCCTTCCATATAAACTTTATCCTTTAAAAAGAAGCTGATGAGAATGAAGGTGGGCTGGCGGCATGGTAACCTCTTATGCCGCTATTCCGCAACTGAAGTGCTGTGAAATATTATTCTAGCATAAAGTACGAGTATATTGTAACGAAGAAGAATTATCCTAAGAGTGGCAGAAGAGGAAAGTGTTCTTAACAGTATAAATTAAAGGAAGATGCTACACATTAAAAGTTTTCCTTAAAACAATTTTTTTCGTCTGACTTTATATTTGTTGCTCTTGGATTTCTTTTTTGTCGGCTCACAAAATAAGAAAACTCAAAAATTAAGGAAGAAATAATGACGATGATTAAGAAGAAGAAGAAGTAATGGAAGTGGAAGCAAAAGTTGAAACGTTATTAATTCTTTTGCCGGCGTCACGCATAAAACGCAAACATGCCGATGCCAAGTGTTCACACTAGTGATGAATTTAAAATGCAAGTCCGTACATAATTATATTTTGGTTTATAAAACTTTATTATAAATTTGTAAATTTATTGTTTGTCAAACCCTCGACTTGCTAAAGTTTGATCAATTCTCCGATTGCTTTACCGTAAAAAGTTACTGTGAAAGTTTCATTTGCAAGTTTTCATAGTAAAAATGAGAAAAATGAGCAGTTAAAAAAATAATGGAAAAATTTTATAAAGAAACTTTAAGTTTATCCTAAGAAGAACACTCATATGTGTATACATACATACATGCATGTATAAGCAAGTAATAAGCATGAGCAGACATGCATGGCTGTTCTAGCGAAAAACATGCACGAGAAAAAAATTATTGTAAAAGAACTGATGCTACCGCAGAAGAAAGTGAAAAATCAGCTTCAAATAAGAGAAATTTATTAATTCAGCCAATAAGTCAATAAAATGGAGCCGTACCAAGGCGAAAATTCATTCTGTTCGGAAGAGCTTTTGCATTTGTTATTTTCTGAATGTGGAGTAGCAAGTTATATCTGTAAGGCACTTCAAATATCTGGAAGCAATTGAATACTTTATTTGTGCAAGGCAAAGCTTGATATTTGAAAGATTTTCTCAGTGTAAACCATGAAGTATAATTTGCTCTTTTGATTTTTCTTGTATTTACTTTAGAATTTATTATGAGGGAATTTTTATTCATTATTTGCAGAAAATATAGCATGCTACGTTAGGAAGTTTTATTGTATCCTTTGAAGGATACATACGAAATCATATTAACTCGAAGAACTTCTGAATTGTCATTTATTATAGTATATTGTTTGTAGTACCTGGCCGATCAGCATATCTCGCAATAATATTCATTTCATGTTATTAAATTTAAGTTTAATAATTACTGGAACGGACCGGCCATTGTTCTTCATTTCAAGCCTGTAGAGTTATTTTCCGAACTATGAATTAATACGTAGAGATTTCAGGTGGTATACAATAGTTCTGTTTATTAATGAATTTGTGCACTTAGAACAATTTTTACTATTCTGGATTATTTGCGTTGTATGCCTCTGTCCTCGAAAATTGATTCAGCAGTTTTCTCTGTGTTGTCTTATTTTTATGGTCATTTTCTATCGAATTTTTAGGCTAAAAAATAATATCAGCGATAACCAATAGAATAGTATAAAACCTACAAACAGACAAGTTTGGACCCCTAAAAAATTTGTTCCAAATACAAAAGAGATCAAACCCTTTTTAAGCTGCCTAGTAGAGTATCTGGCTATTTTTCTAAAATGGCGATTTTATATAACATGAAGGGAAATAATCGAACGCCCTTCATTCACAACGAAGTTTTTGTAGGGCATTATATATACTTTACATAATTAATTATTTAATGTGCTGAATTTTATGGCTTTAACGTTCTTCCCTTTTTGTCTGACTTGTTTTTATAGCATCACTCATAAGATGTTTCCGAGTGAGAACTTTTTTAAATAACCAGACAGACAATTATGGAATATAGTTAAAGGTTGTTCGAGGAAAACTGGTTTCTGGGATTTTGGAGTTCCTTCTACTGGCGGCTTATTCTTAAACTATTCTTCAAATTATATTGACGAAGTATTCGTATTTATAAGGCCTTTTTCCTTTTGTATACATTTTTAATTCATATTTAAATCACACTAAATCCTAGTTGAAATCGTTGATGGGCAATACCGCTGCAAATTTATTCTTTTCCGGTTATATTTTTGGGTGGATAAGAAAGTTATTGATTTTCACGTTTATTTTTATTTGGAAGTAGTTTAAGCGTCCATGGTATGGTTTCCTGATAATCTGCATTAGTATACAGTGAAATAGCAAATTTAAATATCGCTCAGGGCTCCTGATAACTTTTCGAGACAATAAGTAAATACATATTGAATCAATGCTAGATATATAATTTGTTTAACTTGATAATTTCTTTTGGCTCTGTTGAAACTACTCCAGACGATGACTTTTTTCAAATCACTCCTTTCCAAATTTATTTATTTCTTTAAAAAACTGGAGAATGATAACGAATTATTAACTACTGTATGCAGCTGGGCTTTAGGATCGATTATAAATTTAAATGAGCATAATCTCTTTATAATTAAAATGTCTTTCTAATTTTTAAAAAATTAAAAATAAAATAATAATTAAATGCCACTATATGCCATTGTCTCACAGATCAGATGAAAAGTTAAAATTGTTGGTGAATGTTATTGCCGGCTTTGCTTTTCTTAAATCTGTCTAAACTGCAACAGACAATGACATTTTGCAAAAAATTCACTCAAAATTGGCGGGGAAGGCTATTCTAGTTGCTTTTAAATTTCCAATTCTATTACCAGTCATTTTTTATCTTGTGTAACAAACTGTTGCTGTCGGTCTCATTTAGATTTGCTTGTGAAGGTTTAGAAAAATCTTTCACTGTAGTCATAGCAATTTATATACTCCTCCCCCCTTTTCAATTTGCAAGGTTTTTTACTGCAATATTACAAATTTGTTATGCCACAAATTATTAATGGGACTTTACGCCAAAGTTACGTTATCAAGGTAATGTTCAGAGCGATGTGAGCAACAAATTATTAACAGGGAAAGATAAAAATGAAAACAACAACATGCCAGTTTACAAATATGGTTTGGGAAAATTAAATTATTTCCTCTGCTCAACATATTTTCCGCCACTAGAAGTTTTGGGCTGCTAATATTTATCTAAGGAATAAGTCTGGTGCTGTTTAGCAACCGTATGTTTGCCCTGCTTCCTCTTAGAAATAATTGAAGGCAAAAAAGAGAAAAAGAGAAGCAAAAAAAAAAAAAATTAGATTAAAATTAAAGACAAATCTAAAGAGTTTTCAAAACTATCTTCTGGCATAAGAAAGATCAGAAAGAAAGAAAATTATTTGCCAAACTACTTGAGAAAGTGGCAAGAAGATGAATGTATTTATACAAGTTGTATGTGCTTGCTGTAATCAAACTCTGTGTGTGTCTGTATTGAAAGTTTTGATGCGAAAAATTAATTGCAACACCACAAATGACATGACGTCGTGATGAATTGCCAAAGCACGCACTTTTATGCGGCAAATATAACATTGACGAAAAAAAAGAAGCAGAAGTCCTGCAATTACTCTCTAAGCAAGTTTTGTTATACTCGTAAAAACAATTTTTCATTTTCAACCAACATGTGCACAGATTCCCATACAACAGACATGCAAAATCTTCAGAGAATGTGGTAGAAAGCTTTTGTTGCCACAAATTACATTTATCTGCAGAAACCTACAACATTATCATTAGACATACGTAACGCACATACATACAGCTTTCATTCATTTATTCATTCATCGATTCCTTAATTCTACGAGTACATTTGACTCCCACTTGCCTTGCCTGCTGATTTTGCTTTCGAAATTTCTTGCTTTTCCCCCGGCTTGCTCATAAAGTTAAAGAGCAACTGTGACAATTTTAACTCAGATGAAACGTGTGTTCTGTAAAAGTTGTTTAGTTTTCTTACTACGGCACCAACAAGTTTCTTTTCTTCTTCTCCTTTTCAAAATCCTGCAGTTTGAAAATAAGAGCAGAGAAAGAAAATAGAATAGAAATTAGAAAGAAGTCTAACTAGTTTCTTTGAGAAAATAAAGAAAGTAGAAAAGAAGAAAGAAAAAAGTATGGAAACAAATCCAGTTGTAAAAATCATCTTAGATTCTGCACTAACAAGCTGCATTATGTTCAGCTAAAGTTTTCTTCTGTTATCAAAAGCTGGCAATACCCATCTCTCTTTCTCTGTAGCTTCTTATATTGCTTTCTACTGAGTTGCCGGCTGGCTACTAGTTCAACTTGTATGCGTAGTATTTGAATAAGTTTTGTAAAAGTTGTTTTTAAGTTTTATCATTCTTTTATTTTTGTTTGCATAGAAATCTGGGAAATTGTTTATCGTAAGTGTATTTTAAAAGTCTTGAAAATGTTGCCAAGCTAGAAAGCAGAAAGAAATATATCCCAATACTGCCAAGACCACATAAAAGTGAGGCGAGGATGACATTCATTTGGGTCTTCAGTAGTCTGTTCTAGTTCCTTCATGGTCCTTCCAGATGTATTGAAAATTTAGCACCATATGGTACTTAGAGGTAACTACGATCCATCTTATATATCTAGAGTCCCATCTGGTTCTTGAAAGAATCAGAATTTCTTATGCATATCATATTCTTATGATGATTGTGCTAATAAGACAACCGAGACGAGTTTAAATCATAGTTTATTTCAAAGTTCGGTGTAAAAGTATTTTGGATTCGAAAAATTTTCTTATTTCCCGCATAGGAATTCGATATGACGTTCGATAGAGCGGTTTCTGATGCAACTCTCATAGGAAGAAATGCATCAAAGTACTTAATTTTATTATGGACGTGCTCTCATTTGCCATTGATAGCTTCTTCTAAGGAGGGGCATTACACATAAACTTCGTGGTTCATCCGAATGGTTCGGATGCCAAACAGACTTTCCCTTCAGAGTTGTTTTCTATAAATATCTTGTTGCTCGAGTAAGGGACATCCCCTAAACACTCATCTCCCTTGTCATTTGCCATTGTTACGTTCTTCTATGAAGGGGCATTCATTTCTAAATGCCACCCATCACTCAGAATCTTCGTTTTTCACCCAAATGGTCCGGATTTGATATCATTTCAGAGTTGTTTTCTATCAATGTCGTGTTGCTCGAGTGGAGGTCATTCCCTAAACACCCATATTGAAAATCGCATATTGTTTTAATTATTTTATTTTTGAATTAAACTGCGCTTTATACCAACGAATTAACTTCAATACAAACAATCGCGAATAGAACTTAATGGGAAAATGTTTTTAATGGAAGCGAGCTTCCACATTAAATGTAATTACGTTTCCCTCGTGGATAGAATTCAAATTTGGATATACATTTTTTGGTAATTTCCCTTGTGACTCTGGATAAATTTACATTAATTTGTATGAGTATTTCCTTGAAGACACTCTTCACCATTAATATATGGATCAAAGTTGGATTCGTTCATTTTGTATTCCTTCTTGTCCAATATATTTTGAATTTTCTCATATTTTATAATTTCCAGTCGCAAGTTTCATTTTCAAACTTGTAAATACAGATTTCGAAAGCCGTGTTAAAATAAAATTCACGAGCACACATTCTAAAACGAAGGAATTGCCTGAAATTGTCTCGTGAACGTTAGCAACAGGATTCGTATTTCCATTATATGTAGGTGATGTTTTTACAATCCAGGCGAGAAAGCTGAGCTGAAATTGGTAGTGAGATTTAGAAACTTAGCGTTTAAGCCAGTTGTCTTAGCTCGCTTGCTAGTTCAGGTTTTCTTATTTCTCTGGTGCAACCAATCTTCTGTAGAAATTATTTGAAAAATTTTTATTTTTCACAGTTATTTTTTTGTCAATTACAAAAAATAGAAACCACTTTTGAGTAAAAAGTGCCCAAAAAATATTAATATTTTACATAGGAATTGTGTACTCAAATCGCTGGTTTGAATTACAAAAACAGCACATTAACTACTAGTTTGAAGAAGACAGTCACCAATTTCTCCACTCAATTTTCTTTTTATTTAAACTGCTTAATATAATTAAATAAAAATTCTTAACTCAGCTTTCTCGCCTGTTAAATTCTTGTTAATATTCAAATCAATATTTACCAAAAATTATTTTACAAATGTATTTTAAAACGAAATATGGAAAGTTAAAAAATTATATCATGCCGTTTTCGTTAACATATATTCTGTTTTTATTTTGAAAATATTTATTAATTTTTCTTTAATACAACTAAAACTTTAGTTGACTTAAATTTCTATTTCAATTATTTTTTTAATTGGCCAAAGAATCAATAATTTACATCATCATTTACATTTAGATAGTTGGACAATTTAAAAAAAAAAATTTAATTTAAATTTTTAAATAATTTAATTAGTTTTAAATAAATTAAATAAATTTAAATTTAAATAAATTTTTTTTTTGGTATCGAGTGAAATAATTTTGTAAATAAAATATTTTTAATATGTGCCCAAAGTGAGAATCCATGTAAAATGGGCATTCAGAAAACATTCCATATTAATTTTAACGTTTTAAATGGTGGCAACGCTTTAAAATTGTGCATTTGCTTAATGTTAAGGAAAAAAGTATACAATTTCGCAATTTATTTATAATGGAAAAACAGAATCAAGAGGAACCTACACATGAGGGAAATCATAAAACATACAAAATGATAAAAAGCAAATAAACCATTTTCGAAATGCAATAGTTTAATGGGGGATTTTCCTGGTCGGATGTATTGCCATCTGATAAAAAATTTATATTAAACTACGAATAATGTGCTTTCAGCGATATCCAGCGATATCAATCGTGGCCAATCAAATTGGATAAAACAAATCCTTAGAGCGTTATCTTTTTGCTAAGCGTTGCTTGATTAAATAACGGCAGTTTTATCTGGTTGGCTTTGAGCACTCAGGAAAAAGATGTCATGAATTATATAATGCTGTGATTGGGAAATATGTGCCATCGTTCTAGAAACACTTTAAGTTCTAAGGAGTGCTTCATGCTCCTTGGCCAGTCAATGGATAAGTATAAGTCATTCCATTGACCGAGTGTAGTTCTACATCTCTTTCCAGATGTGGTAATATATCACCTCTAAAGTATTCGGATCAAGTAAGAGTATGACAGAGGAAACATTTTCTCTCTATTCTGTATGATGTTGCCATTGTATTTATTCTTTACTGTCCCAAGACCCTTTCCGAGTGAATTTTACACTCAACATTGCGAATGTTTTTGTTTTTAAAAAACTTTTAAGATCAGCCTCGTTTTTGTGTGTAAATAAATATAAAATAAAAATTTAGACGACTTTATTTAATGTTGTATTGATTAAGCCCTGCTACGCAAAGTGTAGTTGGAGGTGATGCGTGCGGCAGGTACACACACACATATATACACATACACACACCTTCCAATAGCATGACAAACAGCGTAATTGAAAATTAAACTTAACGGAAACAAGCTGAATTTGAAAATTTTAATTTTGTGGAAAAAGGAAACAGAAACATTTTATAATGAAAGCACAAATTGAAATATATAGAAAACTTACACAGAAAATAAAAATATTGTTGCTGTAAAACTTTAACAAAAACAACAACAGCTTTAACAAAATTTCAGAACCAACATTAACAGTGATGTGTGCGACACAAAAAAACTCCTGGGAAAAAGAATGTTAAGCAAAATGCCAAAGAAATAATTTTAGTGGGTGGCTGCTGAGGTAAGCGGAAGAAAGAGGAAACTGCTATAGTCGTCTAATTACAAATTAGAAAATTTTCCAAACTAACGCATTATGTCACCGACATAACGGTACATTAATGTTAATAAAGAAAAATGTTGAAAATAAGCAAAACGAGGCAAATACAACAAAATTGTAGCAAAATGGTCTTACATACAGACACACACCCGCTCACACAAACAGTGTTGGCAAAAGACTGCGAACAAATTTTAATTAATTTGAGACTCGTATAAGAAGCGTGCAAAAGTTGGCATTTGACACCTTTAACTAACTGAAATAAACTCGAAAAACAAAAACTTACGCTTGCATATACACACATACATACTCATTTAGACACATGAAAAATTTTCAGAAACAGAAAAACTATAAACTGAACAGGGGAAAAATGCCGAGGGATTCAAAGCTCTAACATGTACAGTAGGTTGCTCTTACTCTCTTTTGCATAAGATAATGTTAGCAGCTTCCTTCAATTTTCTACAATAAAATTCATTAGGGAAATGCAGGAAGCTGACAACCTCAGCGTGAACCAAATTTTGACAACTATTCAAGTGTCGAGGCATAGAAAAATGTTGCAAGAAATGAAAAGTGTAGCAATTTGGTGCATTACACAGAACTAAGGAATACCAACCCTTACTCGTACTTACTGATGGATTTTTTTTACAAGTGTAATGAATTCAATAAGGCTCTTTTGACCAAACATACATATTTGACGTAGTTTATGTAAATGAATTTATATATGTGAATATTCTCATATCTTGAAACTTTTAGTATGTACCGGAAATGCACACCACGTTAAAGACAATCTTACCTCAGACCTGTTCATATTTCTAAATTTTTCTGGGTATACAAACTATATGGCTTCATTAAAGCTTTCAGTAATTTTTTTGCCTGCACTCAGATTGAAATTAATTAATTTTTAAAGCAAATGTAAATTTTTGGGCTGCCATTTCAAGCACATTTTAAATGAAAATTTTATATTAAACTAAATAATAAAAATAAAAAAAAAAATAAAATAAAAAAAAAAATTAAAAAAAGAATAACTAAATAAACAAATAAATAAAACATAAACAAAAAAAAAAATAAATAAAAAAACCATAAAAAAAATTCGAAAAAATATAAAAAATAAAAAAAAATGATTAAATGAAAAAAAATTAAACGAAATCAACAAAACATGAAAAAAATAAATAAAAAATATGTAAATAAAAAAAATAAAAGAAAATAAAATATAAATAAAAATATAAAATAACTAAAAAAAAAATAAAAAATAAACAAATAAAAAAATTAAAAAAAATGACCAAAAAATAAAAATAAAATAAATTGAAAAAAATAAATAAAATAAATAAAAGTAAAAAATAAATGAAAATAAAAATATATAAATAAAAACAATAAATAAAAAATAAAAGAAAATAATATATATAAATATGTATATGTATATAAAAAATAAATAAAAAAAAATAAAAATACTAAACAAAGCAAATAAAAAAATAATTAAAACAAATAAATAAATATATAAATAAAATAAATAAATAAAAAAATAAACAAAAAAAAATAAATAAAACAAATAAAAAAATAAAAAAAAACTAAAAGAAAATAAATATATATAAATATAAAATATAATAATATAATAAATATAACAAATATGTATATATAATATATATATCATTTATTTATATATTATATATATTATTAAATAATATATATATTATTTATTTATATGTTATATAAATAACATATACATATATATACACATATATATATATGTATATATAAATAATTAAATAAATAAGTAAAAAATTGTATAAATAAAATAAATTAAACAAAATGAACAAAAGAATAAAAAAAATAAATAAAAAATAAATAACTAAAAACACAAATAAAAACTATTAATAAAAAAGAAAGTAAAAAAATTAAACAAAATCAACAAAAAATAAAAATAAAAAAAATTGAAAAAATAAAAGAAATAAAAGTAAATAAATAAACCAAATAAATAAATGAAAAAAAGAAATTAAAAAAAATTAATATGTATGTGTGTACATATAAGATTGAAAAAACTCTTGAAGAAATTTTTAATTTAAAAATAAATTTTATACAATGTTGTTTCTAAATAAATTTTGTTGCCACTTCTCCTTAAACACTTGTTCCTCGCAGTACGGATTCAAATATAATTATGCAAATAAATAATACTTTGCCACTTCACATGAATACTTGTAATATTTTTATTTTTATTTTTATTTTTTTTTCTATTTAAAGTTTTGCAAAAAGAATTTAAAGTTTCGTTTTGCATATTTTATATGGTTTCCTACATCATGGCTACAGAATCTCTTTCCTTTTTTTGTTTTTTGTATGTTTTCAAAGCTCTTGTTAAGTTTTAGTATTTTTTCAAATTGGTTTGCAATGCCGCTTGAGCATGTTTGTGCATGCAAACTACACATTAACGTTGATGCATGTGTAGAGGGAATACAAAGTAAAGAAAAACACGTCGTTACGAAAAGTCGCTTAAACTCTCACTTCGTAGAGTGTAACGCTAAATAGTTGGTAAATAAAGTGAACATGGTCATTGATGTCACTGCATCTATTTACGGAAGGTGAATCATAAGCAAAACAAAATTTATGGGAATTTAACTTAAAGCTTTAGTTTTGCTGACACTGTAGTGAAAGAATATTAAAAACGTTGGTTTTCAGAAGATTCTTGAAACGAGATTAAAAGTAAACGGATTTAAGAAACTTATTAAAGTTATTCGAATTTGCGAGAAAGTGAAAAATCAGATTAAGCCTTAAAGCATTAAAAGTGCTCAATAAATATTGCGAGAAAACCTCGCAACAGGTTTGTTTCAATAAAATTTTGTAAGATTCTGTAATATCGTATAGATGAGTGTTTAGCAGTACGTGGTATGACCATTCCAGTGATCTACTCTTCTAAGTAGAATATAATTTAAATGGAAACTTGACCTCCATATGAGGAGAGGTATTGCGGCTCTCTCTCTTTTAGGACACTTTTAGAGTTGCATTACAAGTTCTTGTTTTTTATTTACAATTGCTTGGCTTGTGCTCATTGCTTTCCTTTAAACAATATTTGCTTTTGTTGTTATTGCATTTAATTCTCCTTGACTGCAACCATGTGTATGATTGTGCATCTGAAGCTAGCGACCCACTTTCTCAAACCAAATGCGGTAATGTTGGTGGTTTACTGGGTTACCAGGCTCTTTGCACAAGAACTTTCTTCACCAACATATTACTGCTCGTATCGTGCGTTTCGCAAAACACATGTCTGTGTGCAACGCTATGGTGGCTGTGGCTGCTCTTTCAAATTCTAAAAAAATACTTTTCTCTTTGCGATACAAATAATACTGCGAGTATTTTTTCACTGCAGTAGCAGCCTGTTTATTTCTCCTTTGAAGGTGAACAGCCAGCTAACAAAGATGACGCTGATAACTTTGTTTCTACCCGTTTCTTTACAAAAACAATTTTTTATTTTTATTTTTAATTTTTTTTCTTTTCTTTTTTTTTGATTTTTTTCTTTTTTTTTTGCTTCTTTACTTTATGTCTCTTTTTTAAGTTTTGTGTGAGCCAAACGGCAGTTAGCAAATAAAATTGACAAGGTGTTCCTAATAAAGTGACACACTAACGCTGCGGAAAGATTTTCCCCTTGTCTATAGTGAAATGTGACAGTCATTTATTTTCATGTAATAGAGTTCGAGTGTTTTTTTTTAAGTCACTCACCTGCAAAGAAATTAGAAGTAAAATAAAAATTAGCAAAATTATCAGACAAGAAATACGAAAAGGAAATAAAATTGTTAACAAGAATTTCTTTCAGTGTTAATGTTTTTTTAATAAACAATTCTTTTAGAATCTTTGATCTGCAGGCGTTAAAGCTTAAAGTGCTAACAGGGATTTCTTGCACATATATCACAGTTGTTTCTATTCTAGAAAGTCATACTATTTAAATGCGGCCATGCTGATGATGCCACATTGTCGGCGGTAGTGATTGATAATTAATAATTAATGAGCTTGTTTCACTATTCCACACAGTCGAACGACTCATCCACACGAAACTGTACAGCTTATATGCTTTGCATAAAATGCATATAAGCTGTATGAAATGCAAAGCATATAAAAAAAGGCATATATGCTTTTGTGAAATCAAATAAAAATGTCGTATATGGTGATACACCATATTTTATATGTATTACGAAAACATATGTTTTATGCTTGTTACATACCAAACAAAGTAATTTATTCTATTTGCTGTTGTAAAAAAAGTATATTAAAAATGCATAATTCCAAAGAAAAAAAAAAATATATATATTACAACTTGTGGTATATACATTAAAATTAATAAAAAATAAAAAAAAGTAAAATCAAACCTGATCAGAAGAAATCTACCTTTTTTATTTTTTTTTTATTTTTTACATGATTTATTTACTGTATCTTCAAAATATTGAAATCACAATAATTATTCAAAGCTTAATATATAAAAAATTACTATGTATTATCTCCAGCTATTGCTAGACAAAAAATTATGTGTTGCGCTGGATTTTTGTTTTTGTATCCTTTTACTTATTTAGCTTTGGCTAACGGCAACCAGGTCCCTCCTACTCGAACGCGTATATCCCCTATCGCTTAGGATATCATTTTATGAAATTTTTCGAAAAAAGTACGGTTTTGGGTTACATTATTATACTTTTTTATAATACATGCCAAATTTGACACGTGTTAATACTGTGTGGGATAGTGAAACAAGGCCTTAAAGAAAATTAAATGAAAAGATGGACATCAGAGCATATTTTCCAATCCTCTAGTAATATAAAATGGTTATGCTGATGGTTCCTATTTTGTATGATGTGGATTGTTAAAATTGATAACTTTTGTTTTGAAGCAACTGTTATACTATAGTGAATATTAAGGCCCTGATACACAACTCTAAACAGCCGTACGATTTGTCAAATAAGGCACATGACCTGAAAAAGCAGGACAGTTTGGCTTTGTGTGACGGATTTTTTTTTAACGGGGAATGAAAATTTCCATGCGTTCAGAGTTGCATTTATTTTCATTAGCAAAAAAAAAAATCTGTCTTCAGCATATTTGTATGGCACTGTGGGACCAGAAATGTTGTGTAGGATGGCATCACAACAGATTTTTGTGTGAATGAATCGTAGCACAGTGTACGATAGTTAAGCATACCCTTTAATGATATGTAAAAGAAAAAAGTACTTTTTGTTTAAAGTATTTTCCTTAAGTTTGAGGACAGTTTTGTGCCGTTTTTAAGGATAATAAATTTTTAAGCGTCAATTTTGAAAATGAAAGTGAAAACATTCTCAAGCAAAGAATTTTACAATATTTTATGGAAAATGATTATGCAAAAATTTATAATAAAAGTTGATAATATGGCGAGCTTTTATTTTGATGTTGATAAGCGCCTTCTACGAGCTCTTTTAAAGTAATGCAGCTTTAAACATAAAACTTAATTTGTGAATGTATCTGGAAAATATTGTTAAAAAATGAAAACCTATTTTTTGAAAATTTTTATTAAAATTAAATGAATGAAAAATTTGGAGAAAATTTTAGTTAAGATTTAAATTTTCTTTCCTACCGGAAAAAATGAAAAACACGATTGAAAAAATTTTTCGAAAAATTAATTATTAAAATGAAATGAGTTTAAAAACTGAGAAAATCCTTTTAATTGCATTTGCAGTTTTAACTTGCTTTGAGATTGCCTTTTTAGCGAAAATATATTCATATTTATAAATGTATTTATAGTGTACCGTGTTATACACTGTGTAACAAAGTATTCCTAAATTTAGATTTTTGATGAAATGTTTCACAATAGAAACGAGAGCGTTTCAGCCATTCAAACTGTACCTTTTAAAACGAGTTCAATTATTATTTTCTTATTTTTGGGCTTAGCAGCACGTACTTACATTATTTAATCTTTGTTGCTGGCCTGCCTTTATAATCAAGCTGCCAAAAACAGTTTACGATTTGAGTTTTATGCCACTTAAACATTTTGGCGGTTTAAATTCATTGATACGTTAAATAGGTATTTGATAGTATGACGCCCTTAGCATGTTTAGAAAATCATAAATCTTAATGTAAAAATAAATATTTGAAACATGCAACGCATTTTATACACATCGGCAACGACTCACGAGTAATAGACTATTTTAGATGAACAAATAATTCAATAAAATATGAACAACAAGTATGTTGCCAGTTACGTGATTCACGTTTTCAGTTTCCATTTAAAAAAGACCCAGAAGGTAAGAGTATTTGCTCATGAGATGGAACTGCAAATGTATTTGTAAATCCTTTAAAAGGGCATTCGCTTCGTAGGCATTTTTATGATTTATTTCAGCTATAAATTGTTAATAATCGTTAAGTGGCGTAATTTATGTTCTATAAAATTAGTTTATTTTTAAATTAAAATTTATTAATGTAAAGGTTTCCCATATCCTTTTTAGCTTGCTTTGGCATTGGTGGGTAATGAGTTCCGTTGGCTTGATTGGTAATTTTTGTGCTAAAAGCTAAAAGCAAATAAAAGTTTAAGATATGAGACAGACATGAAATAGAAGAGCGAAACATAAATTACCTCCTATGTGCTCATCTTATATCCTTTTTAAAGGACTTTTTAATTAAATTTTTCAATTTTTTTTTTTTAATTTTTTTTAGTAAATCTTGTTTTAAACTTTTTCTAAATATGAAATAAAAATTGTTTTTTTTTATTATTATTATTATTATTTTTTATATAATTTAGAGCTTTTATAATATTCTGTCTAATACTTTCAAATGCATTAAAAGTGTGAAGTAGAAAGTAAGTATTCAAAAAGTATTAAATTAAACCGCAGGATCTATTATTACAAATATTTTTTTTGGTTTTCATTGCATTCTGATTTCTAAAGCTTCCAGAAGGGGGTTAGTCTAAAGCTAAAGCTTTCTGGTTTTTATTATATTATTTTTTTTTTTTTTTTTTTTTTTGTAAACTCTTACAGATTTTGAAGTGATTTTATTGCAAAAGCTACTATTTCAAATAAGTTTCTCCAGCAGGCAATAAAAAATATTAAAAAAAAATTATAAAAAAAATATTTTCCAAATATTTCATTAATTTAATATTGATAAAAATTTTAGTTAAAATTATCGTTTCGTTTTCGGTATTTTAAAAATATGCTGCGGGCATGACTGAATTTTCTGTCTGCGCTACTTTAAAAGGGTTTTATATTAAGATTTTAGACAATTTGAATTTCCATTGAGGGAAAGGAAATTGCAAGGCACTAGTTAGGAGTAAGGTCCTTATCAGCGGCTAACCATGCAGCTCTTTATAAAATCTCAGGGATGGAGTCACTGATTAGCAAATTTCTATTTCTCTTATTTGTATCACAATTTTTTTTTTTTTTTGCTAAAACATGAGTTTAAGGTAAATTATAATAAATAGTTAAAAGGCGAAATTAAAAAGTCACACCAAAAAAAAAAACAAGAATTTTTGGCATTAGCAAGGACATTTTTATCCTTAAATTTTTTTACTAATAACATATGAAACTAAAAAAGTAAAAACTTTGCTAAATCTTATAATAAGTAATACAAATTTTCATAAAAGTATTATAAATAAATAATTATAATTTTTTCCCCTAAGACCGCAAGCCAGGGAATAACTCCTGCTAACGTAATGCTTTAGAACACAATTAGGAAGAGGAAATGGTGGCGCAGAAGTGCTTCCATTAGCCGCCGAATTAGCATTAGAGCTATTAAAGGCCTTTTAAAGTATTCATAAGAATTTTTTGGTTTTTTCATTGCAGGATGTTCGTCCTTTATAGTCGTTGATCTTAATGGATTCTCTTTGTTATAATTATATACCCAATAAATATACCTTATATATATATATTATAAGTAACAATTGTTTCTCCGTTACTAGTCTGATGATGAATATAATTTAAAATTAAATTAAAGTTGATTGAATTGCAACTCCAATTTAAAACTTGAGTTAAATCAATTATAAATTCACTTTTTAATTTCAGTTTGTATTTTATAATATTTTTATTCTTTATTAAAATAAAAAATATATTTAAACACATTTTAATTTCACAACTATATAAAAAAGAGGATATGTAAATGTACTCTGTCAAATTGCTAGATTGTGCCGCAAGTTTAATAAATATTTATTTAAACAGCCACATCAACTGAATTAAATTAAAATTTATTCGGAACAAAATGGCGAATCCAACCATAAGGAAGTTACACTAAACCTTAATTATTTTTTCATAAAAATTTATTATGATTAAAAATAGAAAAATTGTGATTTATTCTTCCTTTATATATCCTTGTTGCATCTACATTGTTGGCAAGCGCTCATCAGTGATAATTGCCTGAGACTCTAAAGTAAATACGTATTGTCGTAAGGTAGTAAAAACCTAATTTAATTTCCTTGGAATTGGTTTTAGTTATTCCAGCTTTAGTATTATTTAATAAGGAAGAGCAAATAATGGTATTAAAGTTTTAGATTCGTGCGAATACCGGTATGGAAAACTGTTTTTAAATTTGTACCCTGCAGTACTCAATTCTCTTTCTGAGAAGGCGATGAACTGCATTCCGTAGGCGAATGAATAATGCGCAGCCTGCTAAAGCGCAGATCGCAGGTTTGATTCTTGCCTAGACCCTGGCTTTTTTTCTCAGGTCAAGCCGAAAGCTTTGTAGGGTAATATATATATATATAAAAAAATATATCTATATATATATATATATATATTGTATAGAATTAAATTGTTCATTCTTTGTTTTGGTTCCCCTGATTTGGATGGTCAGTCTAAATTAGCTGAAATAGCTTAGTTTTATAGCTTTATGAAACTTAAGAATAGTTTGGCTTACCGGGATCTGCAATTTTCGAATATCAACATTTAAAATTTATAAAATTCGAGCTCTCTACCTGATACTCTGTACTCAAAGGAATAATACTCTGTACTATTAAAGGAAAATGTTTCTAATTGAAAAGAATTTTCAGTTATCTTAGAAAAGTGTTCTTTAGAAAAGTAGCAAAAAAGACTACTTCTGAAATACAAAAACAACTACAAGGTAGTGTAAAAGTTAGCTTTCAATGCTAACACTTTGCTTTTGAATTCCTTTAAATGTATTTCCATTATCTAGAAAAACTAATAACGGTCAAGTGGGCGTCGCCAATATGTAAATAGTGTCATACAGATACTATTTCACAACAATTCCCAACACATTGGCCAGAATTTTCTAGCGACAGCTACACGTATTCCTAACCATTATTCGCTTTGAAGACTGCAAGAGCTACGTTATACCAGACTGGTGATGTCAAGAAATAATACAAAAATAAGTTTAGAATGCTTAAATCGCTCGATCCCACTTCTCAGTGTAAATAATTAAGGCGAGTGATTGGTCAAATTATAAAAGAGCTTCTTGATATAGTCTGGTGGCCTTAGGAAATATTACAAAAATAAGCTTAGAATGCTTAAATTGTTTGATCCCGCTTCCCAATGTAAATAATTAAGACGAGTGATTGGACGAATTGTAGCAGAATATATGTAGTTGACAGACTTTTGTAGCTCATAACTCTATAGCGCTTGCCTCCTACATTTAAGAGTATCTCATCTTGCATCATACTCTTCTAGGCGAGCAGCCCAACTCTACAACATTTCGCTATTTGGTTTGACATCTCAGTGGAATCTGTTCGTATGTCTAAATTGGTTCAATACCGTTTTGGGATCATTACCCCAAAAACACATTTAACTATTTATTGCGGTTCTATTTGGAATCTGCTTCCGGAACTGAGATTTTATGGCCATTTGCAAAATAAAAGTATTTTCATTTCACTTCCTAATATTTCTTTTTCATGTTTGGTGAGCTGACAAGAACTGCTAATGGGAGCCTCAGAACTTCAGGGCACCTAGTCAAATGCCGTGTTGGTGGTCAAGAGGTTTCTTTACTTGCAAATGTGTAAATATTACATCATTCTGTTGCAAATATAAAAAAATATTATAAACACAGTTGAATTATTCTCTGCATTTTTCCTCTCCTCCACTTCCAAAGTATTTGTATAAGAAAAAGACTTGAAAGTGTATATTTTTTCTGCACCGAATAAAAATGAACATTTATTTGATGTAAATGCTATACAGCTTTTTTTTTTCTCGTATTAAACTGCTTTTTAATGTCGAAGACAAATTATGGTCATTTGCGTAATTCGACAGCCATAAATCATGGTCTTAAATAATAATTTTTAGAAAGCATAATTAATTGTAAAAATGAAAAAAGAATTTATAAAATTGATGGAATATTTTTGAATTGAACTTTAAATTTTAGAGAATATTTTAGGCATCCGCTTGTTTCCTTTTAGATTTCTTTTTAATTAATAATTGTTTCAGCTAAACTGAAATTAAATTAAATTAAAGATTTTCCAATAGATTTTGGAACTGACAGTTCTTTTTCTCACCTGTTTTAGTTCAAAACTTTATTAATTAGATTTAATACTTTTTGTATACATAAATTTTTCATTCTAACTTGTTTGGAGGAGAGAAGTGTTTGAAGAATCTTTAAAAACTATAAATTTAAGATTATAAACAATAAGAAAAAGCTTTGAGGCATTTTGAGCATTAAATTGATAAATATTTCCAACTGAAATGACTTTCACCTTCCTCTTGATAGAGAGATTAAACAAAGAATGTATTATATGTTTCTATAAGTGGCTGTGTGGACTGAATTTAACCACTTTATAATAAAAGCGGACCAGCAATATTAATTAAAAATTAATTCCCCTTAATTCTTCAAATTAAGAAGCCAGAAGTGCTAAACTCGCTAAAGTTTACTAAAGAGTGTTGCTTTCTGAGCTCAGTAGGTAATTCGAAAAGGAACTTAAAAATAAGTCTGTAAAATATAAATTTTTTTTTGCCGATGGCCTCAGAAGCCACTGCTACTACACATATTCTAATTATATCCGTATAAATAAATAAATAAAAATCTTCATATGCTCATCTTCATGCTTCATATTGAAGCATTTTTAAGAAATCGTGATCTGTAAACACGGTGCTAAAAGGGTTAAGTCATAAAAAGTCCTGCGACATAAAAAAAGTCCTGTGACATAAGTTTAAAGCGACTCTGGCCGGACAAAATTTTTATTTTAGCCAAGGTATGCAATATTGGGCTACAAATGCAACTGCAAAGCCATCATGTTTGACACACCGTACAGGTGTTTGACACCTGTCATGTTTGACAGTACATGTCACTTATAATGTCATTTAAAATAATTTTATCTTTAAAGTTGATTTAAAGCCAAAAGTCGTCAAAAATTACATTATGCATTATTTATGTTAAAAAGAATTGTAAGTAAAGATAAAACAAAAACAAAAAAGGTAAATATACACTTCCGCCTTTTAAATGGGATTCTGGACAAGGTTTCACTTTAATGGTTAGATAAAAGCTGAGCTTCCAAGAGCCTGAAAGGTTTTTAAAATTCAAAGCAGTATCCTGAAATGCTTGAGGTTAAGCCACCTAGTACAATATATTAGAATGGATTGGTGCTTCAGTGCTTTTAACCTAAAACTTGGTGGCCATTTTCTCTGGTGTTACCGCACCTATCATATGCATTTGACAAGTGAGATGTAATAAATATTGGCGGAGGGGGCCTATTAGTAAATAAAACCAGAAAAAAAGTGTTTTAAAATAATGTAATAAAATAAAGAATTTTTTATTTTTGTATTTGGTCTGTTTTTAAGAAGCTAAAGACTCTAAAGTCGGTTCATAAAGGGTTAGAAAAAAGGAGCTAACTAGACAATTTTGCAAAAAAAAGGTTCAAAAAAATATATAAAGTATACCAGGATCTTTACAATTATAAAAAGCTTCCTATGATATTATAAGCTGAAAAAAGGTCCTCTTCCTTTTGCTTCCTAAGCAGCGAATTGGATGCATTACTATTAAATCTATTAAGAAGATCTGGTTCCTAATTTTATATCTCTCAAGTACCTTAATTCCAATGCCTTGGCCGTTATTTCAAATTGGTCGGTGTATGGTGACTTTAAAAACCGTAGAGTATAGGAAAAAAAATTTAAAAAAAAAATTAAAAAAAAAAATTTAAAAAAAAAGTAAAAAAAAAAGTAAAAAAAAATTAAAAAAAAAAATTAAAAAAAAATTTAAAAAAAAAAAAATTAAAAAAAAATTAAAAAAAAAAATTAAAAAAAAAATTAAAAAAAAAAATTTAAAAAAAAATTAAAAAAAAAAATTTTAAACGTTACTCAATCTTGTATGCTGCATATAATGGTCAAGCATTTGAAGTATCTCATATATTAAGTGATTCTGCTGGAGTCGCTGTCCATGGCTGACAACCTTAACTGTAACAACAGACAGTTTAATTAATGAACACATATTTCGGCCTGCCACAAGTTTTTAATTCTCAGTGCCAGACAGGTGCAATTTATCATTCAAGCTTAATAATACTTTGTTTACAACAAATAATTATAATTATTATGAAATACATAGAAAATGAAAACAATAATAACATTAATTTACATTTAGTATTAATGTTAAATATACTCACATTATTCCCAAGCAATTTATTAACAACAGCACACCTCTTTTTTTTTAATAATTCAAAAATAAATTGTCATTAAAATTGTTAATTCAACAAAAAAAAATAATGCAAAAAAACAAAAAACAGAATCATAATCTATTTAAAATTATTCACAAAAGCTGAAAGGTAATACAGGAGCTGGAATAAAACTCACATGAAATATTTTCATATATATTATTTTTATGCAACATAATTTAATTAAATCACTATTTGTAACAATTTTTTTTTAATAATGAAAATACAGCTCAAAAAAATACACCAAAAGCTTTAAGCTACATGGGTGTGTTGAAAATAAGTCAGAGATGGATGCTTTATAATGATAAACAAGAAAACTTTTCCAGCAAAAACGCTAAGCTAAGAAGTTGAAGAGTTGGCCTTAACATGTTGTTATCTGGCCTAGATAACATGGTTATACAATATAACATTTGGCTCAACTTAAGCGTAAAACTGTGCCTCAATGCAATTTATAAATTGGCAATTGATTAAAATAGCCAATGCCAACCCTTTTGGAGCTTGTTTAGACGGCAAAATAACTTCGGCAGTTGGAGGTAAAACTAAATTAAAACTTTTTTGTGGTATAAATAATTAATTATCTCATTCATAAAACTCAATTTAAATTTTTAACAAAATTTCGAAAAGAAATAAAAATTAAATATCGGTGCTATTGAACTTGTGCATTTTGTATTGCGCTAAGTGCTTTATCGCTATCCTTTTGCATAACAGTTTTATTGTAAAGAATTTAAAAATTATACAAAACAGCTCATCTCTAAATCACTCAAAAATTAAGCGATTTGCTTGTTTAGTTTTTATTAAATAACTGTGATAGTAATTTATATATAAAATCAGTTGTTTAATGTTGTTGGCCCTACAGGGATTGCACTGTAAATTAAATACCGCAAACTGGCTTATTGGATTTCTAAGACCCCTTAAAAAATTTTATTTTCAAACCTGTCAGGTTTTTTGTATTTCAATAAAATACTAAAATTAAATGAAATGATTTTTTGTGGAGAAATTAATGAAAACACAAAAATTATTCAAACTTCCAACCCTGCTTTCATAACGACATTAGCGGACAGGTATAATACGATATAGTAACGAAATTTATTTTTCTGTTATAAAAATTAAAAAAAAAAATACATAGAATAAAAAGATTACATAGTACACACATACATACATATGCGTATATATACACATAAGTATATTTGCAGCCACTCATAATATGATTATAATTAATTGAATGTCAATAACAGGAGCTAATGGAATATTAATAAATGCAACCACTTTAATAACGAAAAATGATTTTTATAAATTATAGACGCTAAAAAAGGAAAAATTTTGCAAAAAAAAATTTTACTACTGAATGGCAACAAAAGTATTTAACGTTTTTAAAAAATGAGAAAAGCTTTCCTCATTAAAGTACAAAGAAAACTATTATCCTGTTTTAATCAATTATAGTATAAAAGTTTATTGCACCGTTGGCACAGTGGAGGGCGAAATGTAGAGTATTCTAGAGATTTAGTTATAATTGAATTTATGTTTAGGTGGCTTTCAAAAAAAGAAAATGTTTCTTCCAAAGTTGTAGGCTAGTCCTCGGTACTCCTCGATACTACAACAAATATTTTGCTACGGAAAAACTATCGACTAATTGATATTGTATTTATTTATTTATTGTATTGTAATTATGTTATGTTATTCGTCTTCTCAGACACATCATTCAATAGCGCATAGCAGTGGGAGTCACCTGATGTTAAGAGCACAGTATTGCTCAAGCCATGATAAAGAAAATAACTCTTTTTAAATAAATTGAGAACTCTCAAGTAAATAAACTTGTTATTAAAAAAAAAATTAATTGAATTAATTAAAATTTTTTGTTAAAATGCAGCTCCCTTATATTTATTTATGCTTTAAAGTTTTCTGAGGTATAAAATTTTAATATTAGAATATCGTTTCGAATATTGTTAAAATTACAAGTTGAAATTATAAAAAACCGAAGAACCGCTTTATTGGCTAGAAAATTCTATGATTTCAGAACAATAATTTTGGCAAACTTTTCATAGCATTTGCAAAGCTATTCCGCTAATAACTCTTCCAATGTTGATTTCCAATTGTCAATTGCCTTTAGCTCATCGACGTATGTAGGCCACGGATCTCATAACCTCAAATAAGATAAACCCATAATATGAAAAGCCAATTAATTGGGCCAATTAATTATATGAAATTATTCTGTCATCAAAAGATTCTTTGCACAAAATCAATTACAGCGCGCCGCGTGTCATTGTGGCTCCATGCTTTTCGAAGCATATGTGAAAGGCATTTTACTAGAAAATAATACTAACAATATTAATATCAGTCTAACCATAATGGAATGGAGAATAAAAAATGAGCAGAAACCAACTACCAGCTATTAAATGGGTTTTCAAATAAATCAGGGTTGCCACATCAATGTTGTGTTCTTCTAAAGACAAGTCTCGTATAATTAGAAAATTCATGCCGGAAAGACTAGTTATAAATGCGGATATGTACAAACTACTTTTCAAAATATTTTCGAAAATTCATACTTAATTTCGAAAATTCGAACTTAACTTTCTCCTTTCAAATTCAAACATATTGTACACCAAAAATTTTGATATTCTATACAAATATGATTTTTATATAAAAATTTCAGGTTCATATTTATGGCCTGTGCTCGTATACTTGCAACACCACTGTGCATCATATTGTTTACTATGACCTTTCGTTAATAATGACTGTTTATTAAAATTCAAGTGAAAATAAACAGCAATTAACTTTGCAAAGAAAATAACAATTGATAAGTTTATGGCAGATTTTATATAGAAAAAAAGTAGTTAAACGAGAATGTATGTATATAAAACAGAAGAAAAGGCTTCTTTAAATTAAACGATTTAAATAAAAAATGAATTGCTAAAATTTGGCTATAAAATAGTACAGAATGTTATCGGAATATGTATGTGGCAGTTCGGAATATATTTTTGTACCAAAGTGTACTTATCAAGAATCGTCTGCTCCTGTACAAGATATTTTAAGATTAATTTTAAGGGGATCAAAATAGGATATTTGGGGATTTATACAAACGGTAGAATTTCCTGAGAGGAAGCGGAAGATCGAATCCATGACGGCTGATTTCGCAGCAAATGTTTTTTTCAAAAGCCAGACCAGTCAGCGTACATATAAGCTTCAGACAAATAACGTAACGGAATAAAGTGCGCAGGACATTGCTGCCAGACTTGACAATTTCTCTCAAAATACACTAGTAACGATTTTAGCTCCAAAAATTACGATTTTTCTATACTTAAATTGCAATTTTTGAATTTTAACAAATTTTTTTCCAATTTTCATAAATTTTATTTTATTATTTAACAACATTCATTGGCCATTGTGGAAAGGATATTTATTAAGGAGAATTTAAATAAGACCAAAGTTCACAATCGCTTAGAAAACTATTCTTTAAAAAGCATTATATACACAAAGGATAAGAAGTCCTTTAGTCAAACTACTACGACGATGACATTAGTTCAAATTTTTTAAAAATGTTTAAAAACAATAAGATAATTCTATAATATATATATTTTAGCCGATGGCCTCAGCAGCCAATGCTTCTACTTTTATAATAATTATATTCATATATGTAACTGTTATATTAATAATAAATAAATAAAATATTTATTTCTTTAAAAAAAAATTTTTTTTTTCAACCGATTTTACCTGCAAAGCTTTTGGCTTGTGCGCAGGAAAAGACGAAGGTTCTAGGCAGGAAACGAACCCGCGACCTCCGTTTCACTAGGCTGAGCATTATTCACTCGCCTACGGAGGCATTCTGATTTCACTTTAAGTTTTATTTACTTTTACTTATAATTTTAATCGATTTCATCATATATAAATATATATATGTATATATATATATATAATATATATGTGTGGTATAGTATCTATATATACATGTATATATAAATGACGTGTGTGTTCGTGATCGATAAATTCAAAAACTACTGGACCGATTTTGACCAAACTTTATATACATGCTTTATGGGCCGTGAGGAGTGATTTTCTGTAGTTTCAAGTTTGTCCGAACTTATTTAGTTTTTTGTGTTTTGCCCGATAGAGATTAGCGCCATAACCCTATCCTCTGTTTCGCTGAAATCATTGTGTATTTTATCCGTCTGTAGCGGCGTTAATTAGTAATTTATAATTATAAAAATTTTAGTTGTTATATTTTAAATTTTCTTTCAGAAAGGGCATATTTTTAGATGAAGAGAGTCAGTGCGAATCGCATATAGAGAGAAGTGAAATTTTATTTCATAAAAAATAAAAAGTGAGAAAGAATTTCGAAAGAAAAATTGCATTGTGTAAACCGGTTAGAAGCATGCCAGGTGAAAAAAAACATAATTTTGATTTTTGAATAAAACATGTTCTTCTTTTATAAATAATTAAAAAATCATTGATTTTGATTTTCTCCGCAAGGCAGTGCAAAATAAAAGAAAACTTTTTGGGTTCAGCAACGCGGACCGGTCCCAGCTAGTTATATATATATATGTATATATTATATAGCCATTGTTACAGTTTTTGTAATAAAACAATTAAAATAGAACAAAAATTAATACTTTTGATTTGAAGGTTTTATTTTTTGACGATTTGCTAAAATGAACTGACGATTTTTCGCACAGAAATCTGTAGTCTTGGAGGATCTTACGGCTAGAAATGCTGCCAATAGTGTTGAAGAACCGGTGGATATTTTATGTATTTTTGCTCAGCTTTGCACTTCTGGTGCCAAGAAATTATCTCACATGTTAACACGACACCGCCCAACCTTCGTTTGAGGTATTGCATTTACTGAAGTTGATCATGATGAGATATATTTTGTAAAACTCTCGTATGTTCAAGTACATTTTTCTGTTTTGTTTGTTTTCCAAGATATGCTTCACTGAGCAAAGGCCCGCAGAATATTTTAGCTGTTAACTTTTTGCAAATTAATTGAGGCTTTCACTTTAACATCACGTCCTCATCGTCGTTTGCATAAAAGTGCAAAAAAATGTTGCCACTTTTGACTATGACGGTTTCTTAAATGAAAACCCAAGCCGGGGGGGAAAAGAATAAAGCAGACACTAAATTATTTTGACAAATGTGGGAGTTTTTCTTTAACATCGGAACATAACAATAATGGGATTCATTTACTTTGTTATTCAATTGGTTTTGTATACATTTCTTTATTTTGTGAGTCGTTCATTTATTACAAATGATTAACACCTTTTAAGTTTGTTTTATTAAAGAGCAATAAATTTTAGTACACTTCAAAGCAAGTCTCTGCTAAAGATGAAAGAGCAGCCGTCAAGCCTTAAAAGGCTGATCTTCACTTGTAGAGAGGAAAAGGCGTTCTTTAGCCATCGCTATGCAAACTGGATCTTAACAATGTACTAGTATTTATAGCAGCAAACCTTGACTAAAAATTCAAAATAGAAATTTAACTTTTTTTTAAATAAGCAAACACATTATTAAGTAGAAAGTTAAATTTGTAATGTCTGGTAGTAGATTTTCTAATGAATTTTATGTTCCACTAGCGAGTCAGCAATTCTGTACACGTTGCATAGTATGAGTAGAACTAAAAACCCATAAAAACTTGGTGAAATAAAATTATCTTAAAGCAGCGGGATGTTCTCTCAAATGCTATCTGGTTTAGCAGTTAACGATATTACGAAAAGATTACGAAACGTAACCACATGACTTAATTGGCTCTGGCCCAGTAATAACAATGAGGTTAAAGTTCAATGGCAGTTGTGCTTTAAGTTGAACTGGCCAATATAGAGAATTAAATACAAAAGCAATTGTTTGCATTATCCCACCGTAAAAATACCGATTTATAATTACACCAGGCATGCTTATAACCGGTTTACACAATGCAATTTTTCTTTCGAAATTCTTTCTAACTTTTTATTTTTTTTGTGAAATAAAATTTCACTTCTCTCTATATGCGATTCGCACTGCCTCTCTTCATCTAAAAATATGCCCTTTCTGAAAGAAAATTCTCATAGTGTGAACCGGTTGTTGCTTTCATTATTATTTTTATTTTGAGGAGTTTTTTTTATTATAATAAATTTAAGTGCGCAAATTAATAAATTAAAAAAGTTTTTTTTCTTTTTTTTTTTTTAAATAATAAAACTTAAATATTAAAAGAAAACAAAATGCTTAACCGTTTAAAATCTCTAATGACGCTAATTGACTATTAAAGGCATAATTTAAATTTTCCACAAACATTTCACTTTTCACAGAAAGTGTGAATTATATATAAAAAGCAAATTGATAATGAATAAAATTAAGAAAATATAAATAGTTTATTATAAATTTTAAACTAGTTCGTTGAATATGGCAAAAGAAATTTTTAAAAGCAGCTAAAATTGCAACGAAATAAGAAAAAAAATATATATTTTAAATTTATCATACAGCCAAAGTTTAATAACCATAAAAGCATTAAAAGTGAAAGTCTTTCTTTGGCCACTTTAATAATTAATTTTATGCTTAAAAGAAATATTTTTTTTTAAAACCAAATCAAACAATAAATTGAATGATTAATGAATTTATTTTGCAGTTTCTTGGCTAATATTTTTTATTTTGCCAATTTAAAACTTTTTTTCGCCCACATATAATTTCTTTTAATATATTTGGTTACCATACATTTTAAAAGTTAGTTTAGTTTCTATTCTCATATTTAGAGCAGCTTTGATACTGCACAGTGGTCTCCTTGCCATCATTTTATATAAATTGTTTTAAAGCTAATATTTTAAGTTATACCTGCTAAAGTACTCGCTTCACTATCCTGTACAGTCATACGATTTGTCAAATGTGGCATCTCTGCTGAAAAAATAGGCTAGTGTGGACTAAAAATTCCAAATTGTTATGACAAGGATAAACTTTTTCATAAAATGATAATTTTCATGCGATCAGAGTTACAGTCTCTTCAATAAGCAAAAAAAAAATTTTTTTTTGCATCATATTTGTGTGATAGTGTGGCACCAGCAATATCATTCCGATGTGATTTTTTAAAATAGCAAAATAAATTAAAAAAAAAAAAATTTTTTTTATTAGATTTTCCTGGGAATAAATCAATCCACTCTGTAGGATAGTGTAACAGGGCCTTAAGCTCTTGCTCTCAAGAGTTCAGCATTTGCATTTCTTAATCGAAAACATTCAAGATGAGAAGGCGCATTAAAGCTGATATTGCTCAGTAGAAATTCAGAACATATAGCGCCATTTAATACGTTCATTACAAACGTTACGTTAAGCATCAAAGCTCTACTTTGGAAAGTTGGAAAGTATTACTGCAGTATTGCAGAGATAGTGTTAACATTTGGATTTCAAGTTGTGTTTCGAGACAAAATAAAAGCAAATGTTGGCGAACTTTAATGTGATTTTTTAAAATAGGAGGGAAACGTTGTTAGAGATTTTTGTATGAATGAATAGTACGTCTGTGTAGGATAATGTAACATTTCCTGAAACTTTATTAGATTTTCGTGGGAATAAATGCTAGGACTGTGTAGGATAGTGTAACATTTCCTGAAACGTTATTACATTTTCATATGAATGAATGGCACATCAGTGTAGGATAGTGTAACATTTAACAAGTCTGTGTAGGATATTGTAACATGCCTTGAAACGTTATTAGATTTTCATATGAATGAATGGCACGTCTGTGTAGGATAGTGTAACATTTCCTGAAACGTTGTTACATTTTCATATGAATGAATGGCATGTCTGTGTTGGATAGTGTAACGTGCCCTGAAACGTTATTAGATTTTCATACGAATGAATGGCACGTCTGTGTAGGATAGTGTAGCATTTCCTGAAACGGTATTACATTTTCATATGAATGAATAGCACGTCTGTGTAGGATAGTGTAACATTTCCTGAAACGTTATTAGATTTTCACATGAATGAATAGCACGTCTGTGTAGGATAGTGTAACATTTCCTGAAACGTTGTTACATTTTCATATGAATGAATGGCATGTCTGTGTTGGATAGTGTAACGTGCCCTGAAACGTTATTAGATTTTCATACGAATGAATGGCACGTCTGTGTAGGATAGTGTAGCATTTCCTGAAACGGTATTACATTTTCATATGAATGAATGGCATGTCTGTGTAGGATAGTGTAACATGTCCTTAAATCATTTTTTTATTTGTAAAAAGTAGAATTCTTATTAAATTATTTGTATGGAACATTTAAATTGCTCTTTCAGCTCGACATTGTGCGAGACAAAAAGTGATATTGAGTCGATCTTATTCACGAGGAAATTTTTAACCTGAATGAGAAATTTATTCAATGCGGTATGGAAATGTGGATGATATTTGTAATATAGAAAAAGGACAAGATGGCTGGTTTGCTGAAGACATTTGCAGCCAAATCTCTTACATGCAATTGCTGCTGCATTGCAAACTTTCCATTTAATTATTCTTTTAGAAATCATCCTGCGAGCAATTTTGCTTTACACATTTTCATTCTGCTTTGAGAAATTTCTCGCTTTCATAAATGAGAAAGAAATGTTGTAGCAAAAATAAAAAATTAAATAAATGTTTGTTAAGAACATGCTTTTTGATCCTTATACTCGTACTCTGCTCCTGCACAAACGAAAAGCTTGACTTTTATTGTTGTAATTTTCATTCTAATTATTATTATTATTATTTTTTTATTTTTTTGCTGAACTGTGTAACGAGTTTAAAGCTTTGTCGTGTTTTTTCGCTGTTTCACCACCAAAAACTTGAAAAAGTTGTAGATTTTCCTTTAAATAAAGCGGAACAAAGAAAACTTCGCTTTGAGGAAAATAATTGTATTTCTAAAATCGCTATTTTTAAATTTACTTCGGAATAATACAAACATGAATTGGCATAAAGAAAACTATTAAATGTTGCTGCTGGCGCTGCTTGCTGGTGTTGTTGGCTGGTTCTTTGTTCAAGTGCTGTTAGAGGTCTTCTATTAAGAGTACCAAAACAAACAACAAAAAATACAAAACGAAATTGAACAAGAAATAATCAACGACAGGAAAAGAATACTAAATCAGTGAAAAACACCAAAAAAGTTGCACAATATTCATAAACTCAATGTTAAGCCAAAAAAAAGCACAAAAAAGCTCAAAAAAAAAAAAAAAACAAAAGCAGCAGCAACAATATTTGTAATAATATTAACAACAAACATTATTTTTTTACGTTTAAACATATTCAACAAGAGTAACAAGCAGTGGCCACAACAATTATTCGCACACTACCAGGAAAAACTTGCTCATTTAAATGAGGGGTACACGCTGCTTTACAACTTTTAAGAATGTTGAAAATGCTTGTAAAGCATTTTTTCCTACAACAATATATTGCAAGCAGCCAAAACACAACAATAAAACAAAAACGAATAAACAAAATTTATCTATGCAAGCATGTGTGTAGGCAAGTGCAAACCAAGAATCGACAAGTGAACGAAAAAAAAAGTGAAAATAATTGGCAATAGTGAGTGGGCAGTAGCTGGAAGGCTGAATTTTCTCATTACTTCGCTCGAAGTGTAAAACTCTAAATGGTAATATTTACACACTGCCAGATAGATGGAGAGGGCCAACTGTTGTGGTTCTCGGAGAAATGAAAAGGATGGAAAAAGAGTTATGCTTTTATGGTGAAAGTTTTAAATCTGACGTTCTTGCACGAGCCTTTGAGTTCGAGTCGCATCCTGGCATCAGTGTGTATTGAATCGCAAAAAAAACCGAATAAGGATACAAACTACATCCTTTAAAGTGTCGAGGGACCTCTACAGCTGCAAGTTGCGCAAGTTGCTTTGAGGTATCTCTATATATATGATGGTATAGAGAAAAAAAAATTGAATTGAAAAAATCACAAATAAAATACACATTTTTATATGCGACCTATTACTTTGAAATTGAACAGCTACCAACTGCAATCGTCAAAGTGTCGAGGACCGCCTAAAGCTTAAACACTTTAGAAAGTTTTTTTTTTTGAGAATATATCAAATGAAGAATCGAAAAATATCTGCTTAATAAATTACGCCTTTAATGTGAACTTTTTGTGCTTTTGACAACTTTGGCAAGCAGCAATTGTAGGTATGTGTTCGTATAGCTTGATGCCGTCATTGTGTTCAATATATAAGGTTCCATTTCTTTAAGATAAATGCTTCCAAGTTATATCTGTAAAATACCATTTGTTATTTGTTAATGACTAAATAATACGTATTTAGTCTAGCGCTTGCAAAGCTTTCGGCTGGACCGCAGACAAACACCGAGTATCTAGGCAGGTATGGAAGCCGCGACCTCCGATTTAGTAAGTTTAGTACATTTGTACACACATACTTTACCATATATTCTATTCAAGGTAATTATTTTTTTTTTGGCGCGTCAGATTAGTTGACGCTTAATTCGTTGTGCTAAATTTTTTTGCTTAAGGGTTTTTAGTAGTAAATGAATAGAAGTTACAAAGCTGGCCGGCTTAAATCGTAGGAGCATTTTGCAACTCCCCTTTCCCAGATAATTACTTTTCCATTAAACAATTTTCACCTTAAATTCAATGGTAGTCTAAAAAGCACCCTTCTCTCCCTTAATTGCATAGCAAACGAAAGTAGGAACTGTTTACAAATCTATTGTAAATAAATACAAGTTCCTAAAGGCCACTTTCAAGCCAATCCTGCCAACATTTTAAAATCAAATCTGGCAGGAACAGGAGCAACAAAAAGGCAAAAAAAAAAAAAAAGAAAAAAAGATTCAAAAGCTTCAGGTTGTTTAAGCGGTTGAATAAATTTGCGAATTATTTGTTGACCCCAAGTAGCCAAAGGCAATGCCATTAACCGGTATGTGCACTCACTGACCGACTCACATACTTCTAACTAAAAGCAATACATGTACCAATAATAACAGCCAACATGTTTCTTCGTTGCCCAACTTGAAATATATAGACTCGATAGCTTTTTTTGTTTGCCCTACTTACGGCCCTAACCATTCGCTGGCTGACTAGTTGAAAAACGTTTACAATGTGTCGAAAAAATTACAATATATGCGAACACTACTACAATATGACGACCCTTTAACACATTTTCGCATTCAAACATAAAGATGAACATCTATTAAATGCGAGAGTGTGTGTGCTCGCATTGTCATTTGTAATGATATATGTACGTTGTGGCCAATACCCAGTGCTCGTGCTCATGTCTCTTCCGCCCCACCTCTATCTCTTTGGCAGCCACTGCTTGTGTGCTTATGTGCCTCCTTATGTTTGTGTATCCCACTAAATGGTTCATATTTTCTGAAGTACAATTACACAAGTATGTATTCATAAAATTCAAACTTCCAAAGCCATTAAGCCAACATTACCATCATCCATTAGTTATAGATACTCGTACGTTGAGTTGCAATAAAGTTTAATATTGCTGATAGTGGCATAGAGGCAAATAAGAGCGGGCCTAATACGAACTTAATTCTTTCCTCTTTAAGAGGATTTTTTCTCCAGTCTTTAAAGTCAATTTCATCTCTTTCTATGCTAAAATACGAGTAGTTGCTAAAAGTTTATATTCTTATTTATCAGTTTTTTTTATTTATTATTCATTACTCATATTCATGTATTTAATGTAAATTCGAGAGCTAATAGATTTCGTTTAACAAGGAATTCATATTTATTGATTTCGTAGAAATGGATACGTAAACGACTATTTTTAAAACATATATATCAGACTAACTGGCAGTGCAGTGATGACCAAAAACTTTTTGCCAAATAGTGGCATGGCTTCTGAATTCGTTTCCTTAGTGAAAAGCTTTCTGGCTACAACGAGCTATGCTGAGGAACGATGGAAAAATTGGTCGCTTTTTAAAATCCCTTGAAGGTCTCACTTTGGCAGTTCCCACATTTGGTAAACTACTTCATTAAGACCTTCAAATGTGTTACTAAATTCTTAGAATCCCCATATTATAATTACGTTTAAGGCAAATACAACATGGACTTGGTAAAGTTATAAAAACTTTTCAAGCATTTGCAAGCAAATAAATCGGAAATAACACTTGGAAATTTTATATGAAATTAATTAACGAGCTTTAATAGCAGGATGCAGAACTATTACAGATCCTATCCAATTTATTAATTTTTCCTTATCCTCCATACCTTAAATCCTAGTCAACGTTCACACTATGCAACTCTTATTACATAAGTGTTTGATTTATATAATGAAGTATATACAGATGACATTTCAAAGATGTATACGCTCCTCTTGCCCTTGTCTTATTCCCCAAAAAGAACGTATAAGCTGTAACTACTGAGTAGTTCCTATCGGTTTTGAACTACTGTCACACAAGTCCTAGAGGTATATGGAAATTTTTAAAATTGGCTGCAGATACGCATAACTTTGGTTTAGTGTGTGTGATCAGCTAAAATTCAATGAAGCGTTCAAAGGAGATGTAATCCTGATTAGTAAGAATTCAGAACATATTCGTTACTTATACTAGCTTAAAAAAATATTCGATATTTTTTAAGCCGACTGTTAAATATTTTCAGTTTCAATTAAATTTATACTGAATTTAATTACATATTTTATTGCGATTATTCACTTAATTATTCGTAAGTATTAGATTCAAATTCGGGATTTTTAATTTTAAAATCTTTTACGAGAATTGTATGGGTGTGATATGAATGACATTAACAGATATATAAATGTTTCATAATATTTCGTAAGCAAAAAATACCCTGTTATACGTTAAAAATTAGAATTCATATATGACATGAATTATTTCATAAATATTATGAATTTTCAATAATTTTTGACCCAAGAAATATTTCCGTTTTAAAATAAACGAAATATGTATTATATAAAAAAATAATAATAAAGACAATAGTTCACTTCAAATGTTAGTACTTTATTTCTGTGAACTAAATGAGAATTATTATTAACTGTAAATTGTGTGTTATTACATTTGCGTGTAATCAAAAATATATGTCAATGTTTGATAGCATTTCGTAAGAAAAAATTACACTGTTATACGTTAAAAATTGGAATTCATATATGACATGAATTTTTTCATAAATATTATGAATTTTCAATAATTTTGGCCCAAAAGGAATTTTAGTTTAATAACGATTATAATAAATATCTATTAAGCTATTAAGCTAGGAATTAACGCTTGCTGCCTCTCTTCTCTACTGACGTTTAAGGGAGATGTATAACTCGTTTTCATAAAAACAATTACCATATTCTTAGGATTAAATGCGAGTGCGAGAAACGCAAACACTGTGTAAAAGTTTGTATTTTTAAAATCAGGAAATCGTCTCAAACTTTTTAAGCCCATGGCACTTTCCCGGGGAGAAAGTTAATAATTTGTAATATTATTGGATTTTATTTAATCAATTCCTGCAATACGCATTTTATTTCTTTTGGGTTGCCTTAAACTTTTTTTTCTAAGGAAAAAGTTTAGTAGAGTTTATCTGATTGCCTGAGAAAAGAGAAAATATTTCAAAACGATTTTTTATGATTGTAAAGTTTGGAGCTGTGCTGCCTTCTACAATACGAATAAAGAAAAAGCCCTGCTTTTTCCCACGATTCGAATGACTAGTATGATCTATGAAATGACTCGTTTAACAAGATTTTTTATTATAATTGTTATTATTATTTTTTGTTTGTTACTTTAAACGATAAATGTGGAGCAGCACGTACTTAAAAGAACATGCCGAAAATCTCCAAATTCATTCGTATGTGTGTGTATTGAAATGAAACCAAATTGAATAGATACGTTGAAAAAACTAGATTTATGTTCTAATACCACATTTAATCTCGTATGAGTTAAATGTATACGAGAATGCAGCAGCAGTAGCAGCCGCAGCCGCAGCCGCAGCAGCAGCGATGAAAGACTGAATTCCACAATTGTGTTCGAGCTACACCATTCATACAAATACTCAAGTGATTGACTGTTTTAATTGTTCTGCTACCTGGTCATGGTTAAAAGTTGAATGGAACAATTTATAAGACTCATAAACATTTTATTCTGAGTTTTGGAATGAGAATGAAAAGGCCGAAGTGTGCGAATGAATTAGCAGTAAATATGCGAAATATTCAGAAGGCTTCAATCTGTTCAATTTATTTATTTATTATTTTTTTCCAGTTCTGGCAATTTATGATGCTGGCATATCTATTGCTGTGAATAAAAAAGGAATGGAGAACTTATATATGTGACAGATTTGAAGATCTATAACAAAGCAGTTTTGCTTTGACAGTGAAAGATCTGTTTTAGAATTTATTTATTAAAATGTTTTCAAACGTGTTATTAAAGCTTTCACCTCTTAAAGCTTTCATAAAAGCTTCAAAAGCTGTTCATAAGTTTTGAAAATGTTTAAGTAAAAACTACATGCCCAACTGCGAAACTCCATATGAATGCACCTTACTTAGTAAGGGGCTTCGGCAATAAGCTTCTCCCAAAAAGCTTCTTTTATAAAGCCTTTTGAAAAAGTACCTTTTAAAAATGTATTTTTTTTAAATGCCTCATATACATGCACTTTATTTATTGCAATACTTCAAGGCAGTCGAAAATCTAGAAAACATTTTGGCATAATAGTTTTTAAAAAAAGAAGCTTTCAGTTAAAAGTTGTCTCTTTGAAAAATCACATTTAAATCTAACGGCTTTAAGAACTACATTTATAAGAGTTAGCAACTATTTAGCAAAATACCTATTATAAAGTACTTTTTAAAAACAAGTTTTAGTAACTGTTAATAAGGTTCTCTTGCAATAAGCTCGTCCCAAAAAGCTTTTTTCGTAAAGTGTTTTGAAAAAGTCGTTTTTGAAACGTGTTGTTCTTAGATGCCTCATATGCATGCACTTTATTTATTGCAATATTCCAAGGCAGTAGAAAATCTAGAAAACATTTTGAAATAATAGTTTTTAAAAAAGAAGCTTTCAGTTCAAAGTTTTTATATATGTATTTATAAATGTTAGCAACCAAAAACTCTCTATTTAGCAAAGTACCTATTAAAAAGTATTTTTTAAATAGAGATTTTGGTAACTTTTAATAACGCTCTTTTGCAATAATTCCCTAAAAAAGTACCTTTTCAAAAAATGTACTTTTAAAAAGTACCTTTTTAAGGTACCTCTTTCTACCTTAAAATACCTTTTAAAATGACAGTGACTATTTTGAAGGGATAAAACAACTATAAGCTGTTCTCAAACAAAAGCGTGATTTTTTTTCCTTTTTTGAATAATTTTAATATTTAATAAAATTTTAGATCCTTAAAAAAAAATTATTTATATTTTTTCATATCCTTTTCCCGAAGAAGTTACACAAATTGTAAAAAAATATCGAAAAGATAAAACAAAATTAATTTTTATGAAAAGCTGAATTAAAAAGCTAATACTTGTGGGTTTCGCTAGCCCTATAAGCATTGCAGAACATGTTAAATGCAGATCCACTCCCGATTTAAGCAACTTCTGATTACAATAAAGCGGAGGGTTCAGTAAATCAAAGCTGTATCGCGAAACACATTGCAATCATTTTTTTTTTTTGGCTTTTTAATTTATTCCATTAACTTTGGGTCTGATGGCTGCACGTTCTGGAGAAAAGCCTAAGGATAAATATGTTTCCCAATCCCAAATTTTTTTTTTATGATAAACAGATTTGATAACGATTTTGTGTTGTTTATACGTTATTACCAACATAATTGTAAAGATAACAATGAAAGCATTTAATTAAACATTCACTAAACTTATTAACTGAACTTAAGAATAGCGGCACTCGTAATGCTACCAACGAATCCTTCTTTAGCAGTCTTAGCACGACTGGAAATTGAGGAAAAATTCTCATACGCATAATAATACTAATAATAATAATAACTTTATACTCTTTAACTTGAACACAATTTCTCTGATAAGTAATAAAAATTTGTTGTTTGTTAACAATTTAAAGTTTTGTTTAACATTTTATCTTAATTTATTGCTAGTTAAAATTAAAAGGTTCCTTTGCTTGCAGTTAAAGTTGTTATTTCGTTTAGTATAACTTTAGTCCTGCTGGAACCATGTTTAATAACCTGAACGTGACTGAAATTTGCTCTTTACTCGTATAATGTGAACTTTACTGTCAATAGTTAACAAACAAATTTATACGTTTCCTTGTAACAACATTGAATTAAAAATAAAAGAAAAAGTAAAGGACTTTATTCTTGAAAATCAATTGGCCTTAAGATGTGTAGTAAGTTTTTAACTTGCAATCCTTCCAACATCCTAAAGGCGCTTTAAAGTGGCTGCTGTGAGAGAATTCTAATGCCTTAAAACACTCTGCTAGTTTGTAGTGATATGGAAAAGCTCCTTATTGGTAAAAAAAAAAAAAATAAATCAAATTTAAAATTATTCGCTTACAACACCTTACTTTGCTATTTTCATTGTTGTATTAAGTTATAAATATTTTAAAAATTGATCAAACGATTTTCTATTTGGTCAAACCAGTTGTAAAGAAAATTGTATTTTGATTAGTTTTGGCTACCAAAGTCAGCCACAAGTTGCAGCAGCTTCAATAAGTCTGAAATAGAAATGTCTTGAAAATCATTTGGAATCGAATATTTTAAGTTTTTCCTTCCTTTTATATTGTATGTGTTGTACGAGGGCAGTCGCAGAATTACTAAAATAAACGAAAAAAAAGCCAGAAAGGCCAGTCGCAGAATTACTAAATGTGCGGAATAAAAAGGAAAGAATGCTCATGTATAATTCCATGTATATTGTATATGTTGTACGAAAGGAGTGGCAGAAGTACTAAACATACGAAATAAAAAACCAAGAATGCTCATATATAATTCCATGTATATTGCTTGTGTTCTACGAGAGGAGTCGCAGAAGTACTAAAATAAACGAAATTAAAAGGCAAGAATGCTCATGTATAATTCCATGCATATTGCGTATTTTGTACGAGGGCAGTTTCAGAATTACTAAAAATATAAAAAAAGGCAAGAATATATTTGATACCATGTATATTGCATGTGTTGTACGAGGTCAGTAGCAGAATTACTAAATGTATAATGCTCATCTCATGACTTATTTAGTTTATATAGAGATAAAGCAGGTGGCAAATACCTAATAATTGCGAAAATGATACTGCGATGATATTGCAAATCTATTCTCAATACTCTTTTACATACGAGAATAACTGTGCTGTCATATATAGAATGACAACTTGTGATCATAAATCGCTAGCCTGCTTTAACTTCCCATTAGCTGTACAAAACTATTTCATATACAACTTGCCATGGAAAACACTAATAAACACACAAAGTACCAGGCCATGTTTACATATTATAATGTGGATAACAATATTTGTGGCCTTGAAATTTCCTCTCGTATTTTTCTTCTATATGGGACATACCAGGAAGAATTTTCAACAAAGCTTTTCAAGCAGCCACGTCTGCTTATAATTTATCTTGCTTTTTTGAGCAAGTTTTCTTTTTGGTTGACTTTTCTTTAAAACTTTAATAGCCATTCTAAAGAATACTTCTGGAACTCCCCTCATAATTTGCGTAAAGAATTTTAAAGTCAAAGCAACAGTCAAGTTAATGCTTGCAACACAATAGAGAAATAAGCAATTCATTAAAACATGCGAGGAGTCGAGCAGTCAGCCAAACCAGCCATGCACCAGCGCTCTAAGACATGGACATGACTGTGTAAAATTGACAATAAACAATAAACAATAAACAACAACTCCATTTAAGGCCTGCCTGCATGGAAATTGGTAAAAAAGCAGCCATAAAAAGTTTTGTTACCAAAACAATTGATACCACCGGTTATTTGCTGTTGCTTTTCAGTCTTGTGCATAAAATGTTCAATTAAAAAATGAAAACTGGGTGATTTTCATTTTCAAACACGTTATTTAGTTTGTTGTTTTAGCGTTGCAGGTTATATGTTTTTCTGTTTCAGTTTTCTGCGGCAATGCTGACCAGTTTTAAATTAGTTTTAGACGTTTTGCTTTTTCTTCAGCTGCCTCAATGTGACCAGCCTATAAGAGCAACACATATTCGTTGTTTATCTTTCTGTATGTGTTTGCTTCTCTGCGCCGTTTTTGGTATCGAGATCAGCAGCAATTTTTAGTGTAAACTAAATTCAACCAGCAAGCTGTGCAAGCTGCATTCAAGTTCCCATTTTCCTCTCCACTCCACGTTTTGGTCTCTAAGGCTTTTTCAAATTAGTGCTGAGAGTTTAACAAAATTGTGTATTAAAATAGTGAAAAAAAAAAAAAAATTATTAAGGCGTGTTGTTGAATTAAAGTTAATTTTATACCAGCAATTTCCTACTCTTTCTTGAGAAAAAATAAATAGGAAAAACACTCATATTAAAAAGTTAATTTTACACCCAGAAAAATAAAAGTAAAAGGAAAATTTGCAAATTTTTTACACTTTGGTTTTTGGCTTTGAAAACTTTCCAGAAAATATAAATAAATAAAGGCGGACTATTCACTCATTTCCTGCACGATAGAAAAACTTTAATAGAAGGATAACTAAAGAAAACGCGTTTTAATAAAGAGGCCACTTAATTATTAGATATAGTAAATGATGAGATATTGAAAGCGACTTACGTTTTTACACAGAGGCGGTACTGCTCATACTATATAAGACATTGGCTTCCTTTGAAAAGCTTTAGAATATAAAGCGAATTAAAATTTTTTTAGTAATTTTCTTGAACTAGTTAGAATTTTTTTTTTTTTTTTTGTTGCAAATTTCTTACATTGATGGCTGCGTCGCTCAGATTAATAAGGCCCATTGTGCATGTGTATAAAATCGGTCTGACTATCCAACACTCATCAATACCCAATCAAAAGTCCAACCAGTACGTATCTGCTGCTTCGCAATTATAGAGGAATGAAAGAGGAAAATTAACATCAAAACCGCCTAGTAGTATGTGTGCAGATCAAGATACAAGTCTAGTCAGTCAAGGTATATCCATACGCAGGTCCTTTTTCCTTTTATCGTGGTTTTAATTGTTAAAAGTAGGAGCTTCAAACCCGACACTCTTACATACCATTTTTATTAGAAAGTATTAAAATTTACTTGTAGTGCTTCATTTAATATCTTACATCTTATCTTATCTTATTTTATCTTATCTTATCTTATCTTATCTTATCTTATCTTATCTTATCTTATCTTATCTTATCTTATCTTATCTTATCTTATCTTATCTTATCTTATCTTATCTTATCTTATCTTATCTTATCTTATCTTATCTTATCTTATCTTATCTTATCTTATCTTATCTTATCTTATCTTATCTTATCTTATCTTATCTTATCTTATCTTATCTTATCTTATCTTATCTTATCTTATCTTATCTTATCTTATCTTATCTTATCTTATCTTATCTTATCTTATCTTATCTTATCTTATCTTATCTTATCTTATCTTATCTTATCTTATCTTATCTTATCTTATCTTATCTTATCTTATCTTATCTTATCTTATCTTATCTTATCTTATCTTATCTTATCTTATCTTATCTTATCTTATCTTATCTTATCTTATCTTATCTTATCTTATCTTATCTTATCTTATCTTATCTTATCTTATATATATAAAAATATATATATAAAAATGAGTTGTATGTTCGTAATAGATAAAGACAAAAACTACTGAACCAATTTGGCCCAAATCTTATACGCATTCCCTATGGGTTGTGGGGTGTGTTTCTGTGTAGTTTGAAGTTTGTCCGGCAGATGGTCCAATATTTATTTTTTTTTGTGTTTTACGCGATAGAGATTACCACGATATGAGTGTTTCGCGTTGGGTTCTAAAACGGCGTGTAGTGGCGTTAATTAAAAGCCCTGATTTTGATTTTCTCCGAGAGGCAGAAAATATTTGCCCAAAATTTATTCCAAGTATTGCAAATCAAAAAGGCCAGGTTTTTCAACGCAAAAGAATTAAGAGCATATACGATAAATATAATATATATTAAGATCATATATACTTGATGAAATATCACACAAAAAACTTTTACGATAATTAATTTCTATTGCAAAAGCTAGCCAAAAAAGTGCTCTCCGAATTATTGAGGTAGGAAAAAAGATTGCTATCCAGATGTTAGACTACTTAATGGCAATAAATAACTCCCGAATTATTGGTGTAGAAAAAAAGGATAGTGTCTGTGTTATAGAGTATTTATTGGCAATACATTAAGCGTCCGGTTTATCGCTTTGTCCGGATTTGCAAGTGACCGAAATAACGAGATTTTACTGGATGATAAGGATATATGATAAGACAACCGATTTTTAATTTACCATATATATACATATTATATGATATATATATAATACATATTATTATATACATAATAATATAGACTTCAAGTTTGAGTCTACTATATATAACAAAAGTTTCTTCTTTTCCTAGTTCTTATGCCTAAATATTTTTAGTAGTTCCAACAGATTCTACTAAGAATTTTTATAAACATTTTTATAAATCAGTAGGGTAAAAATTTTTATCAATGAGGGTGAAAAAGCTATCTATCTTTATTATCTATTTATATTTTTTAATTTTTTTAGTAGTTTTAACAGATTTTGCTTAGAATGTTTAAAATCTTTTTTCAAAATCAGTAGGGTAAAAATTTGTACCATTGAGGGTAAAAAAGGTTCATCTGTTATATGAAAAACAGAGAAATATATGCTTAGGCTTCTATTGATGTACAGTGTTTTGAAATGTTTGACGTTAATTGAGAACTTGTCCGAAAATGGTACTTTTTCACAAGGGACTTTATTGAAGAGGCAATCTTTTTAAAAAAAATATTTATTAAAATGTGATTTTTGAAAGGGGTAATTTTTTTTACAAATTTGGAAATTTTATTAAATTTTAAGCGTTAAGTTAATAATAAAAACTATTCAAATAAAAATACTTTTTACGGGTTTTCTGACGAAGCATGACAATTAACATTCTACAGGTTTTTGGGGAAAGATACAGCAATTGTGTAAATGATCTATTTTCATATTTCGTATGTTTATGAATACATTTTTCGAAGAATAATTCGAAAATAAAGGATGTGGCTTGGAAGAAGTCACACCTTATTATTCATCAATTGTCTCGAGCATTGAAAAATGTATATCCTTTTAATTAATTTTGGCAAATTGTAAAATCACAGGGAAGTGCAGAACTTTTCCACAGTCTTGGTAGTGCTCACCGCAATACAGTAAAACAGGAAATCGAAAAAGGCTATTTCGACATCAAAAAATTGCAGGTACATTTCCAAAAAAAAAAAGATTGTAAACTGGTATCAGAATTTGATTTAGTCTGATATCGCCTTACTCTGGCTCTTAGTTAACTTCGTATTGCTTTATCGTCAGACTCTGTTGGAAATACTTGCTTATATATATGAATACAAGTAGGACTTGGTTTAGTGCCCCCTTGCGTCCTAGAAATACGTTAATTACGCCCTTTAATTTTAGCATTTTCGAAGTCTTCTATTTAGTCCATCTCGGAACTAAGATTTTTATTACATAAAATTAAAATTTAAAAATGAAAATTATATTCACATATACTATAATAATATTTTCTTTCCCCCCTCCACCCCCCAAAAAAAAATATGGGTTTAACTTGTTTCATGTTTGCATGAAATTTATTGTCTTTCCCACGAAAAATTTAATTAATTAATTTAAATAAACATTTTTATTTTTAAACACATTCACTTTTCCGACCCCTTTCCTTGTTTTATTTATTATTATTCGTCCCTTCCACCAATTTTGTTTTAAATAGTAAAAGCCAGAGTGGTAAAAATATGTATTCGATTTAACGACTAGTCGGGTCAAGTCGCGTTAACACGTACCCGTAGTAAACAGTCTGCCCGTCTACTTTGCATTGCCGTTGCAATAAGCAACGTTTGTGTGTGTGTGTGTGTGTGTGTGTGTGTTTAAATTGACTTCCTGTCACTTTTTTATTTACCGTTAAGAAGTGTAAAAGTTGCCGGCATATTTTGTGTTTCACATTCATCTTTTCATCATCATCAATATCATCAGCAGGAGCATCGTCATCGTCAGTTGCAGAGTCTGATGGTTTTGTATATGAATAATAAGCAACGAACGGTTATGAGTTATTGAAAAAAATTATAATATTTTGAATGCAAAATAAAGTTGAAATATAATCAAAGTGAAGGGGATTTAAAATATGAAATTATATATTAAATTGTGCAAGAGAGGACATCGTCAGCGAAAAGCTGAAAAATAATAAAAGCGGATAATAGTCTGGGAAGGATTGTCGTAATGTCATATTAATTTATGGGAATTGAATTGCTTTCTGTATTTCTATTTTCCATAGTAAGGATGCGAACATTTAAATATATTTACATACGTTTGCATTATAATGCGAAGGATCGGAAACAGCTTGAGGCCTACAGATATAACAACGATCATGTCGTCAGTAATTTTGCATTTCCTCAGCTTATTTTTATCAATAACTTTAATCTGTATTTGTCTCGTGTATCGTTTGTTAATTGTTTAAGCATTTATTGGTTTCCAGAAAAAATTTAACATAACAAAGGACATCTAAGAACATGTACTCTCCTTCGCCCTTCTTTTGTTGCAGAGCTTCACTAGGAAAGTAAACCAGTGAATAAAACGGCTACCAAAAATATCTTAACAGAGACTATCTGGCTTTTCTCAGAACAAATCTTCTCTACTACTATTACTTTCTGTCCTTGAAAGGATATTGAATTCCTTTTCGTAAACTGTTCTTCCAATATGAGCTATTCTAGACTTTTTCACTTTTGACTGAATACCTAAAAATATAAGCATGTTCTGGATAAAATTGGACCAGGATTACACATGTAAGATCTTCACAGGCAATCCTTTACTGACACCATGAGCTAATAATGAAAATTGTTCTGCTACTACGACGTTAAACTCCTGATACGTGTCTAGAAGTTATACGTTCTACTGAAACTAGTTCGTAAGCTTTCTTTCGGAAGTTTATCTGGTAGCTGTTGTTCAAATTAAAACTTAAGATTCGCTGGCTTCCAAAACCAAAAAAATTATATATTATATAAATAAAAATTGTTATATATATAGCACATTTTAAGGACATTTCTTCCTTCTTGTTTGTAGTACGCATATCATATACTACTACAGAAAATGGAGAAGGATGTTGTATTTTCTCAGCTATATTTTTTTTCCTCAGCATAAATTATTTCTAAAATAGTTTAATAATATTAACATTGCTTACACATGAAATATTAAAGTGCTTGGAAAAAATTTATGAACAATTTTTTATTACTTTACAACCGCCGCAAGCAGGGAACGAACCCACAACGTTAGTCGTTAATAGTTAGCAAACTGTCAAAATTTGTTTATTTCTTTGTTAAAATCGTAGTTATTGCAACTTTTTGGCATCAACAACTGTTTGCGTGTGTAATTAAATCTCAAAGGATGCTAATGCACCTGCATTAGGTTTTGGCTGGCAACGCTACTTATTTGAAGCCTTGACCCCGAATTAGGAGTAAGACTTTGTAGCGAAGATGGCTACTAAATACACATGACCCGTCATTTGGCCTTAAAATAAGCACTCTTAAGGTCAAGAACGGCGGAAGGACGTTTATGTTCTGAGGGATTAATGTTCTGAGATATAACAGCTCATAAAGGTTTTTCTGATAGCCGCCATTTCTATGGATGGCGAACTAACTTTTCTTTTTTCGAGCCCTTCAGGGCATATGGGGAAACCGTGCTCTAAGCAAGACCAATCAACTCTAGACCAGATTTCTATCTACCTTAAATTCATTTTACCCTGGACATTCTCTGCTGGACATTTAGCAGTATGAGCACTACCCAGTGGTGCCGTAGTTTAATTAAGGCCTTCGATTAAAATTCGATTCGTTGCCTTCAGGGCATATGCGGAAACCGTGGTCTAAGTAAGACCAGTCAACTCTACACCAGCTTTCTATCGAACCTCCTACGGGCCATTATTAAAGAAACATTTTCAGCACCTAAAATTAATTTCTAAATATGCTGGACAGTTATCCGCATGAGGACCACCAAGTGGTCCTGTAGTTTAATCAAGGCAGCGATTAAAATTCTATTCGATGCCTTCAGGGCATATTCGGAAACCGTGGTCCAAGCAAGACCAGTCAACTCTACACCAGCTTACTATCGAACCTCCTACGGGACATTGTTAAAGAAACATTTTTAGCACCTTAAATTAATTCCTCCCTATGCTGGACATTTAGCAGTATGAGGACTACCAAGTGGTCCTGTAATTTAATCAAAGGATTAGATTTTGTTGGCTACTTTTCTTGCAAAGTAAAGGACAAAAATTATTGCAGTAGTACGTTGCCTCTTGTATGCTTATAAAGGTAATTTTAGATAAGGGTGTGCTTTTGAACTTTCAAAATTAGATGTTGGTAAAAGCTTTGCCAGCTTTTAAAATGAAAATAAATATATATATTAAAGTTTTTTTTTTTTTTGTAAATATCAAAACAGTAGATGAACTTTTCCAACACATAATTTCCCCTACAGCAATATCCTTTCACACATTTCGCCTACAGCAATATCCTTTCACACTAGACTTTGAAATTTAAGAGAACCTCCACGTATCATTTTGTATTAAATTAAAAATAATATTTTTTGAATTTTTTTTATAAAATTAAGTCACACTCTTTTTGGAATTAAATGGAAAAAGTATTTAGTAAATTACTTCTTCAGAACGATAAAAATCTCTGTAATAAATTCGAAATTATAGAACTTTTCAGATAAAATGTCTGATTGATTCAAGTTTATAAGAAGAATTTAAAAAGTATTGAAATAATTTGGTAGAATTTCTTTTCATTAAATATTCATATATTGATTTATATCATTTTAACTAAATTATTTCTTTGTCTAAAAGAAAATGTTATAAATTGATCAGTTACCTTTTCGGATAAGGAATACGCCTGTACTTAAAGGCCGTCTCCACATCGCGCATTTTCATTCTAAATGATTTCTCACCACTTAAACTCGTAAAAACCAATTAAAATTTAAAAAAAAACAATTAATTTTATATTTTTGTAGAAATTTTTTTTTCTTTCTACACTTTTTCAGATCAGATTTCAGACTTTAAACAATTTTATTGTGACCTAATTATTTATTTATTTATTTTTTTTTTTTTGTTTTCTTTTCTGAAATATGTTGAAAGCAAATGTATCATTCATTCACTCACTCATCGATTAATTTTCTTTTATTCTTAAAAGACATTAATTTTTTTTTTTTGTTTTTCTTTCTAATTCTTAAAGTCAATACAGCAAGAACGGCTTAAGCAGATAAAGGAAATGCGAAAGAGACAAGACCGGCTTTTATATTCCCACTTAAGGAGGGACTAAAATTCTTGGTAGTGAAAATTTAAAGTGAATGAGAGCAAAACACGTCTTGATCTTGAAACGTTCGCGTTTGAACTGAATTTTTTAGTTTTCTTAACAAATAACTGTGGCCACAAGACAAACGATCGTGGATGATCAGTATAGTACGAGGGAGCTAATAAACACATGATCGAACTAAATTGTTGGCTGTCTGTTAAGTTGCGTGTCTAAAGTGAGCCAACATTTCTCTTTCTCTTTGCCTGCCTGATACCAAAACAGAAAGCATTGTCTCACCAACAAGTGTTTTGTTTGGTTTGTTTGTTTTGTTTGTTCTCCATTTAAAAAAAGAGTTGTCTGATGGTAATTCTTTTCTTGAGGGGAATTTGCATGCTCACTCGTGAGAAGAGAGCTAAAATCTTCGCAAGACAACATAAAAACAGCCGGATAGTTTTTGTTGGTGAAATTGTTTTCTCTCATTTAATGTGGACTACTGATGTCTTCAATACAGGGATTAGTGCATTTAATTTGAATTTTTTTTTTGGCGGTGGGAGGGGGGTATCGCCTTTAAGTTGAGTAAATTCATCACTGATTTAATTTTTCTTCGGCCAATTTGTAACAACAATAACAATTCCTCATATCAGGGAGGCGCAACTTGTATTTGACTACTGCAGATATTTTTAGTCTGCCGCTTTACTCTGTGACTTTGTTTTCAAAGGACTTTGAAGAGGATCAGCTGCTATGACTGGGCTTTGATAAGCTTTTGCTTGGAAAGATTGTATTTTTTTTTCTCTTCTTTCTTTGACTACTGCAGATATTTTTAGTCTAGCGCTTTACTTTGTCAATGGACTTTGATTTCAAAGGACTTTGAAGAGGATCAGCTGATATGAGTGGGCTTTGATAAGCTTTTGCTTGGAGAGATTGGATATTTTCTTTTCTCTTCTTCCTTTGACTACTGCAGATATTTTTAGTCTAGCGCTTTACTTTGTCAATGGACTTTGATTTCAAAGGACTTTGAAGAGGATCAGCTGCTATGAGTGGGCTTTGATAAGCTTTTGCTTGGAAAGATTGGATATTTTCTTTTCTCTTCTTCCTTTGACTACTGCAGATATTTTTAGTCTGCCGCTTTACTCTGTCTGACTTTGTTTTCAAAGGACTTTGAAGAGAATCAGCTGATATGAGTGGGCTTTGATAAGCTTTTGCTTGGAAAGATTGGATATTTTCTTTTCTCTTCTTCCTTTGACTACTGCAAATATTTTTAGTCTAGCGCTTTACTTTGTCAATGGACTTTGATTTCAAAGGACTTTGAAGAGCATCAGCTGATATGAGTGGGCTTTGATAAGCTTTTGCTTGGAAAGATTGGATATTTTCTTTTCTCTTCTTCCTTTGACTACTGCAGATATTTTTAGTTTAGCGCTTTACTTTGTCAATGGACTTTGATTTCAAAGGACTTTGAAGAGCATCAGCTGATATGAGTGGGCTTTGATAAGCTTTTGCTTGGAGAGATTGGATATTTTCTTTTCTCTTCTTCCTTTGACTACTGCAGATATTTTTAGTCTAGCGCTTTACTTTGTCAATGGACTTTGATTTCAAAGGACTTTGAAGAGCATCAGCTGATATGAGTGGGCTTTGATAAGCTTTTGCTTGGAAAGTTTGGATATTTTCTTTTCTCTTCTTCCTTTGACTACTGCAGATATTTTTAGTCTGCCGCTTTACTCTGTCTGACTTTGTTTTCAAAGGACTTTGAAAAGGATCAGCTGATATGAGTGGGCTTTGATAAGCTTTTGCTTGGAAAGTTTGGATATTTTCTTTTCTCTTCTTTCTTTGACTAATGCAGATATTTTTAGTCTGCCACGGTACTCTGTCAATGCACTTTTGTTTTCAAAGGACTTTGAAGAGGATCAGCTGCTGTGGGTTGGCTTGGATGAGCTTTTACTTGGGATGTTTGGGTATATTCTTTTGGCTCTAAGTCAAACACTATTTTGTAAAAGTTATTTAGTTTTTTATTAATTTATTTTTCTTTTGGCAAAGCTTTCAGCTTGTTCACAGTTAAACACACAAAGCATAGGCAGGAATCGAACCAGTAAACTCCGTTTTAGTAGGCTGTGCTTTATTCGCATTATTATTACTACTATTATAAAAACATTTATAAAAAATTATAAATTAAAAACATTTAATAAAAATTGAAAAAAAAAATAAAAGTTCGCAAAAATACAATTACAATTGTAATGACATTTAAAACTGAGAACGCTGTTACATCTTACAGGCCAATGAGCTTATTATTCAGCTCTATAAAGATTTTTCAAAGACTCCTTTTGCAAAGATTATAATCAATTTTCGTATTAGTAAAAATTATAGCGGACTATCAATGTGGATTCAGACATAAAGAATGCACACCAGACTAATGTCATAGACTATTATATATAAATTAAAAAAACTTATAGCGGTGCTTATCCTTATCCTTACTTGGTGCTAAAAACATATCCTTGTGACAGGGGCTTCCTCATAAGCAGCAATGAAAATTACTGAAATTTTGGTAATATTAACACTGATATCCTTCAAGGCAGTGTCTTAGGACCAGTACTATATACATATACTATTTTCATTGCAGATATGCCTACTATGGGTAACTTAACTGCTGCTACTTATGCAGATGATATTACCATAGTAGCTTCTAGTGAATCTAGTGAATTGCTTCAAACTCAATTGAATATTATTCCAGACTGGCTAGAAACCTGAGATATTGAAATAAATACTGGGAAATTCGTCCATGTAACATGTACATTGAGAAAAACAATGGCTCTCCTGTTTATTTAAGAGGAACCGCTATACCGAAAGCAAATACTGTAAAATATCTTGCCCTCCATCATGATCGAAGATTAACATGGAAACAGGATGTCATAAAGAAACGTGAACAGTTAAATATTAAAACAATGAAAATGAATTGGCTACCGGGCCCAAGATCAAGCTTAAGTTTTGAAAACAGAGTGTTTCTATATAAGGAGTGCCTGCGTACGCGAATGAATAATGCACAGCCTACTAAACCGGAGGTAGCGAGGTCGATTCCTGTCTCGACCCTGGGTGTTTTCCTGCGAAAGCTTTGCAGATTAAGTTAGTTAAAAAATTTGATTTTGATTTTTTTTATCTATCATATTTCGTGTGCTATTTAGTCTTCGTTATCCTTTTAATTGCCAGTAAGAATTCTATTTTCTTTCCTGCAACACTTTCTAAGAATTCACAATTCGGAATATTTGTGTCTGAAAATGGTTTCAATATTTAAAATATTTTATTCCAAAATTTCAGAACCTTCCCATCGACTTCAAATAAAATATCTCTTAAGGCCAAAGTTAAGACTGGTTTGGTTACTCATAAAAAAAAAGGACAAAGAAAATTAATGTGAAATTTTACTACAAAGTAATTATAAAGCCGTTGCAATCATTATTTTGCATTTAATTTAAAAGCTTTTGTAAGCACTTTATAGGAATTTAATTAAAAAAAAAACAGAAGCTCACGTATTTTATAACGTTATGTCGTAAAAAAACTCCAATAATTCACGTAAATTAACATGGAAAAAAAAAGTTTTAAACTTTTTTTTGTCAGCTTTAAATGAGCTTCATTGTTTATGTTTGCAAAGTCATATATAAATAATAATTAAAATTAATGCACTGGACCCACGACAAATAAGTAAATAAATAATTGTAAAAATTGTAGAGTAAACAGAAAATGTAACAAAAAAAAAAGATTTGGAAAAAATTAAATAATTATTTTAGCGCCAAACGTGCAATTCTGATTTTTTTTAAAGGCATTACAAGTTGTTAAGTTGCCGGACACGAGAGCGCTGCATGCGAAGCACACACACTAGAGTTATCATCAACTAAATATGCCGACTAGATTCCCTGCACTTTTTCAAATGATAAAAATTTTCAATTAAAAATATTTTTGGCAGGTTACTTTTAATATATTTTTAATATAGTTATCGTTTTTCTTATTGCTAAAATTTTAAGATGTTTTAGAATTTCTAGAGAGATTTTAATAAAAAAAAATTTTATACGTTTTCTATGAAAAGTTGTTTTTCCATCAACAATCGAGTATTACATTTTTAATATTGTTATCGTTTTTTTATCGTTAAAATTTTAAGATGTTTTAGAATATCTGGAGAAATTTTAACGACAAAAAAAAGTTAATGACAAATTACTTTGAAATTACTGCGAAATTACCTTCTAAGACACTTCAAATTCATATAAAATTTTTCGATAAATATCTTTTATGCAAATTTTTTTAACCACAAAAATCGTAGACAAATTGTATTTAACACTTTTCGTTGTTATTATTTTCGTCTTTGGTCCCTAGTGAGTTTGCTATCAATGAATTTCTCAAATCTTTTCTGATTCCCTGGTATCGCATTTAATCGGTTGTAATTCGTTGTATCGTATAGAACTTTCCCTTTATATAGAAATCTATAATTTCTCTATCAAATTATATAACTCTTAATAAATTAACGTCTTCTCAGTAGTTAATTTTTCTATTTTGTATATACATTTTTTGTAAATGTATTAATTACTATAAATTTTTTATACATAAAATTTTCGATAAATTTTTTAGAAAAGTTTTTTTTTTTTAATATTTTTCAACAGTAGTCTTGTTCTATGATTTTTTAAATCCAAAAAATTTTTTGATAGGTTAATTGGCTATTAAAAGTTTTCGTTTAATGATTGAGATAGAAAGTATTGGCTTAAAAATTAAAAAAATAGCGTTATCGATACTTTTTTCGTTGAACATTTCAAATATGCGATATTAAGCGATAACATAAAGAGGCTTGGCATTATTTTTTTTTTAATTGTTTGCTTAAAAGCATACTGATGAACTTGTTTTTAGCGGTTAATAGATAAACTGTAGTGTGTAAATTCGCTTAAACAACCAACAAACAAAATAATTAATTATAAAAGAATTCGGGAAATGTCTCATATAATTATGGATTTTGTAAGTCTTCAGTTTGTTGTCAACGAAAGTGTGATTAACTTTACTCATGGCGATAAAGTTTGTTTTGTGTAGATTTAAAATAGATTTTTTCCAGGCTTGTTTGATTATCCTTTTTGTTCCTTATTTTCGATAACTCCTTCGCGATTAAATTTGTGATAAATATTTTTCTACAAAATGTAATTTTAATCAATTTGTGTAATATTTCTGCATGATAAAGTTTATTTTATATACATTTAAAATAGTTTTTTTCCAGGCTTGTTTGATTATCCTTTTTGTTCCTTATTTTCGATAACTCTTTATCGCGATTAGATTTGTAATTAAATTTTCTACAAAATATAATTTTAATCAATGTGTGGAATATTAAAACTTTATTGTTCTTATCAAATTAAAAGTATTTACGACAAAAAGTTTAGCTTGATTTCGACAACCATATTTAGGAGTATATAACCCCCTACATATCCCAACAAGCATATTTTTGTGAATAATTTTGTTAAAAGAAATGACATTAGGCAATTTATGCTCTTTCCTTACATGTTACTTTCATAATCAAGAGAGTAATCGTTAAGGAAAAAGATTATGCGAAGAAATATATATGTAAACTGCTACCAAGAGAAGTGCTACCGAAGTATATGGCTTGCAAAGCTAATATTATTGATCGCGCTACTCCAAAGATGAAATATAACTTTACTATACAGGCGATAGAAGACGTATAACCACTATTGATTGTTTGCTTATAACCATTTAGTGACCTCTGAATACGTCTTTATCCCTGCAACTTGCTAACAAGAATTGCCGCAAAGTTGCTCTACTCTTCTCGTGTACGCTCGGCTTTATAGCGTCTACAAAGATAATATATTTATTGAATCTCTTTGCCCACAAAGAGTACTATTGTAGGACTCCTCTATACCAAAGTAGTGATTAAAACAAGAACGATCTCTTCAGAACTCTTATTATTTTTAAATGTGTTTGTATGTGTACGGGGTTTTAATACCAAAACGATGTGTGAACATAAAACAAATGCTTAATGTAAACAGACATTCATTGAAATTAATTCAAAATGAATTGTGACCGCTCACCGCCTTGAAAAAATTAGAGCAAATAAACATATTAAGTAGAACTGCGACAAGTTTTGCTGCTAAAGAGCAAGTCCACAAAAGTTGGTATAGAACCATTGCAACAAAAACATTTAATTCATTTACATAACAAGCACGGGAAAGGAATCGTAGTGGCGCTTGCAGAACTGCGCAGTAATTATTTTCTGGTATTGGCAATTATGACGTAAGAAAAGCAAGAATTATAGTATCGCATAAATTGCAATAAATGAATGTCGTTAAAAGCCACCAGCAGCCATGAGTACATGAGCATTTTTCAGAAAAAAAAAAGCTTTTTACTCAAATTTAGCAAACGAATGTGGCAACTGCAATTTAAAAGCCACTTTTTGAATTTAAGCCCCAGCTGGTCAGCTAAACATATTGCCGTCTGTGTAAAACCACGAGGGGTGATATAAATCAATACAGCCATTAACTCTTCGAGCGAAAGTGACGTGTCAATTAAAGCATTTTAGGACTTTATAAGGACTTACCTTTCCTCAAATCCGATTGGCTAACTGAAATTTCTGTGAAAATTTTAGTCTGCAGTTCAATTTTGCGATTTAGTTGGAAAGTATTTTTACTGCAAGCAGGATTAGCACCATGCCAAATACAACGCATAGCACTGCCGTCCGAAAAATTGTTAACAGATCCATTAAAAATTATAAAATTTTTTTTTTTTTAATAATTGAAATAAAAGTTGAATAAACAAAAGTCAAATGTCACCTTCATGTCATAAATGTGTCACTTATGTGTATTTAATAAAAAAAAATTTAATTTTTTATAGACGAGTATTCATAATAAATCAATAGATCCTTGCCAACAGCGCCAAACGAGACAAGAGTAGAAGCTAAATTGACTCTCCCCAATTACAAATAAATTTTTTTTTAATAAATAAAAAACAAAGCATGTTTTATATATATTTGAAATATTTTGGATTTCATTTTCACTTTCAATATTTAAAGTTTTAAAATATATATATGAAATAATTAAAATTGAAAGAAAATAAATCAGAAGAATATTTTTTTTTTAAATTTTAAGAAAAATATATCTTTCTTTTTAGCCTTTGTTACGCAGGTGTCAGGGGTTCAATTCCCCGGGGAGCCGGAAGCCAAAGGCCTCAGTAGCCAGTGCTTCTATACACATATATCAGTTACATTCATATAATTATAATATTTGGTAAATAATATAAAAAAATATCTCTTTTTCATTAATTCCCAAAATTAATATTTTAAATTAAAATATCAAAATTTTAAGGAAAAAATATCTCCCTCTCGCTAATTTTCAAAATCATTATTTTTAATTAAATTATTCCTTGAAATTTTTTAATGAATTTTTTTTTATTTATTATTTTTTTATTTTATTATTTCCGTGTTAGGGGAATAGGTTTCTCAAAATGAATACTTTCCTGATGAATATAAAGATGAACTAAAATTTCGCAAATTAATTACAGTCGAACACGGTTATAACGAACTCAAAGAGACATTTTTTCGGACATTTTATTTCGTTATAGACGTAGTAGAAAAATTTATCAAACCCATACAAAAAAAAAAAAAAGAATGACAACAGTGGATAATAATAATTTCGGAATTTTATAAAGTTCACAGATTTGTTGTTCACTTTTGTTTCCTTTCTTAAATTCATTATTTATTATTTGCATTTTTGTTGCAACCGAAATGGAATTCCTTTAATTTTTTTTCATATTGAACTTTTTGACTTTCTTAGAACTTGAAAATAATCATCTGTTTGGATTGCTAGTTTGAATAGTTCGAAGCAGCTGTTAAATGATGTTGCGTGTAAGTGTTGCCTTGTGGGGTTTTTTTTTAAATTAGCTTTAGTTCATTATAAACGTTGTAATGTCTATGCAAATTTATTGTGTAGCTCACAAAAACTAGTTACAACCGTGTTCATTATAAACGTACAAAAATGTTGGGACGTTCGCTATTCGCATAGTTCTTTATAACCAGCGTTCGTTATAAACATGTTCGACTGTATAAACATAAAAACCTAGAAATTCATTGTTTAACATTAATAGATAATAAAAGACAAAATTATAATTTAAAAAAAAAATTAATAATATTTTTTTTGCTCTGAAATATACAAAAAGCAGCGGATGTAATTAATGTGGTCTGTAATGTGTTCTACATTGTCAAGTGATATATATTTTATGCTTCTCGAACACATTACATAAATATAAAAAAAGAAATGTGAAAATGTCTAGAAATTTGCCCAGTGTGCAAACGCATTCCCCAGTGTGCAAAAAAAAAATTACAGTTAAGCTTGTACTAGTAATTACCATCTTCTTAAAAAAGGCTGAACAGATTTAGTTCAGTGCCAGCTTAATGCATTACTACAACGTTTTTATATCCTTTTCCAAAAAGGATAGAAGGATATTAATAGGTTTGATACTGGGAATTGTATTTCTATAATATTGCTTTGCCATCAGATAAAGTGCATATATTTATATATATTGAAAGAGTTTTGTACGTCTGTCCGTCTGCCTGTGTGCCCTCTGTATTTTTCTCGCGGTTCAAATCGAGCTAAAATTTTGTCTAAAATCACACATTTTTAACACATTTTTTACTTCAATTTCCCTCCGATTTTTGTTTGCATGAGCAATAATTAGCTTATTGACTTATGCAAGATCGTCGTATTACTATATATAATAAGATATTAAAAATGTAAGTTCTTCTTTTTGTTCCTTCTCTTTGAGAGCATATATCCACGAAGAATGGTATATAAGATTCGGTGGCGACATATCTTATTATTACTAAATACATTTTAAGTGGGAATAGAATCAATTTTGAACTCTGCACCCAAAGATCCTAGGCTAGAAAAATTAGATCGTGGCATATTATATACTACATAAAAACATATAAAATTTGTTTTGCTGTATACGACTCGGTATCTAAAAATTAAAAGGAGTTTTTTTTTTTTTTGGTTGTATTTGTGATAGTTGAGTTGCTACCGTGTAATATATAATTTGAAATTAGTGGCCTGTAATGGAAAATTGAAAAATTAAAAACAGTACGAATAGGAGCATCACCCCTATCGTGAATAAAATGTGAAATTTTTATTCCCATAAAATTTTCATTTCCCAAGTAGGGAAATTTGCTATCATGAATATCATGGGAACGTTTGTTATGCTATCAATACGTAGTGAGTGTACAAAAGAAAAAAAGAAAATATAACTTATTCCTAATGTTTAATAATGTTTAATAATAAATATTTAAATAAAAATAATTCACGTTTGTACTTTTTAGAGATCAAGAAAATTAAATGTTAGGCACATGTGTATATATGTATTTATGAATGTACATTGTAAACATATGTATATACATAATTACAGTTTAAAAATACTATTTACTATTTACTTCTTTTTTTCTCTTTCTGCAATAGTTTTAACGTTATTTCTTCGATTTCTTATTCATTATTTCATTATCAAGCGCACCTAAAGATGTTTCATTTTTTTCGCATTCATAAACTTCTTTTGGTAAACCAAAGCTGAAGGAGTCTTCTAAGCCCTCCACCGACTCTTTCATTCCTACCAATTCATAAATGCACAGCTCACTGGCTGATAAGATTTTGGTACGGTTTGGTCCACCTCCCGTTTCTCGTTGGTTTTTTAAATTAGCGGCTGCTTTTGACCGCACATACCTTTTTTGATCTATCCACACCTATTGCAAGTTATATATGTACATATGTATGTATTATATGTATGCATGTTTTAAAATGTTAAATATTTAAAGCATGAATGCATACCTTTTTCCATGCAGGAACTTTTTTAATAGGAGGGCCAGCATTATTTAGTTTGTCTGTAAGCGAATTCCAAAATTTGACCCACATCTTTAGAAACTTTCTCAAAACCACATGAATTTGTCGGTTATTTTGCATCCTATTGAGAAGCATATCATGTTGCACATTATTTATTGATTTAGATCTAAAAATAGTTTTTAGGTAATTTATATATCCATTAAAATGCAACAACTACTTACATTTTTTTTTTGTTCCCCAAAGAAAATAAAATGAACAAATTAACACAAAAAATGTGAAAAATTTCTTTCAAAAACGCATTCATGATAAGGCGAAATTTTATATGGGAACATTTTTTTGTGCATATCATTCACCGCTGAATTACAGATCAGAAAATGGGAACACATTTTATGGGAGAAATTATTCATGATCGCACTTTTGGGAAATGGGAAAAATTTTTATGGGAAAAATTATTCATGATAGGGGTGATTATTTTTTGAGCAATTCGTTTTCTTTTTCGGTTAAGTAAGAGTTACGTTTGTTCGAGTCTCTGTTTTTAGGTAATGAAATTCGATAAAAAAGAGGCACTTGTAATGTACAGTAGAGCTAGAGCAATAGAGTCAGAGTAAAAAGTCCGTTAAATCTGTGAAACAATTTGCATCGGCGAAACGCAGCAGTAGAAGTGTTAACATTCTTTACTCCTTTATATTTTCCTCCTGCCCCCTTATGATGCCAGTAAATCACACAATTGTTTGTTTAAATTTTTTTATTACTTAATTTTTTTTTTTTTTTAATTATATTTTTTTAGTTTCTTGCTTTGGGTTTTTCTTTATATCAATTTAATACAATTTCTTTTAATTTTTTTGGTTTATATTTTAATTTTTTTATAATAATAATTTTCATCTATTTGATTCAGTGCGTTTTATTTAATTTATTAATACATACTAATCAATATATTACAAGTTTTAAATAACTATATTAAAAATACGTCTGTTTAAATTAGATAAAAAATAATTGTTATTTCGAAAAAATTAACTTCAATATTTACACAACTGAAAGAGACATAATTTTTTTTTTCCAAATACTCGTACTTAACTGAGCAATTTAGCTCGACAGTGGTTTGACTTTTGCCACTGTAAAAAAAAAAATTATTTAACAAAAACATCTCGTTTAGAGATTAAAAAAAAAATTTTAAATGGAATTTAAACAGTTGGCACATATTTGTTTGCTGTCAGTGTTAAAATAATAATAAAGAAAAAAAAAAAAAAATTAATATGGAAAATATTTTAAATCAATAAAATAAATTTTGGTTATGCTGGAATATTTTTACACTACTCGTCTGAATATTTAGGAAATTTCCTAGAGAACTTCTTAAGGCTTTAAAAGTCTAGTGAAATGGAAGAATTTATGCATTTCCAGTTCATTTCTGCGTGCACGTCTATATATGGATGCCAGTTAAACCCTCTTAATGGCAATTTGAAGCAACCCTTTCCAAGGATTAAGAAAGGTTACAAGGATGGCACTAAAATCATTTTATAGGTCTAAAAGTACAAAATTTGAAAACCATCTAAAAGTGCCAGCAAACGATTTGTCTGCTAAGAAAATTGCTGTCAAGTTCATCATTAACTTTCAGATGCCCCGACAACGCCCTTATCAGGTCGGAAAGTAAATCGTATTTATATCGATATGATGTTGTTTGGAAAAAAGCAAATGCCATCTCCATATACATTTCCAGATATGAATACGATTTTTATATCAATTAAATGGCCAGATTATAATGCTGCAAGAGGTACTTAAGAAAGGGAATGTATAAAGAAAATCTTGAGACTATATATATAAAATGTAAATATATAATATATACATATATATTTAGGTCTCTTGTCTAATAGTGAATCACTAAATGTGACAAAAAAACCAGTAAGACCTCATTTACACAACAAAAAGTTTTGCGGTTAAATTTATTTTTTTTAAACGAATTTAATCTACAAAGCTTTCGGCTTGGCGTCAGGAAAACACCCAAGTCTAGGCAGGAATCAAACCCGTGACCTCCGGTTTACTTGACATTATTCATTCGCCATTGTGATTTGGTTTTTAAAAAGAAAAATACTTGAACAACAAAACTTGAGGGGTAAAAGTTCCTAAAATGCTCGCTAAAAGTATGTATTGTGCTACTGGACTGTCTCCGAAGACTAATCGGCTACATTTATCGCCTCCAGCTAGTTTTTTACTTATTAAGAAAAGGTTTTGTTGGCATATTTTTATACTACTTAATATTTAAGAAATTTCCTACAGAATTTGGAAAAATTTATCTTTGATTATTTTTATGGCTTGAAGCTCGGAATATTTATATACTAATATTAATTGCTGTTAAGCCGTAACATAATTTAAGAATTTTCAAAATTAATTTAGAATTGAATATCGACTGAATATAGAATTGGATTGAAGTTGATTTCAGCTTTATATCGGTGGCGATATAAATAATTGTTACTGCTTTCAATTAATATCAGCGGCAAATTTATCTTTCGCAAATTTGGTTTAAGAAGGTACAGAAATATAATATACATATAATTAGGACTACTCCAGTCGCAAACTTTCCAATACTGAGCGAAGGACTACAAGCCTTTAATAACTCTCTTCTTCCTTTTTATAATAAATTTCCATTAATATTTTATTTTAATACGTGAGACATTCTATACCAAATTTTTTTTTAATAAAAGTTTAAATAAAATTTAAAATAGATTAGAATTGAATAAATTAAAATATCCTGTCTTATAAGAGAAATCCTTTTTAAGAACTTTTATAAAGTCAAGATTTTTCTAAATTAATTCACATTTGATAAATTAAAACACCGAAATCGCCGTATTTGAGCAAATCAATTAAATCATTAATCAAACATGTTAGAAAACTTTTTCCATAAACAATCTTTAAGTCTTAACAATATAAAGTTCTGAGCTTTTTTTTCTTTTTTTTCCTTGCTTTCATTATATCTCTACCATATATATATTCCTAATGTGCGCGTATCTAAAAAAGTATGTCATTTTTCCATAAACACTACAATTTACAATGTGGTTTTTGTTTGTTACTTAAAACTATTTTATGTTACACTTGTTAAATTAATTCTTTATTATGATGTTCATTTAATACATTTGAAAATGTTTATTTATTATTAATATTTTCTTTTTTGTTTATAATAAGATTTTTAGTTGCTGCTAATGGCTGGTGTTAAAGGGTTTTTATTTATATATTTTTTTTAAATTTTTTTCCGTATTAAATTATTTTTTTTTTCTATTTTTGCATTTGTTAAAAATTTATTTTCCATATAAATTCTGTTCATTTTATATAAAATATTTAATTATTTTTTTTTTTAAATTAAAATTGCCTCTCTGTTGTTTTTAGGATTAATTTTAAAATTAAATACTGATTGTTTTTATTTATTCAACTATATTTTATTTTTGTTCTCATTTGTTTTTGTTACTGTTTTTGGCATAAAATTCTTTATACTTGCGGCGATGTCGTCCATTTGAACTTGTGTAATACTTCCATCGAATCGAATGTTGCTTTAAGCCTATATAAATTATATTGAACTTTTGAGTTGTAGCCGAAAAAAACCGCAATCAGAAGAGGGGATCGATTCAAGTCCTAATTTTTTACTTATGCATTTTATTTTTTATTTCAGTAGGAGATCGATTTGCGCAACCGAAAGGAAACTGGTAGTCTGATAACCGATTACTAAAAATATTATTTATTCAATTTCCACAGTTTCTATAATTTCTTCGCCTGAGACCTTTACACCTACATTTTACTCGGCATAGTCTTCTCTGATCCATTCTGCAATTTCACCATGCCTAAAATTTATGCCCAGTTAAAAAGGCTGCAGCCAATTTAAAATGGCTGCTGTAATTAAAATGTGTTCTACTATCTGTTCTCGTAACAAAATCAATGCTAGATCAATACTAGATCCATCTTGTTGCAGTGTATTCAAATCTTGGTGACTATTGACTGCCTTAAGGCTGAATTGGTGAGTGCGTTCCACTCTACACGAACCAGCTGATTTTCCCTCAATTGAAAAACTCACTAGCAATTCTGCCTTAAGGCAATCAATGGTCTTAAGGCAATCAATGGTCTTTCGCCTTCCTCAGTCCATTGTGCATTTTGCAAAATTAACCCGGCAGTAACTTTTTACCATGTATTAGCTAAAAGAATAACTGCCCTAAGAATATTCAAAGCTTTAAGCTTTTTTTCCAACTCTGTGCCTTTTGTGACAATTAAATGTGTCAAAAGTTTTTTTTTTTTAAATAATATATATTTGTTAAATCTATTGCATTCTGATCTGAGAAAGATTTGATCAAAGAGAAAATTCCTTTCAAAAGAAAGGCCCTTACCGGCACCGGTTTTCGTGAAAATTGCACTTATAAAGGCTCTAATGTAAAAAAAATTGCATGTTGCTGTAGTTGTCGGTAGTAGGGGAAATCGGGGTCGTACATATATATATATATATATATAAACAAAAGGTCTTACGAAATACAGAGAGAGATAGAGATAGATAGGAGGACAAAAATATTGATTAGTTTTTACTTTTCGGTTGCTTTTCTATTCGGTAGCAAATATTTCTCAATTAATTATGCTGCGAAGGAATAATTTAAAAAAAAAAAAATATAATTTAAAATTAGTTTTTTGGCTATATTTTAACATGGAGTTCTCTTTTCAGAGGAACAGAAAGAAATGGGAAAGTATAAACTAACTACCGTATATCAACATATGTGACAGAAAGTAATGGTAGTAAGAAAACGGCCACACTCTTAAAACAGTGAGTAACAAAGTTGGAACAACAAAGTGATGTGTGTGGGGTACCTGGAAGTAGCTTTTGTTAGAGAGATGATTTTTTCACATGATTTCTTGTGTAGGCCTTGTATTGGCAGTCCTGAAAGCTAATCAATTTTCAATTGAGCAAAAATAAAACTGCTGGTTCGTGTAGATCGGAACGCATATACCACTTCCGGCTTAAAGCAGTCAATAGCCATCAAGATTTGAATATACTGCAACATGGGAGATTTTTCCTCCGAACTAATTCTCAGGTTCTAAAACTGCTGAAAGGTAAGTATTGCAAAAGAAAAATTTCCCTATTATTTTAAAGTATAAGTTCAGTGCAAGATAAAGGAATTAAATTAAAATTTAAAACATTAAGTTACTGTTTGTAAAATGCAAACTTTCTATTGCAAGAAAGATTGCAATTTAAGACAAATTTGGAATCAAGCAAATAGAAGAGGACCTTTTCTCTGTGATGGAAACTTTTTAATAATTGGCCAAAGCGGCCATTTCTGATATATCAAGCCTTAAAGTTTATTTATGGAACAAACTTGCCTACTTCAATCACCTCGCCAGTCAACACAGAGAGTCCAAATTAGGATCATTTTTTTCTAATATGCCTCTACACTACCTGAAATAAAAGTTATTAATTGTTAAATATATAAAAAACATTTTCTTTTATATATAGATATTATTTGCTTTCTAAATGATAATTAGGAAATTAAATTTGCATGTAATATGTGGCCATTTGTCTGAGGGATTCCATCATAAATTTTATATAAAAACTTATTTTCTCAAAACAGTCACATACGGCAATATAAAGGCCCCGAGATAACAGCCCATCTAGAAATTAACACAAAGAATCTTTTCCTCACACATTAGCATAACCTATTTAATATGTGCTTATCATTTGCTAATGGAAGAAAGGATCTGAAATTTGTGGCACAGACATTAGCAGAATTCAAGGATTAAGGAATTATAAGGAAATTTATTTTAAAGCTTTATTTTGCTAAGCTTGTCAAAAGATTATTATGCTTCAATCATATCTAAAATTTTATAAGGAAAACATTTTTATTACAAATTTATCAAGAAAAGCTATAAATGTAATTATAAAATTAACAATTGCCAAAAACATGTAGTTTTTAAAAATTTAAAATTTTTTTTTACAAAATATTAAAATTAAAAAAAAGATAAAACAAATAACGGTTTGTTTGTTGTAGGGTTAATGCCATTAGTTGGCCGCATTGATGGAATCTCTGCCTACTGATTACTTATTTACAGCATACCGCAAGGCTTTTACATAATCAGTAATTAGATATATATATGCGTGCATGCATGTATGTGTGTGTGTGTGTGTGTGTGTGTTTGGTATGAGCTTTGCATAATGCATTGCTTAAAAAGTAAACCTAAAATAATCATTCGCTGTTAAGTAACACTCTAAATATTTATAATAGAATTTGTTTTAATTGAAAATAACAAAATAAATTTAAATAATTAATTATAATCAATATTAGATTATGCATGTACATATGCACATGTGTGTGTAAATATTTAATTATTAATACAAGTTTGTTTTGCTTTCGGTTTTAATTTTAATGATTTTTTGGTTTCTTTTTAAATTGTTTTTTTTTTTTAAATTTAACTGTTTTATTTGCAACAAAAGTTTTTAAAAATAATTTCACAATTATTTTATCTTTATTTTATTACATTTCATTACAACTGTATGTGTGTGTAGGTGTCTAGGTGTATCTCTGTTTGTTATTTAAATGCTAAATTCATATGAAATTTAATTTTCTTATTTTGTTTATTTATCAAATGCTTTTTATATTTAGTGTTTTCTCCGGTTTTTGGTTTTTATTTTTTTTATTTTTTTTTATTATTCTTCCGGAGGCGAGTGCAAGTATTAATTTTATTTAAAATCGTTTTACCATACATATATTTTCCTATTACCAACTAGTTAATAGAGACTTAATTGGAGGCTTTTATTTGTCTATTTTACAATTCATTTATTATCTCTCTGTGTTTGAGTCTCAATTAGATTTTATAAAAAATGTACAATTTGATTAAAATAATTATGGGTTTGAGTTTCTTCTATACATAACAAATTTGGTTGGCTGCGGTTTTAAAAGTATTTAAATAATATTGACCACACATGGCAGTGAGATTCTAAGCAGTTCCCGGAATGAAATTTTCGCCATTCTTAATAAATAAATTAATTTTAGCGAAAATGAAATATTTAAATTTATTTAACATGATGCACGATCATGCGAGTCGATAAACCAAAAGAAAGAGTTCGGTGAATAAATTTTTTTTTAATTCTCAGAGAAGGGGGAAGGGGGAATTTTTTTATTTCTATAAAAATATGCTGAGAAAAAACGTTGAAGGGTAAAATTTCAAATGGCGAAACGGCAAAGCGATTATTTTCGGACAAGAATACACGAAGTCGGTATGTTTTTTAAATTCAAAATGGTGGAGCTGAGAAAGTTTATCGTACTCAAGTCAAGTCTGCGCGGAGCACAGTTTATTGCTCTCTATTTTGACATCAATAAAGGAAAAGTGTCACCTGTTCTTATTGGAGAGATTCTAAAAGTTTATAAGATTATCATGCCCTGCATAGAGGTTACTTTAAATCGCTTCACCTTGTGAACAATTTGCCAAGGAAAAGTTTGGATACTCTTCGCAGAAACGTATTGGACATGCGCAAAGTTAACACATTCTGCTGGAACTATGGTTTTGGTGAAGCTCTGTAATGTAGAAATCCAAAATTTTTTTTGGAGACTAAAAAAATTTGTAAATTTAAAGACTTGTTCATATATATATATCCACCACGTGGATCTCCCCGAAGAATTTAATAGAGCTTTCTCTCAACTAATCATGCGAGTGAACTAAGAGAGTCGGTGATATCAACGACCCAGTTCTTATTTCAGTTTGCTGAAAACTTTTTTGATATAATCGTATCTTTGCATTTTTCTGCAAAACTGGATTAAGTAGAGATATGAGCTGTAATAAAATAATGTGGGCGTCATTATCATCTTCCTTATCTTAAAAGAATGATAGATTATAAAGAATAGAAATTTTTAATTTTCATTTAATAAAATGTGGCTTATTAAACAAAATATATGAACATATCGCATACAGCACTATACTGAACCGCTATTGAACAAGGAGAGCTGCTTATTTCAGTAAAGTGTGTAGAACAATCACGAGCTCAGAATGTATCCTCCTTTCAATGCTTTACAGAATCCATTGCAAGATTCACAGCATGATTTTCGGTTCTGTGGGTAGAACCTGTTAACTTAATTTAAGACTAATTAATTATAATTATTAATTATATTTAGAACTTTAAGACATCTATGAATACTAAAAATGGACTTTCGACATTCGACCTTATATCTATTTCTCGGTGTGTAGCTCAGATACACCCTAGCCTGTTTTTACACGTTGTACACATTCCAATGAACTTCGTGCAAAAATAATTTTGATAATAACGATTTGATATTATATTAATGGAACCATCTTCAAAATTCTTAACATTCATAATTCTACAAAATAGTTCAAAATTTTACTCACCTTTTTGAAATTAAGAAATTTTTGGCATATAAAAAAAGAATTTCAGACCTTCAGCTTAGAAAACCGCATGCGATTATTTTGTCACACTACACAAATAATTTTAAGAACGTGCAAAGAAAACGTGAAAAATCGGTTTTATATTTAAGAAAGTTTACGGCTCAGATATGGTATGGAAACGACGTGTGTATTTCATCTCCTCCTTAAAAATAGTTTTAAAACTTTATGGCAGAATATTTTATTTTGTTTTTAAGTTCTTTAGATCTACAAGTCTACTCGTGGACGATGTTGGCATATTAAATTAATATAACGCGGGGTGTGGTATGGAAAAATCAGTTTAAATGCATTTTATATTTTGAACAATCTGCCAGTAGCCTCTTGGCTTTTTTTTTTTAAATATATATCACTCAATTTTAATATACATCGACACTTTATTTGAATGTTGGCCAACAGCTCGCTTCTTTGTTTGTTTAATTCTCATTTAGTTTTAATGTATTGCGAATCTTTGAACGACATCACAACGCTTTCGAGATTTTTTCTTCATTATAAGTACTTATACACATAATTGATTTCACTTAACATTAATTAATTATTTATTTTTATTTTGTAATTTAAAATATTTATTTAAATATATATGTATACATATATATATATATATATATATATATATATATATATGCATATATGTATGCATATGTATGGTTTTATTTTTCAAAAGTGCTTTTTAACTAATTTCGTGCCGCTCTTTATAAAGTACGTTTGTTTTCCTAAATGGATTTATTTTTATTTTATTTATTATTATTATTTTTTTTTGTTTTTAAATTAAACTAATATTTAAGTTAATTGAATTTTCATTTAACCAATTTCTTTTAATATTTTGACATTTAATTTTTAATTCGTGTTTATAAAGGTACCTAATTTACACAATAGTTAATTATATTCACGTATTTTTCCTCACACTTTAAAATAATTTATATTTTAATGTGTAAAAACTAAATTCAATGAAAGCATAAAATATATTGATTATCAACTAACTGACGGAGTGACTAACTGAGTGATCCATCTTTGGAAAAAATTAAACTAAAGACTTCGAATTCGGTACGAGTTGTCGCTCGTCGTCTAGTCTAGAGGAGAAAGGGGAGAAGATATATAAAGTTGAGATGGAACATTTTGAAAGATATACAATACTTATTGCAAATTGCCTATTTAAGAGATTGCCTATTTAATTGCCTATTAAAGCTTTTTAGCAAGCAAAGCTTTCGCTACAATCTGAATGGTTTGGCCACGTTTCGCAGTACAGGTAGTGGTTTTATTAAATACTACTAATTTCATTTGGGGCTGGCTTACAAGACTAGTGTCGGCAAATCAATCTGATGGTCGGCCTAACGGTTTCAAAAGTATTATTGCTACTCAATTGGCGTTAGTTGGACTCTAATTTCTTTCATAGGAAATCTTATCAGTACACGGATATTGTTTCGAAGGATTTATCTTTGCGGCGCGAAATCAACTCTCCAACCTCTTATTCAGAATAAGATTAAAGTGAGCTGAAAGAAGAATGTTTTTGATTTGGAAATTATCGCCTAAGCTTGTGCAGGAACGGTACTTTAGTATAGGTTCTTAAACTAGAAGCTGCTCATTCATATTTTTAAAAAATTATTAGAAAAAGAAAATTAACAAACAAATTAAACAAATTAGTTAAATGAACTCATGAATTCTAAAAAAATTCATTTGGCTGTAAGGCAGTGATTGTATTTATTTATTCTCTTGAACTTAAATATGACTGAATGAAATATTTTTTTTTTTAATTTCACTTAACATTCACATATTTTTTGGTTTTCTTTTTCTTTAAAGTAATTTGTTTTTAGTGTGTTTTTGTTTTTAAATAAAGTTTTAAATGTACTTCTTAATTTATTACTACGCTATAATAGATTTTGTTTTGTGTTTCTCAAGCATTTAGAAAAATCATTCAATTTATATTTCACTTTCATTCCATAGTTTTCTTCTGTTTCTCCTCTTTTATTTTATTTTAATTTTTTTTTTAATAGTATACAATTTGCTTGCAGTTTAAATTTGTTTTTTTTATTTTTATTGGTTTTAAGTCTCCCAGAGAACAACACTTCGAATATCCTAAAATTAATAAAACAATTCTTCGTCTCTCATCCAGGCCGCACGCTTTTTTGACAACATATCACACTGTAGTCTCCCGGTCGACATGGATGTACTCGACCGGCTGCAAGCCGTGTCAGGAAGACGGATCGATATACAAGGACTCTTTTTTAAAGTCCTTTTTCAGTGTGCCACCACCATTAACAATAGACTTCTGTAAGACAGTTTTCTTGCGTTTTCTGAGCAATCCAAATATGCAGAATATCAGGCAGGCCGTAATGGCGGCCGCTATACAACCCAGTGCAGCAAAGACACCACCGGGCAATTCAAGTAGTTTGCGTGCAGTGCCACATTCCTCTTCAGATTCATCAAAGCCAGAGGGGCAATTGTGGTGACCTGTAAAGAAAAAAAAAATGATTATAAAACATTTTAATTCAAGTTGGATTTTTTTTTTATTTTAGAGCTTTTAAAGAGGTTTTACTTTTACCTTTACAATGAGTAGAAAAAGGGGAATGAAGGGTAGCTGTATGCCAAGGAAAAAAATACCTTTTTTCTTTAAAAATCATAGCATTGTGCCTATTTTCAGTAGCACAAAATTCATTAAGTCGTTTTAGTTTAATTTGAAATTGGTAATGCAGGCGAGCTTAAATTAGAGCTTTAATTCTGAAAACACAGTGCAATTTAAAGCTTTTCTGAACTCTTTTGCTAGTTGTTCATGTAATTACAACTACAACATTTATGAACAACCTGTCACCTTACAGATGACTCTTACTGGGCAGTACCTACTCGGTCTGACTCTTTGCAGTACAACATCCGCAACATGGTCACCTCCATTAGATGGCAAGAAAGTAAAGTACGGTTTTACAGTTATATGAAAATATTGTTATCAATATTGCGATAATCCAGTAAATTTACATAAAATTTCTAAGCGGATACTCTAATCTTAGAACTGGTAATTTAGTAACAAGCGAGTGTCAAATTTTCGCTGGCAAGCAAGTTTAGCTGCCACTAGAAAATTTATATATGTGTTAGTAAAAAGTTGTAACTGTATGTAAGCTTTTCAAACTGACAGAGGGTAGCTTAGCCAACCTTTTCATATATTTAAAATTTACTCTCTAAATCCCATTGAAAGTTTTCAGCGAAAACTTTACGTTACGAATTTTTTTTTCCAAAAAATCATTTTATTTTATCCTGTTGCTAAGTAACATATTTTCAAGAATAAATTACTGCATTTTCTTTTTTCCCTCCCAAAAACTCTTAATTATTAACGAACAAGCTAACTACAGTCGATCCAAAAAGAAGGAAAGAAAAATGGCGAAAAAAAAAATAAGTTTAATCCTCAACCACCGGAAATTTATTCATGAAACTTTTCGCATAAGTTGGAAAAAAATTATATTACAAATTCTAGCAATTTGAATAGAAATAAATAAATGAAAAAAGGAAAACAACCAGAGTAGCTTAGAGTATAAAGCGTTTTGCCGCATAAGTATTAAGGGCACAACAATTACATGCAACATACTTCAGGCATCAACAGCAACAAAAGCAACATTTTCATTCTCATCGACGAAATCATCATCTTCATCATTTTCTTTGTCTATGATCCCCAGTAAGTCATTCAGTGTAAGCAATATGTTGTGGCAAGTTTTTCTCTGATAAATTGTTAAACAACAGTTGTGCTGAGATAAAGAGCAGTTGGAAAAAAAATTCCAAGTTTATTTTTCCTTCAAGCACTGAGATTGATAAGAGATTCGCGAATGCCAAGACAGCCAAAATGTTTCTTGAAACATTTTGTTTCGAATCTGGGCATGCCATTGAAGCACGTGCCTAAACTTAATTTACAAAATGAAATACTATAAATTAAAAAAAAAATAAAAAAAAATTTGTGGCTCCTTGAAATTAATAAAGATTGAACAAAAGTGTTGGTCCTACAAATGAGGCACTTTGCAGATTAGACACTTCTGAGTAATAGTGGCAAAGAAAAGCTCAAGTTAAAATTAAATTAGCAACCATGAGAAATATATGCAAGATTGTGGATTGCGAAGCTCCGCTCCCAATGGGAATAAGCACTAGAAAGTTATTTTGAAAACATTCACCAGCCGCCAGCCGCCAGCCACCAGCCACCAGCCTTTTTGGTTCTTAATTTGAATTCAGTTTATTTAGTTGATGGTAATCCTTAAGTGGGCCATAGATTTGCGTTTGCCACTTAACACATCCGACAACAACTAAAGAAGCACTAAAAGGGGTACTAAAAGAGGTCTAAAAGAGCTACTAAAAGAGTTAGTAAAACAGTGAAAACAGAAAATTCTTGATAATTATTTTTTCTTATGACAAACGAAGGTGTGGTCACTTAACTCACTAGCTCAGGCAATGCCCCCTCTCATTTCTAATACCCCATTTCGTTTCAAGTAGACTTTATCATGAATTGATGCTTTAGCTTTGCAGTTTTATATAGAATTACTTTATTTTTATGTATATTTCATGGCATTACAAGAATCTTGCCTAGAAATAATTTACTCCTAAACATCCGCTATTGGCAATAATTACTTTTCTCAGCCTAAAAACAAAACAATGTTGCCCCCCTCGCATTTCTAATACCCCATTTCGTTTCAAGTAGACTTTATCATGAATTGATGTCTTTACCTTTCCATTTTTATATAGAATTACTTTATTTTTATGTATATTTCATGGCATTACAAGAATCTTGCCTAGAAATAATTTACTCCTAAACATCCGCTATTGGCAATAATTACTTTTCTCAGCCTAAAAACAAAACAATGTTGCCCCCCTCGCATTTCTAATACCCCATTTCGTTTCAAGTAGACTTTATCATGAATTGATGTCTTTACCTTTCCAGTTTTATATAGAATTACTTTATTTTTATGTATATTTCGTGGCATTACAAGAATCTTGCCTAGAAATAATTTACTCCTAAACATCTGCTATTGGCAATAATTACTTTTCTCAGCCTAAAAACAACACAATGTTGCCCCCCTCGCATTTCTAATACCCCATTTCGTTTCAAGTAGACTTTATCATGAATTGATGTCTTTACCTTTCCAGTTTTATATAGAATTACTTTATTTTTATGTATATTTCGTGGCATTACAAGAATCTTGCCTAGAAATAATTTACTCCTAAACATCCGCTATTGGCAATAACTTTTCTCAGCTTAAAAACATAACAATGTTGCCAATACAACTTAATACTTGCTGAGAAGAAAAAGGGAAATAGTTTTTGATATGATATGCGATATTAAGTTTTGCTATTTTTTGCCTCTTAACTGTATTTGCAACTGCACTAAAATGTACCAACACATACGTATACTCATGCTCATACTCTAGTGTGTGTTTAAAGTAATAATGCTACCCCAATTTTTTTTTTTTAGTAGCACTCATACACTTTTTTATAGCTCTGCCATGCATATGCATGTGCTTGGGTTGAAGCAGTGCTTCCTAAATGTATTCTAAAGTGTTGTATGTTAAACTTTATCGCCTTTGTTTTCGTGATATCCTTTTTTGGTTATAGATTATTTTTCTTACAAGCAGACAAGCACATTTGCATGTTATTAGAGACTAAGATATGAAAGATTAAAATAGTTGGATGTGATTCGGTATCCCAAGGGATGATTACTTGGAGCTTGCTTAGTGTATAAGAAATTATCTTGGCTTATTTGCATTATTTATAACAAACACAAAATATCTTTTTTTTTTCTGCGCATATAAAGTTTGCAATAAAATTTATAATGAAGAAAATTATATAAGAAAAAAAAAAATAGAAAAATTTATTAATTTGCAATGAAAGAGATTAAGAAAAAATAGGAAAAATTTTAGACCTGAATAATTCCTGAACGTGTCTGTTTTTTACATTAACCTTTTTTACTTGCTCTGAACTGATTGTGTTAACATTGATCAGTCGCCTCCAGGTATGATTCTTGTGAGAATTCTCTTCTTGTAATAAATTGTTGTGATAATTTTACCTATTCCATTCTCTGGCCAATCACATTTAGTTTACTTCTCTTTATTTCATTCGGTAGGAGGTGTGGTTATATTCGGGGTCACAGCTTATGATTAGATATGTTTTTTGGTTAGAATACACGTGAGGTTTTACTCAATGATAGAGATAGTGATTTCCGAAGTGATTGTGAACAGCTTTCCGCAAGCGGCGAACGAAAGTCTCACCTTTATTCTCGATCTCATAAGTTGCAAGTAAAGCTCGGTAGTTTGTAGTGTAAAGTTTTTGCCTTCTAGATATTTTCAAATATTCGATTTGAAATTTATTCGAAAGTCTCGATATCTGCCTTCAGATATTAAATATAATGTTTCATATCCTGCTTGCTCATGAATTTCAAAATTTTTTTTTTTTTTTAATTTTCGGCCTATTAAACAGTTTTTGGTTTTTCCTGCAGAGAAAACCGATAGATTTTATTAGTTGGCCAATGAATCGATTATCTGAAGGTATCCAACACATACGCAATTTATTTCAAAGTTGCTTCTCTATAACTTTTAATATTTTGAGTCATACAATTGCAGTTTTCCTTTCCTGTTTTACAACCACAACCAGAAAAGCACCCAATAAATTGGATTTCCAGTAAACTGATGCCAGAATAAAAGCTAAACAAAGTAGAAGCTGAAACTAGTAGTAAATGATGCATCGCACTCAAATGATTTAAGTTTGAGTGACTAAACGAATGCATGACAGAGGATGGACTGTGGCGTGTTTCTGTGAAATATAAGATCTTCTGATATCAAAATTTATTGTTTTTATGCAAAAAGGAAAAAAGTATGAAATGAAAATTTCAGTTTTTATGAGAACTTTTAAACTATGCTACAATTTTTAATATTTTACTATTGTTCGTATGGGTTTTATGGCCGGTAACACTACACAACTTTTATATTCTAAAGTTTTAATTTTATTTTCCTTTTCCTTCATGAAAGACAGTTTCCTTTGCTTTCGGGTTTAGAAGAATTTTAATATCTCATTTATATGGTCGTTACGTTTATAGTCGAACTACACTGTTTCGCTTTGAAAATTACAAAAGCATAGATAATACGAAAGGACATTTTGCACTCTCCTCCTTTCGTTAATTTTAAAGTTTTATTAGGATATTCAAAGGACACAATATTGTAAACAATCTGTCGCAGATATATAAAGCAAGATTTTAGCAATAATTCAAATGTATGAGAAGGTTAAAGAACAGTGGATGCAGAAAAGTAGGAAAAAAAAAATTTTAGAAAGGTTTTTTTTTATTGCCTTAATTGGAAAAAGATAAAAGAAAATGACTAGAAACATATATTAGAATAAATTACAGAAAACCTGCTGCATACAATACAAACTAAAAAGTAAATATTAGAAACAAAAAGTTCAACAAAAAATAGTCTCCACCTTAAAATACAAAAAAAAAAAAAAAAAAAAAAAAAAAATATTCACTACAAACGACTTCCAAAAAAAAAGGTGAAGTAAACGAAAAATAACACAAAACAAAAGACTTAACAGAAATACTTATAAATTATTAAACGCCTCGTAAATTTTCCACCTAAGAAGCACGTACAATGCTCCATTACGACTACAAGTTGATTTAACCTAAATTTAAGAACAACAGCATCAGCCGACGCCACATGAACAAACACTATACACACGTTTACGACACACCAGATGTGGAGTAGAAGAACCTACAAAATAAATTGTTCCCCTTGCAAGCACAACGACTACAGAGACGTAAAAAACCTGAAGAATATAAAACAAATCAACTCCAACTTGCATCAGGTTTGCATTGTAATATATGCGCTACTATTATATTTGTACTGGTTAACCCATTAATAGCAAACAGGTAGCTGGCATAAGTTAAATATAATTTACAATTTGCCCTTTAAATACTGGAAAGGAGCAGCAAATATTTTGATAATATGAGTTTGAGATATGTAGCTATGGCGAGAAATTCTAATAGTTTGCCTCCGAGAAGTTTTACATTACAATTATATATTGTATTAATAATTCTCGTATTTTATTTTCTTATACCGCATCATTAACCAAATTTGAATGCGGTTTTCTTCAACCTTTCAGTTCCTTTTTGTATTATTAATTAACTCGAGCCAAAAGGTTCCTTTTTATTTTCTGGTATTTCGCTCATCTTTCGTGAGCTTTTGCAGGGCATATTACTAAATTGTTTTAAAAAGCTCCATTAATTATAGAAAGCTGTATGATTAACAGTAAGATACAGCATTTCTTATAGAAAGCTTATTTTTGAAAATATTTCAGCTTCAGGGCAGATCGACCACGTGATAGTAATCAATATCCTACAGTCACACTTGAGGTCCTTCCATTTTGCTAATTGCCATATAAGAATTTGCAAAAGATGAACTTGAACAATAAGAACAAGCATTTCGTTCAAAGAGTGGCAGCATAATTTACTTCATATGTAAATTTCTATTATTAAAAAATAAAATAATATAAAGAAATTTTAGCCTTGTCCTGTAAGGCTACCACCAAACCATCTTTTCCTTTGTGTGCTTGTACTCTGAAAGAAGCAGAGAGAGAGAGAGAGAGAGAGAGGGGGATGGAGAACAAGTACTCAACTTGCCCATAATGCAAATGAAAGAAATTCTCTTCTAAAGTTTAATTAACAAAAAATTTTTTTTTTTACTTCGAAGCGGTTTATTTTCCCTTAAAAATTATTAAAAATTAAATTGTTAAAAAATTATAAATTTGCTCGTTGTTTTTTTCAAGAGATGCATCCTACGATTGGAATGATTTTTGTCGCAATTATAAAAAAAAGGCGATATGTGAGCACGGTTGTGGCGCCTCTCGTCTCAATGTACGATATTTCAGTAATTGATATATAGAAGGCCAAATTTTATGAGAATTCTCCTCAGTGCATAAATTTGCTAAAAATATACTTGTACCTATAGTAAAAGAAGCAGGACTTTATATCCCGCTTACTGATTTCCAGGCACACTACATCCTTCCACAGTACTGAAATTTTGACTTTATAATTTGAAAAATTGCAAATTGTAAATTTTTATCAGACATGCCAAAAACAATAAAAAATCAAGAATGCTCCTTCAAAGCTTAAGGTTTATTTCCAAGAAAACTTAGACGAATGAAATAACAGCAAATTACTAAAAGCTTTACACTCACATTCGACTCACATACACAACTCGTATTAAAAAGAAACGAAACAGAAATATTTTCCTCTTTTATTTATTACTCACCATCACACCACAATGAGGCCGCTATGCATGCATCTATTTCAGGACATTTATATTCACAGTCTGACTCTTTTGGATAAAATCCAAAATCACTTAGCGTATCATTGCTACTTGTGCCAGTGGTAGTTATAATGGTACTGCCGCCAGTACCGGCAATACCAGCTCCAACTCCTCCAGCCGATATCCCTGTCGAGCTGGCATTAGTTTGTAAATCAAATTGCTGCAGCAAAGCATTTTTAGTGCGATGTATTTCCAGCCAGGTGAACGCAATATCACCAGGTTCTTTAAGGATAGGTTCCAAAACTAAACTGACCGGCCTGCAATGAAACATAAAGATTACGACTTTAATTGATTTCGTAGTAGCAAAAAAAAAAATAATTATTTCATTATTATTCTCTGAAATTATTTCTGAATTAAAAGTTAAAATGAATTTAATAAATTCTAGCCATGAATTTAATGGATTCCAGCCGTACTTGCTGTTGTAGTATATTACAGGATATTCTGGTTTGTTAGATTCTCATGTTCTGCTAAAACATTTTTATTCTTTATTTAAGTTATTTAATTTTATTATATTTTTTAGTTTTTTTTTTGTTTTTAATAAAATTTATTAATTTTGTTAAGCTTTAAAATTTTAAAAAAATTTAAAACATGACGAGGACGAATCCTTTATGGTTGTTATCAATATTGTCGGATTTAAAGTCATTTAACGAAACCAGAAAAAAATGCATTTTTCGAGCAGAGTCGTATATTTTAGGGAGATACAATTTTGAAAAGAAAATTGGAAAAAAACCATTGTGAATTTTTTTCAAAATTTAGACTTGCGGGCATATTTTTTTAAGCTTAACGAAGTTATTACGATTTCAAATCATAATTTAGTTTAAAGAAAGTTAATTTTTTTTTTTTAAATTTATATTTTTGAAAAACTTTAGATTTAATCATGTACAGTGAAATTCTCAGAAATGAAACGAGAATTACAAGAGCTGAAATATAGTAAAGAAAAGCAATATATTCTTAATACAAATTAACATTTATTTTCAATACGCATTTATCTAAAAAATAATATTTTTTTTTTTCATTATAATTAAAACTTAGTGCATTTTAATTATAATATTATAATTATAAAAATTTTTATTAATTATAATTAATTTCAAAAATTAATATTAACGAATTTTTTTTATACTGAATATTAATTTTTTTTTTTGCAAGTTTTTATTTATTTTTTTTAATTTGTAACCTTTAGATCGGTTTTATTATATATATTTTAACTTTTTTTTCCTATATATCGATAATATAAATTTAATTAGAAAATATCGAATATTTCGCCAAATTGTAATATTTCGCCAGGTTGCATTGTAAAAAACAAATATCGTTTGATGAACAGAAAATGCTCCATGTGACTCCCAGAACATTCAATTTTTTATTAAACTGAATTTCTCCCCCCAAAAAATCTGTTCTAAAGGCAAGGAGTCCTAATCATGGAATGCATTGTGCCAGAACTGGTAGAGAGGTATCCTGGAGGAGAACAACTTCTAGTTTCCAAGTAATCACGCTTTTCATATTTTGACAGCCAGTTTGTTTATTATTGAATGAGACCGGAATGAAGGGGGGGCCGGAGTTGAGGAACCTACGGCTGAAGATAAACACTAACAACGATTTTAATTACTTGTTATAAATTGTTAAGCGATCAGTTAATATGCCTAAATTATTTAGTGAAATTTCTCCTAAGACTGCACGAGGGAAGGCTTTAGCCATTTGTAAGTGAAAAAATTTCTAGTTTAGCCAGCGACCCCTCGTATTTCTAATGTATAGCTAAAGAAATAAATTTCTTGAGAAACGTTTTCTTCAGGCAATGAATTACTGCCACAACGAAGGCTTCAAGTAGCGGCCTTTTAATAGAAAATTTCAGATGAGTGTTATGAAGAAATCCTTTATAAAAAGGACTTACATATTTTCCATTCATATGATGGCGGCCTCAGTGGTCAGTTTATTGAAATTTATTGCACGCTTTTTTCTCGATTTCTCTTTATTATCCTTCTTTATTCTAACGTGGAAATTTGCAACTATTTTAAAAATTCCTAAGGAAAACACCTTATCCGTAAAAACCTCTTTATCCAGCATTAATGCCATCCCACTTCTTTTGGTTAGTTACCTTTCTGTTATGCAAACTTGCTGAAGTAAATAGTTTCCTTACATTTGTTAAATTAGATAATAAAATCAAAGATATGTGTGTATCATTTGTAAAATGATGCAATGAAATTTCTATTAAACGTTTGATATACTTCGCCTTTAATAATTCATGATGTTGAATTATTCATTAAATTATAATATTTTCTATTTTCCCAAAAAAAAGGCGCTTCTGGCCATAAAAACATTAAAATAACATTGGCTCTGTACCGGCCATGTTGTTGTTCACTGAATGTACTCGCATACAGATATGGAAGAAAAATGACAATAAATGCTTTCAGGACATACGCAGGCAATAAAATACGGGAAAGCCATTAACACATACACATGCAGCGTGCATGTATGACATCACAAACATTTTGGAGGGGAGCATATAACAACACCCAAAGACAAATTTATACATTTAGACAAGGAATTATAAGCAAATATTAACGAGCTAACAAAACACTGTAGCTGGAAAGGAAACCTAAGGATCGAAAAGGGCAAAAATTGACACAATTGAGAAGCTCTAGACATGCTTCTACTGGCCTATAAAGTATTTCACTTGCTGGTTTAAACATTTCTCTCGAAAATTACTACTAAGCAAGAACAATTAATTAATAATTGAAAGCAATGGCAGAAATTCGCAGTAACAATGGGCCATGCGAGTATACAGTAGACTCAATGAAAGGACCTCTGACTACATACTTTCGCTTCATTTACAGGCTTCTCGCAAAGGAAAATAAAATCATATCTTTTTAAACTGTAAAGGGGATTTCACTTGAAAATTTCTACCAAATCATTTATCCATGATTTGGTAAATGATTTCGAAATGGACTTGATGAAAGCTGTAATTGCGGTCGGATTTGGCTCGGGGCCCCTATAACTCGGATATTCACATGCTGAATCCGAAAATGGCAACCCTGTTTGGCTTTCACGACGTTTTCATGTCCAACCTGAGTTGTGATGGAATATTTTTCAATTATCTCCAGACATCTCTCCGCCTATACCGCAGCACAAAATTCAGACAAATCGCTTAAGGTGTTGCTGAGTTATGATAATTTTAGTATTCCCAACATGCTTCTATATGGTTTTAAAAATAATTCTTCAAATTGAAATTTTATATAGATTGCAAAACAAGAAAAGTGATCGCTTAGCTGGCTTTCTTGGCTTTCGTGTGGTAAAAACTTCATCGTTATCGGTGCAGCCGTCGCTGAGTTATCGCGCTGTGAATACCGTACGGACCGTTTCAGTTGTGGTCTTGCTAGTCTAGTGCATGTGTCTTAAGTCTTTCACTCTCTTCCCATTTTCATAATTTTTTCTTTTACTTTTCCTTTTCTAGGATAAGTGCTAGCCTTGTTAATTGTGTGAAAGTAGAGTCACTCCCGGTTAAAGTCTGTTTATATGTTTTGTGAATGCAAAACTTGAGCTTTTGCTGCTTTCCCCCGAATTATTTATGGTATCGAATTTATGTTTTATATTTATATGTTTTTATATTTAAGTTTTTTATTGAAGATTTTTTTTAGATTTTTCAGGACGAGTGTAAATAAATTTTAGAAATTTAATATTACAATTATAGTGTGCTTTTTATATTAGTGGCAGCTACATATATTGTATATCAGCTACGTAGTAGATATCAACTACAATGTATCATTCCTGAAATATTATATTTATTTTTAAAATTATTAGGGCGAACCATAAATATGAAAATGTTTTGCATTCATAGACAAAATGTTTTTTGAAATGATTTACGATGATTTGTTGCCATCTCGTCCCTGCAAAAGTTCCATCCCAAAAAAGTAGGATGGATGTGACTCAAAAAAGTAAAACTCAAGGTGCGTTTGGATATCGGCTAAGAAATTAAAATTTTTATTTCGCAACGAATGGTCAATGGAGCTGAACAGATAGTAGTACGAAGGTCCTATGTCTGGGGAGTACGGAGGGTGCTGTAGAAGATCCCATCATAACTGTTTAATTTTCTCTTGAGTGATCTTCGTTGCATGAGGACGGGGTATCAAACATTTTCTGTTGAGTAAAGGTGGTATATTCCCTATGAGAGAGGTCGGCAGTAACTGTCTCCTGCAGTTTCAATAATTGCAATGCACTATACTTGAACAGTTCCACCAAGCACACTATAGCGCCTTCCTCAGGGATAGGCTTGGTTAAACGCTTGGACGAGCTCTTTCGTTTGCAGACAGGCATTATCTCAAACGCTTTACATTATCATATAGGTTGCATTTTTCATCTCTAGTCCCGATCCTAGTCAAAAATGGATCTTTACTTTGTCTTCTGGGAATGGAATTACCAATTGTTTGCCGATGATCTTTATTAGCCTCAGACAACTGGTGTGGCATCTATTTACTTAGGCAATTTCTGTTAAATGATTTTGTTCTTTGGTCCAGGTAGACCCAAGGCTTCTTGATAGTTCCAGTTTTTTATATATCTCTAGTTGTCACAGCACTAATGAGAAATTTTATTTGCCGAAAATAATTGTTGCCCACTATAAATGATATAAATATCAGGGGTATATGATTATGCCCCCCGCTATGCCACTTTAACATTACTGTGGTTATTGCTTTGGTCGTTGTCATTGTGTTTGTACACATACGCAACTTTAACATTCCAAAAATATCTTATTTTTGTAACACCTGCATGCGGCCAAAGATACTATCGGTTTTAATGAGTGTGTACCTTAAGGGTTAAATGTCTAAACCCAAAAGCCACCGGTAGCAGTAAATTAAAAATATAAACACACAAGCATAGATAAACGGAAAGGCAAACCGACAGCTTTTAAAGGTTGCGGGAATGTGCAAGACAGGATACTCTAGAGCGAGAGAGTGCTCAGCCTTTTATTTTTCACTTCAATTATGCGCCAAATACTGTTTTCGATTTTTGATTCATGCATAAAGAATGCCGGCATAGATGGGAAATGCCAATAGAATGAAAACAAGATGTAGAAAAGCAAAAAAAAAAAAAAAAAAATGGCGTTTGAGATGTATTTGGTATTTGACAGTTTCAGACATTTTCGGTTTAAGTATTTCCTGTCGAGAGTAATAAATATTGGAAGGAACACAACAAGCACCTTCCAAGATTGTTTTGTTTGTTTGGTAAATGATTATAAAGGTTCACTCTTAGAGAAACATTTTGTTAAAGTATTTTTTTTTTAATTAAAATTTTAAATTTCTTAAAGTTAATTTAGAACGTCATTTATTTTTTAAACTTACTTGTTGGTAAAGAGGGGTTGCCCATTTGTCCAATCTTCTGAGAATATATGCAGCGATGTTGGTCTCGTGCCACTTTGGGCTGGGCATATAACACGCATCGGCTTTAAAGGGCGTCCAGAATAAATCATTAAACGATTTTTTGTGTGACATCGCATGGCATCCTCTGATGTTGGATCTACTGGCAAATATGAGCCCCAGGTTTGCACAAACAGAGATTTCTCTAGTACCTGGGCCTCGATATACCAAGACAAACCTTCACAACTCGAATCCTGGGATTTCAGAGGATATTTAATTTCATCTTCACCACCAGCTCCCTTCAATTTCAGACGCTTGCGGCAATCTGTCACGCGCTTAAATTCGTAGGAAGCAAAGAAGTTGACATCAGCAAAATCTTCCGATATATTCAATTTTGTTACTGTAAAACTCAATTCCATTACTCGTGAATTTGAGACAAATGTCAACGGAGCATTGCTATACAAAGCACTGGAGTTGTCACAGAAGCAACCCATTTGTATTTTAACGTCACGAAAGGGAACATCATAAAGTTTTAGTTCAGTTACTCGGCCATCTGGATCTAATTGATTACATTTCGGCCTGCCAGTGTGTAAATCATTATCAGTGGTACAGGTTGTGCCGTCACCAAATGAGACATTATGTAGCACTAGCCTGACCCTCTCTGCGGGCCCAGCCTCAAAACGATATAGGCAAGTAAGATTTTTGGCACCTCCTCTGCCATAGAGGAAAACATTACGTGGTACTTGAATATTACCTTTACGCTTACGAAAAACTCTTGAGCACAGGAGGGGCACAGCTTCCTCTCCTCTGCGTCCTGGCCAAGGTTCACCCCCCTGTTCAGTATCAACGAATTCGTAGTTGAGAGAAAATTGCGCTGGAAAGAGAGCAGTGCCGGTGTGTGTATGGAACTCCAGTTTCTGCAAAGAAAAGAACGACTCCTTTTCAATAAAAGCTAAAAGTTTACCTTCCAAACAATTTATTGTAATCATTATTAATGAGTTTTCTTTTCCACTTCAATTTAAAGGAAAGCATGAAAGTTTCAAACTCTTCTCTAGCCTGCCACCCCAATGAAATTGAAAAAGCCCTTTCTGTATTTACGCGCACTTTGTTTCCATTATGAGACTGCCAAAGTTTTCTTCTTCATCAAATTGAAACCTCCAAGTTTCCATGACGATTTGTCATTCTCCTCTTTTAATACAGAAAATACCTTCAGGTGTTAAGCATTTAAATTGCAATATTTATTTAGTGCCCGTATTTATTCTCATCTTAGTTTGCAGCGTTTACTTTTTTTATAACCATAAAAATTACGTGTTTGTGTTGCCATTGCATTTGATGTTGCTGTTTATGTGAATTGTGAAGTATGAAGAATTCTGTGCTTAATTTTAGCACGTAAATCAAATTTAAACACTTGACTGGATTTTGAGGCCCAAAGCTATACAGCCAGCACCGGGAATTATATAACATGCGGCATTTACTTTGCCAAAATCAAAATCTCTCAGTTACTGAGAAACAGCGAAAATAAATAACAGCGTAACTATATAGTACAACATGGTGATATGAAAATGTTACGCCTGACATAATACGTTGCACGTAAATTGGAATGGAACCGTGCAGACATCGTATAGCCGTAATACAATAATGATTTGGTTTTTTCTATTTCTGCAAATACGATAGAGCATTTTAAACGTAACAAATGGCACTTAAGGACGCAATATAAGGATATTGGTGCATATGCCAGGAAAAAGTGGTGCTCAACAACAACTTTAACTAGAAAATATTAACAGCAGCCAAGAAAGCCAACATCCCAATACACCAACTGGAAATTAGAAAAAACCAACTAACGTAACTTTTTTTCAACTTTTTTTTTCAACTTTAATTTTTTTTTTTTTTTTTGATTTTTTTTATCCTACAAAAGTATACAGTGTCAATTGCAACAGGAACGCCTTGCCATTTTGTAAGGCATAAGCTTGTTGTGTGTATTTAACTGAAATTCTTAAGGAATTTTCAGTTGCACAGATACAGCACACGCATACATTCACATTGTAGCGAGGCTGTATTAAGCCGTATAGAGGAAAACCTAATTTGGATTTTGAGCCAAGCAATTCAAGGCATTACTAAGTAAATACTCGTAGTTTTGCTACCATCGAACTAACGAAGATATTTCTTATATTAGAAATTCAAAGAAAACTTTTTCACTGATGTGTAGGCAAAACAAAAACAACATTTTCTTTATCTAGAGTATCTAGTATATTATTTTATACAAACTTTTATACAAAATCCACGTACACCGTACGCCCTGTTCTACAGTGCGTACTTCGCTACAACACCTCAATAATTGAGTGGTCTCAATTATTCTTCGAAATAAATATTTAATTAAAATTCCTTAATGATTCTGTGATTTTTCTCAGTGATAGATATTATAAGTTAAGGTACCTAAGTAGGCACCCCTTAGGTGCACAGCCTACTAAAGCGAAAATCGCGAATTCGATTCCTGCATAGTACCTGTGTGTTTTTGTGCCGTGAAGCCAAAAGCTTAGCAAGCTAGCAAGTTGGTTGCAAAAATAAAATTTTAAATATATTTTATTACTTGAAATAAAACGTTTTCAGGATTATTAGCGCAATGTCCTTTATTTCCTAAACAGTCTTGCAATTTAATTTGTTTTAACTTGCCTTTGCTAAACAAACATTTAGAATTATTATTATTTCTAAAGGCTATAAAATTATATGCATAAACGGCAAATGCAGATTTTCATTATGCTGGAGTTAATGTCGACGTCGCAAACGCCGTCTGAACGCTGAAATTGTGATGTTCGACGTTTAATTTCATTTCGCTGTTAATGCCAACGGCGTACAGACGTTCAAATATAAACTGTTAATTTGAAAATTTTTTTACTAAAATATTTGCAATTAAATACTTATTACTTATTTCTTACCAAATCTCTCCTTTAAGAGCTGTATTCTTATAGTTCTTGGAGAATTTGTTATATAAATATTTTTTTTAATATTTAAATATATTTGTTTTTATAGGGAGATTTTACCAAATTTTAATTATTATATATATATATAATATATATAATATCAATAATATCCTATAATATCAATTTTAATAATTGAACTCTCAATTTTTATAATTTAAAATAAAATATTTGTACATTTTTAGTATAAAAAAAAATTTACCAAATTTTAATTTGGTAACATCTCCCTCCCTATAAAAAATAAATATTATCCCCCTATAATATCAATATTAATAAATTGAACTCTCTCTCAATTGCTCGTTTTCGCGAACAGCATTTATAATTTTTTCATTTAATGTACTATCCGAGCTCATTTTAATTAAAAAAAAAAGCAACAGTTTAAACAAGTACAACTGTCAGATAATTATGTATGTATATTGCTTTGACATTTCATTGAACGCCGTAGAAACGCTGAAAAAGTTGAAATCGATTGAACTTTTTCAGCGTTTAATTTCAAACGTCGTTGAGATTAACAGCTCTCATACAATTTCATACGTTTCAACTTTTGACAGTTGACGACGTTTAGACGGCGTTTACGACGTCGACTTTAACTCCAGCATTAGTAAAATTTCTTTTTAGCGGCGCTGGCATTGGTAGCCAACACTGGCGTTAAAAAAACCGCCTTCTTGTAATTTAATTACAAAATTAATTGTGATTCTTCCTGCCGTGGTTAATGTTGTGGCTGTTGGGCTACCTTTAGAGGAAGCCGTGTTAGAGTACTTCGAGTATAAAAGCAATATTGCAATTTGTTTGCTTATATGGCATGTATATTGACTTTGTCCTTCACAGGACAACTTTATCCTAGAGGTTTTGCATTAGTTCTACGCAAAATGCTACCTGGTGCTGCTAAAAATGCATTGGCACTTTTTCTTATCTTTTATAATTTTATTTATTTATTTATTTCTTTTAGTGCTTCAGAATAAAAATCTTCAATATTTTATCTCTCTGTCATTGTGGATTTGCTGTGCTATTTTATTGCTAATATTTGCTTATTTACTCGCTATTACATCCTGCTAAAATTTTTTTTTTTTTTTTTTTTTTTTTTGTTTTATCCTGCCTACTATTTTTATATGCTCCTGCGAGAAACATGTCAATGTACAGCGTCCAAGCAATTGAAATGTTAGTTGAAACTGCCGGCAATGGTTCGGTGTGCCTGAGTGTTGTAAAACGAAATATATTTTTCGCTTAAAGCATAAATTTATAATGTTAAATTATACCAGAAGGCTTTAAAGTTTTCTTAGTGATTTTCGTTTTTTTTTTTTGCCTTGTAATTTTCAACTGTTTTTCTGCTCCAGCGGTAAAGCGAGAAAACAAATTTTTAAAAATTCTCCTCTAAAGCCAGTAAGCAGTTTTTTCTGTAATTTTTTTTTTTATGGCTTTTGATAGTTGCCGATGCTGATGTGTTTTTATGGCTTGTAATTGGGGTTACGGTTATTCGAATTGAAGGTGAAGATAAGCGAGGGTGGGTAGTGGGTACGTTTTTTTCTTTCCTTGCAATCAGCTTGCGGTAAAGTATCATGAAAAGTGCATTTAACTGTTGCGAAATAAATTAAATAGTAAATTATTTATGGAAACTTTAGTAGAAAATCTTAAAAAAGGAATAGTTAGTGTTTAAGTATGGCAGAGAAAAAATATAGAGCGTCCGCCGGTAAGGGATACTACTGTGGTTTGCCGCCATATTTGCCAGTCGTGAAGTAGAGACGCTAAAGCAACGTCTTTGAATCGATAAAAGATTTCATCAAAACCAATCATCATTTACTGTGACTGTAAAAAATTTACGTGAAATTTTCGTAAGAAACAGCATGCTAAGCAGACGCACCTTTTATCGTGTAGAGAATGACTTTGGAGAAAGAGAGACTGTAGTTAATAGGCGTGAGGATGGGCCACAATATACTGCAAGATCGGCTTAAAACATTGCTGCTGTATTCATTAACGTGAAGTTGACGATATGCACATGGCAACAATTTTCCACAAGGACTTGCCTTTCTTTCCATTTAGGATTCAGTTGACATGAGGGTATTCTTCCAAGAGACCATGTACGACGCCGTACATATGCCAGTAAGATGTCGCAGCTCGCTTGTGAGATTAAGTAACGAGGTATAGTTTCACTTGAATGGATAAGTGAATAAAAGGAAAAGGTGCAGAATAGTGTGGGAATGTAATGAAAAGGTCCTAAAGGTCCTTTATGAGGAGGACATTTATCTGCTTTTGTATTCCGTATATAATAGCCGATAATAAATATAACATTCATCAATATATAAGATCTATTATCTTATCTATCTATTATCTTATTATCTATCTTTCATTTAATCATAAATTATAAAGAAAAAATTTAGGGTACTTTTCCGGCGGATAGGCTGCACTTAAAGATAAATTTATCAGAACTTTAACTCATTTCTAGGGAGCCACTTTTTTATATAAATTTATTTGAAGTTATTTGCGAAGTATTATTGGAAGAATATAATTAAAGACGAATAATTTTATCTGATGGGTGAGTTAAAGCAAACAATTTTAGAAAATATAATTAATTTGATTATTTTGCAACAAGACAGAAGAGTAGAACCGTTCGATTTCGAATTCTTTTTGTTTTATAATTGATTTAATTATTTAAAAATATCAACTGATTTAGTATTTCTTAATTAGTCAGAGCGATTGTAGTTTACAGTTTTGCAATAAGCGGGGAAATGCTGGAAAACCTTCTTACCTTTTCCAATATGCCAACGTTTTACACAATATGTGAGTTATGGCTACCGTACCCAGTAATGAGTAATATTTTACCCATTTCCTCGTTTATATGTACCCAAACACACCACCAACTATCCTTTTGCAGTCCTTTTTAGAGTTGAAAATATTTGAATTTAAATACGAAACGAATTACTGATGTAAATATTTTCAAGGCAAACAATTCAGAGCCATACGAAATTGCAAAACGATATGCCGATTAGCAATTGCTTACCCCTCCACCAAGTTCAGAATTCTCAATCAAAAATTAAGTCTAGTCGTATAAACTTTACGCTTCACGATTCGAAACCCTTTTTAATATGAATAGTAATATTGCCTTTCTCATATTTGGCATTTGCCAGGACAAGAGTCCTGGCATATATATTTCTACAAGAAACTTTACTAGATTTAAAAAAATATCCTGTATACATGAAGATATTGTAAGCCATAACCGAGAAGTTATAATAGTAAGCGGAGCTTTAGCCTCTTTGCATAGCAAACTAGTGTTAGTCGTGACTGGATATACAAACGAGAAATTAATACTTTGCCTTAAAAATACTGACCAGTAACAAGCCAGCCAGGCAGTACTTGTATGTAAGGATTGCTTCTGCAGTCTACTTAGGAGACAACTTTCTCTGCTGTCACATATTTCAATCTGTGCCAATAAACAAATATTTCATGTAATTCATGTAATGGAGTATTTCCATTTAGATCCACTATCCTTAAAAACGAGCAACACAGGATATTAAGAACACAAAAGTTAATTTCCTGACAAAATCTCTCATCCTTGCCTTGGCATAGCCAATGAGAGTTACTTAAAACAAAGTTGATTATCTTCATGTTGCTGTCCGAAGATACTTTTTGTATTGTGTTTTGCTTTTAAATTTCAGACATTCTTTATATTTCCACTAAACTTGAAATTAAATATATTCCATTGTGGTTTTTACTTTTTAATTTCCAGTTCATAAATTTCATATGTGTACTCGTATATGGCATATAATTCAAAAATATATGCTCTCTATTTTTCATTTCCAGCAACTTTGATTTGGGTCGTGCATCGTATAATAATACAACACACAATTTGCCTTTAATCAGTCGCCATTTCCGATGCTCTTCACAAGCATAATCATCATCATCAACAGTCTTATCAGATGCAGCTACCATATGCCGCAAAAAAATATATATAAAAAAAAAATATGTGAAGGAAAACCACAAATTATGTTGTGGACCACAAAAAATGGCTATTAAAAATTTTATGACTTAATTTTAATTTTTCCATGTTGGAAAGCCAAATATTGTTGTATTATGAAAGAGCAAAGGGGTACGAGGGTGCTCCATGCACAAAAATAAATATGCAACTGGGAATTAAACTCCGTCAACTCACATTTTTTTAATTTTACTTTAACAGGAGATTGCAAACAAGTTAAAAATCTTAAATGCTTGGAAATGGCTTGTACATCGAATACTTTTACTTTTTTTTTATTAGCTTTTGGAAAAAGTACTTGGGGTCCTTTAACTCTGGTCATGATTTTGTGAAGTAGTCCTTTCGGTTTTGCCATCAAGAAATTTCACAATGTTACAGAGAAAAAGTTTCTACAAATTTCAGCAGAAGAGTTTCAGAAGAGGGGTGTGAGGAATTAAAATTAACCCCCTGATTATGAATTGACAACCAATTTAGTCTAGTGTACTTCAAGACAACACGACTAAACTTCATTTTGCTATTAAGTATTACAACCAAAACTAGTATAGTCTTCAACCTACTCGTTATATTTAACTCGTTCCCTTCCTTTACTAAATGGAAATTTGACAGCCAATTTGTCACTCATTGCCGTTTCAAGAGGGCGTTGCGATTGAAAAATATAAGTAAAAATAAATAAAGTGTACATAAGTATAATATAAAATGGATATAAGTGCGGATCTATTTTACACACTAAAAGTAAGAAATGTTTTTTTAAACATAATAGAACATTTATTACAAAAAAATTAATTTAATTATTCAGATTCATCAGCATATAAAAAATAATAATAAATAAAGATTCATTTGTTAAATGAAATAAAAAACAGTATGCGACAAACGAGGCTATGCGATTCGAGGCTATGCGATTCCCCTATATTAAAACTATGCTGCGCATTGCGTTTTTTTTTTGCGAAAGGCAGATATCATTTATGCATTAATTTTTGTTTCCATATTTCCTAAATATTAAATTTACAATTTTTTCTGTGTTTCCATGCAAATTCGGCGGCAAGACAACCACAAGACAACTGCAAAGGATCAGTTGTAAGAATTTGGCAGTTATCACAACCAGTAATTACAATGGTTGTATTCCATAATAGCCAAAAATTTTGCAACACAACTGAAAACTAATACCGAATCATAATACCGAACTGACAACTAATGAGCAAAATTACAACTAGTTTTATTATAGTTGTAATACATAGTCGGGGGGTAAGTTTGAATGATACAAAAGCAAGTGGCTTCACTGGCAAAGAGGAAATGTTTGGCTGCAATCGTACATTTTCGCGTTCGTAGGAAATGCAAAAAAGAGGATACTGGGAATAATAAGCTAAGAATTGTTAGCTGGCTGCTTCCGTAGGCGAAGTGATGGTGAACAGCGTACTAAATATTACATCGCAAGTTCGATTCCTGCCTAGACCCTGTGTGTGTGTTTTAATGGGGAGAAGCGGAAAGCTTTGCTTCCGCAAAGTAGGTTATAAAAAAAAGTAGTAAGATTATTAGAAATTAAATGAGAATTCAGCAGCTCATAGAGCTCTATGATTGGAAATGGAGAGCGAATGGAGCGTATAAAATTGAAAACCCAGCTTTAAGTAGCTTTTCAAAGGGGAACTTTTTTTTCAAGGAGCAAGACTGCCACGTTGTATTTATAACACATTTTGGGGCATAAAAACTACTAAAATTAAAATAAAAGTTAAAAGAGAAATGAATAAAATTTTTAAACTGCAATTGCAGTTCCTTCTCCTACAGGACCTTAACGAAGGAAGTACTTCAGCAACAGCTTACTAACAGCAAGTAACAGTAGGCTTAGCCTTCTGTATGGCTAATCTAATATTTCTTATTGTGTACCCTAATTTTTAATTCTTTTAAAGCATTTTCGCATATATTTTTCTATTTGGCCAAAAAATCTTATACTTTGAACCAAAAAATTTTCGTTATTAAATTCGTCCACACATTCAGATGAGCGCGCGTTTTTTCGCTGTATGTACGAGTGTAATTTTTTTTGCTTTGCTCTTCAACGTTAATGTTTAATAAAAAGTTATTTTTTTTTGACATTTTAATTTTTTTTTTCTTCATTCGTAATAAAATAATTATGAAATATTTTGTTATAAAGGATATTTTCGAAATATCACTGCTGTTGCTTAAAACGAAATAAAATTATTTTCATAATTTAAATTGAAGTTGAATTGGAATTCCGCTCTTTTTTTTTGGGAACAGAGGAAGCACAATCAAAAATAAAATATTAAAATATAAATAAAATATTTTTAATGTATAAAAATTTCAATACTGCAATGCATGCACTGCATAATACTGTCCAATAAATATTCCGTAATTCCTAGGAAAATTTAAAAAAAATGTTTTAAATTTTAAACAAAACTTTAACTATTTGAAAACTTTAATTCATATCAAAAGCAGTGAAAATGAAAAGCTTTTTTTTAAGGCAGTTATCATCAAATAGTTATCTTTAGACACTAATTTAGAGCATATAATATGCTACCTCTGCAAGTGCTATGCAAAACTCTTCCGGGCATAAAGGACACGCAAAGCCAGACAAATCTGGGGCTTCTTAAATTAACTGGCTGGTTTGAAAAAATAAAATCTCATTTGCAGCGATATTTTAAAGTTTTGCTACTCCTAAAAAATTTAAAATATTTAATCATTTAAATACTTTTATATAATTTTTTATTGAAAAGGATAAAAAAGGATATTCCAGCTAAAGGTGTTCTGGTTCGTATTAATGGCAACTATTTGAGAATTATTAAAATATTTTAGTAAGAGTTGTACTACAGTTTAGAACTGCTAGGCAGTTCAAAGGAACTGCTTCTTTACATTATTTTTATTTTACTTATAAAGCTTTTGGCTGAAGAGAGGATTTATTTTATAAAAATAATTTTACAAATTTATAAAAATTGTTCCTTCAAATGCAGTTAAATACTTTTATAAATTCTTAACTCCCATACCAGTTCTAAAATAGCAGAATGACTATATATGCTATATAGATATTACTTTATTTGTTAATATATTATAATGTGTTATAATAGGAAGCTTTTCATGTGACCCCCTGATGTGCTGTGATTTTGAGTTTTACTTAATTATTTAAATTTGGAAAAGCTACCAATATTGGCTGATATTTTAGTAGATGGACTGAGTGCATGCGTACATGAAGTTGAATGCCCAATGCTTTATAAAATTATATTTAAAAGTTTTAATTTACAGAAAGTCGATATTTGTTTCTTTTAAAATGAGTTTCAGTGTGTGTGTGTTTGTACTTGAAACTGAATTTAAATTCTGAATATAAAATCATTCGCTTTTGTTTTCAACGTTTAAGTGTTCGTTTGCCATAAACTTTAACCGAAAAAAAAAAAAAAATGTTTTCGTACATAAAAGTCTTAAAAAAATATATATATTTATTGATTAAAGCGCTTACCAAATCCCTGCCTGTGCTAACATAACTCTCTAGTGGACTACATGGCCGCAGTCGATTAAGACCCAAAGTGTTGCCGGTGGTGCTAATTGCTGTATGATCGCACAGTTTTGGTGTCTCATAGTCATAAATTTCCAACATTAAACGTCGTTTTCCCTTTGTGCTCATTAAGGCCAAAACAGTTTTTTCGCCACTGCCGCCGCCAACCTGCTGCCCTTCTTTAGAAATCTTGCTCGATATATGATTTAAACTGTCCTTAACAGAACTCAAGCCACCACTGTGCTTGGCTGAGGAGCCACCACTGCCACCAGATTGCTGATAACCGCTGTATTTATTTTCCTGGTTGAATATACTTGACTGTGTTGGACCATAAATGTATGTATCAACTGGATTCCAGGCATTGTCAATGTTGACGCGCAAATTTTTGGCCATTTTAGGATTCTGAGGGCTATAATAGTAACTGTTGCCTTGACTGTTTTGATCCAATATAGTAGGTTTGCCACCATCAGCGGAGGAGGCAACGGGTGGTGGCGGTGGCGGTTGGCCGGTTGTAACACTTGTTTGCTTTATTGGCACATACGTGCCATAGCTGTCCCACATACGCAGACGTGTTATCCAGGGTGGTAAATCAGCCTGCAAGCAAAATATAGAAGACAATTTTATTTTATTAATGTGGCTGTTATAAAAAAGTGTGTTTGTATTTGTGTATCTATGAGTGCATTTGTTGCATGTAAGCAAGAACATAATATTTATGTACGTAAGTGAGCATGACAAAAACTATTTTAAGATGAACCAGGTATACTTCAAAGTCTGCACAGGATTCTGGTTCTTGTTTCACACAGAAACATGTACGGCTTTGTACTCGTCTGTGTCCTTTGCATGTAATTTTTTTTTTTTGGTTTAAAGATGCTAATTGTTGGAATGCACAAAAGCTTTTTAAGGTTTCCTAAATTTCTCTGTAGCCAATTTTTATTAAAACTAAAGTCGGCTTACAATTTCTAAAACCCCTTTTGAGAGTCCTTTATATCCTTTTTCATTTATATGTTACATGTTTTGATTGAAATCTGCTGCCTTCCAACCCTTTAATTTTCTCTTGATTATGAGTGAATGTTAAATAAATGTTACGTGTAAAGTGGGTCAGAAATTAACAAAGTACGTGTAAAGAAAATCTCTAGATACATTCGCGTTTGAGTGTTGATAATCTGTTGTGTTTTTGCTTTAAATTCCGAGAAACATGCTTTAACATATTAATTCCGATACGTTACACTCAACATAGAAATTAAACTTCAAGAGCTTACGATTTATATCGTATATGTGTTTTTGTTTTTATAATTTTTTTTCTTCTTCCAGTTGTTGAACTCAATATTTATCTTTAGTAATTTCTCCCGAGTTTTTTTTTTTCGTTTTTTTGCTGTTGCAGTTGTTACTCTGATGCTTCCCAATTAGTGTGCCAGCAAAGAATTTAAGGAAATATTTCAGCTTCACTTGATGATATAAGTTCGGAAATTTATGAAATTATTATTAACTAGCGGAACCGGCGAACTTCGCCCCGCCCTAAATTTTTCGATGTTTTACACGAAGAACTTTTTATTTTTCCTATTTTGAAAAGCCTTTAAGGAATAATTTCACACAAAATTTCGTACAAAAAAAATCAGTTTTCGATTTTTCCAATTTTCCGACTTTTCCGTATTTTCCAAAATATTCTTCCATCAACACCTTCTCCTCTAAAGCATTAACAACTGACAAAAAATTATACAGAAATCGACACAGCCGTTTTCATTGTATGATATACTATATATTTTTTACACCAATTTCTATATATATATATAGATAAATTATTTCTCCATGGAGCCGTAAATTTTCTACATCTCTTCCAGAAATTGTTTTTTAATCTATTTTTTATGCTCTAAAATGGCGAATAAATAAATAAATATAAATAATTGTATAAAATATTTATTTGCACAACACCTGACAACCTTTATCTGTACAGAATAAAATAACTTTTTAAATACAAATGCATTGAAATTGAACGCCGAGTGGTTCTTATGAGCTTTGCACTGTATGCTAATGCACATCAGCAGGAAGCCTTTGCCCAAATGTTTTTAGGACAACATTAAAGTTTATAAACGCCTAATAAAACTAAATGATATTTTTAAATACAATAGAAGTTTTAACAAAAACTCAACATTAAATTTAAATCCCCAAGAATAATACTTTTGGCATTTGTTGAGTTTTAAATGACTAGTAAATACTAAATAAATACTAAAATACTATTGTAGAAATATTTATTTTAAAATCTGCGGATATTGCAGATTGCAAATGGAACATTTCACAATCATACATTACAACAAAAATATGTTTATTTTGTGATTTATTTAAATTAGCGCGATATTAATGTAACAAATTTCAGTAAAGAGTATATCGGCCGTGTTAGAAGAAAGTTCTTATGGTCACAGGTAAGTTCAGGTGAAGGTATTCGATACCGAATAAAATATCAGTTGCGTTGAAATAAGTTGTCGTTTCACGACGCAGGGAATAATACGTATGTGTTTTTCCTGGTAAAATAAATTCTATTACAAAAAATTGTAGTTTTACTCATTAAAAATGTTATATTAGCTGGAGAAATTTCAAAAATTTATGAGATTCACCATAATTAATTTAATATTAAAATAATATTAAAATATTAAAATGTTTTTTTTTTAACTAAGTTAAACTGTAAAGCTTTCAGCTTGTCTGCAGGAAAACTCCCAGGGTCTAGGCAGGAATCTAACCCGCATTTACTCCTGTAGTAAACTGCGCATTATTTATTTGATGATTATGTATGGTAAGCGGAAAAAGTTGCGTTGCCTCTAAGGCAACTCAAATATTAAGGCAACCGAACTTCAAGTTCTGATTATGAACGGCAACTTAAATAGGTTGCCATTTGTGTTGAGTTGCCAACTGAATATCTCAGAGTTTTGCATAAAGTTGCCAATTGAATCTCATGAGTGATTCGTAACAATATTATGCGTTCTCTTTCATAATTGATAATGGCAATGTATTTTTTAATATTGTTTCATTGAATATATTTTAAAAAACTGGAAAATTAATATATTAGCAAAAATTCAAGTGTAAAATTTTTTATTTTTAAAAAATTTTAAACGCTATGAAATATGCAAAGAAAAAAATTTTGGCTTCAAAATAGGTACTTGAAATTCCTCAACTTCTTGACAATATTGTACAACTAAATATTAAAATATTGTAAAATATTATATTTAAGAAAAATTAAATATTGTACATTTTCCGTACTACTTATTTTATAAAAAAAACAAAAATTAATACATAATTCAGTACAAAGAAACTTATCCTAAAAAAACAGCCTTTTTAGCTATTTATCTATATAAAACAAAGTCACTTATAATATTAAAACAGGAACATTCTAACACATTACTTATTCTAAAAATAAATCAAAGATAAATAAATTTCATTGCAAAACCCTTAACCTTATCCATTTCGATCATTTATGTTGTTACGGGCAACTGGTAATAAGCAGTTGCCTGAATTTGACAATTTTGTCAACTAAACTAAAAAAAAGTTGCCATTCATAATCGCAACAAAATATTGCCGGCAACCACTAAGGCAAGGAAAATATCAGTTGCTTGTTCAAGTTGCCATACATAATCGCAAAATGGTCGCCTAGCATGAAAGGCAACCCAACTTTTTAAAAAGTTGCCATCGGTATGAACCACCTCATTTCGCCTACGGTTGGCCGCTAATGGGGAATTTTTTTAAAATATTTTATAGTTTTACATCTATTTCCTTAATACGAAAAACTAGGAATATATCAATACTCTTTCGTCAATATCTGGGTATACAGATAGTCAATATTGACGAAATAGATTTCTTTTGATAGATTTTTTTTTGCTTTCAATATATTTAAAAACAATCGCTGCAAAACGAATGCTCAGTGGATTCATATTATTCTAATAATAAGCAAAAGGCACTGTGGCGTATACTTGTTGGTGGTGGAATTTATTACGAATATAAACACTCATACGCCACCGCCTTCAATGTTAAAAATTGTTTACTTCTACGCACATTTACTTAGCTTTTAAAATTCAGCTGTATAAATAGTTTGTTAATAAACGTTTTTTAATAAGTTTAGCAAAAGCTTGTAAAATTTTTTTAAAAAGAAAAAATTTTTTTTAAAACAAAAAATTTTTTTTTTGTTATTAAATCAGATATTTGTATAAACAAATAAATTTTGAAAAATTAAAATGAAAAAAATCTATCGAAATATCGGTGTTCTGTACATTCAACAGAAAATATCTAATTAATTCCCTTTTTTATATGTACTTGCCTTATATAGCAACTTAATTGTAAGCTAATATGGCATGAATTAAAAATAAAATGCCTTCACATCAGAAATAACTAAACAATAGTTTTGGGTATAGTCAACTCAATGCTGGTAACTCCAATATGTAATGAATACTCGGCATATGAAAAGCACATAAGTAATAAGCTAAAGTCATACAATTTGTTCCTTTTTAATTTAAAATAAATAACTTGTATTCGCGCAGGTCAAATTTTTTGCTACAAAAGAAAACCTAAAATTTGCTAAATACTTTAATAAAATTTACTACAATAATATGGGCATGCCGGTAATTTATATACATTACTACATAAATACATATTCTATACCGAAAGGAAAAAACCAATATTTCGGGCAAGTATTAAGCTACCAATGGAAAGCAGCGATAGTAAAAATAAAGCAATGCAATCTATGTTATGGAGAGGGCCACTGATGTATTGCTCTTCTACTTTGGATTAAAGCTTGATTAGCATTTTATAAATCTTATTTTCATTATGTGTATAGAAACATAAGATTTAATTTTTTTCATTAATTTTTTTTTTTTTTTGTATAAATACCAAAAAAGAGAATGAGAATAAAAATATTTCATTTTCAACAGTTCTTTTTTAAATTCTTTTACTTATTTTACATGGCAATATTTTTTATTTTTTATCCGAATTCTTCATTAAGTCTTTCTTAACTCTTTGAAGACTGAAAGAATACATCAAGCCAAAACATTTGTTAAAGGAAATTTTAAATTTAAGCGAACAGTAGATAATAATTAAAGTAATGAGAACTGCTATTTTTTAATTTTTATTTATTTTTTTTTCATAGATTTGGTTTCAAATTGGTCGTGGAATAAAATAGTTTCTTTTCGAATAAAACTATTTTGGAGCTTTTAATATATATTAAGTTAATATATTGAAATTAGTGCAAAAAAAAGATAAGAGTTGGAAGTTTCCAAATGAGTTCAACGGCATATGTAAATATTCAGCTTAAGTAAGGCTTATGGAGTTTTCTTCTCTGGCATAAAAGGGCAATCCCTTTGAAAATGTGCATTTTGAAAATGTTTTGCCCCTCCTGTAAAAATACCTTTTTATATTTAGCAAGAAAAGAACACAAACTGGAAAAAATTGGCTTGTCCTTTTTTTAACAGCCGATAAAACACATTAATTTAAGTTTTATGAAATATGTAAAGTGTAATATCTTTCGCCTTGAGTAGGGGAAAATTTTTTACAGCAAAACAGGCCATCCTTTATGAGGGTAAAACATTTTTGAGAAAAAAACAGAAAATTGTTTTTTTTTTGTAAAATTTTGTCTAACGAGCTTTCAGCAAACCAAATTTCGATATAAAATTAGATGGAATTGAGGATTTGATTTCAGTTATAGTTTTACAATATTTATAATTTTTTTTTCACTTCATTTTTCTGCAGTAAACCTTAAGGAACTAAGCTGCTCCGCCAAAATGTTTCCTTCCTATTTTTTGTCTCTTTCATTTTTGATCGCGTGCCCCGTTTTTGTTCGTTTTGATATTATTTTTGCCAAATACATTGAAATTAAGTATTAAATGTTATTGCAAAAGTGTTTGATTTATTTAACAAAAAACTTGAGAAAAACGACTAGCTGCTTGCCCTCTTTCTTAGAGTCGGCATAAATTAAAGAGAAATTTAGAAGAAAAATATATTGCAAAGAATAAGCATAAAGCATATAGATACATCTTTACACCATGTTACAGCTATTGTTGCTTTAAGCAACAATAAGTAAATGCCACTAAATATCACACACTTGGTGTGTATGGAAACATGCATAAACACATACAAGCATTCATGCTTAATCAGTTGTATAGATGTGCGTAAAGTATGACTTGGTAAAAACAACACCATGAAAGCAAAAGCAAAAAAAAAACAAACAACATGAAAGCAAAAAAAAAAAAAAGAAATAGTGTACTACAGTGTCACATCTCTGTAGTGGTGCTGTGTATTTTCATACTTTCTTTTATGACGCCCTCCAGCGACAGTTAAGATTTTTTTTTTTTTTTTTTTTTTTTTTTTTTTTGAGTACGAGTATCTCTCGTTACTCTTTGTTTTTTTGTTGTTGTTTTTTTCTGGCATTTTAAAGTGTTGACGTAAAAGTGTAGAAAACTGTTTGTTTTCATTCACTTCATTTTTGTTGTTGTCATTGTTTCAGCCCGTTTTTCTTGTTGCTTTAGCCCCTGTTATTAGTGTTACTGTAGTTGTGTTTGTTGTTGCTGTTGTATCTGTTTGAATTGTTAATTTTAAGGCGTTAAAATGTTAAGTAAACTAGGTCTTTATAGCATTCATTTATGCTCTAACACACATATTCTATTTAGAAATATTTATATCCAGCACATTTACAATCCTCCATACCGAAATGCCCAACCAAACCAAGAAAGTTATAAATATTTTTTTAGTGGAGAATATACAACAAAAAAAAAAAAAAAAAACTAATTTTTAAAATGAAATTCTACAAGAGTTTGTGAACTAAAGACTCTGAGGAGGCACGCAAATAAAATATATGTGGGTGTGCAAATGGATGTATGCATTTTCATACCCTTTATCTGTAGTTGAATTTTTGGTACATGTGCCCATTGTATTTATGTATGGGTTGTTATGATTTTGACATAAAGTCATTAAACATTATGTTTTTTAGTAATTTGTTATATAACTTGTACATTTGAAAGATTTTACAGTAGATACGAAATATTTGCAAAATTGCAGTCAAAGAAAATTTATTCAACAACAAAAATAATTATTTCATACAGTTTAATAATTTCTTACTGTATTTTATTACAATTTTTTTATACACGTGAATATTTTTTGTTATTGTTATCGATTTTAAAAATGGCTAATTTTTATTCTCCTGCTTGGTATTTCGAGCGGCTTTGGAACTCTTCTCAAGGAACTGAAAAGTCTAAAATATCATCTATTCAAACAACTAACAACACATAGAATTATTATTAACAATTTTTTTTAAACATGAATAAAACCTTCTGTCTATTCATTCATCTACATTGAAATTATGGGAATTGGAAAATTAATTTTTTATCTACAATTTTTTCTAAACGAGAAAAAGTACTACATATTGAGCAATTGTAGCTTGAAAACTAGTTAGGGAAACTTATTTTTAATCTTTTGGCTGCCAATAGGAAATACTTTTCGAACCATTTCATATTCTGAAGTTCTAAAATTTAGATTAAATTCTTATGTATCCACTACAACTTCACATGCACGTATGCTTCTACTTATATTGTCCATACTGTTTACTACATACTGATAAATATTTTATTGATTTATTTGTTTTTTTTTTTTATTTCTTTGTGGTCATTACTGGATAGTCATTTTTTTAACGTTTTATAAAAATACTTAATTTCCAAGCCATTGAAAAACTTACTTCATTAGAGTTTCTTGTTTTAATAAATTGTGTCGGAATTATTATTTGTTATACTGTAGCTATATATTGTATTGTACGTGTGGGTATTGTGAGTATCTGTTGTCTCTATGACAATGAGTTTTACAAATTGGAGTATCTTACTAATTACATTCATGTTAAGTTTCATTTATGAAAGAGTGATTAGCTCGGACTTTTTGTTATTTAATTTTATGCACACACACAAAGCCAGAGACACACATAAACACTCGAGCATATATCGTATATACATATTTATGTAAATTCCATTTATATTAAAAATCTTCTCCCCTATTCTGGTTTTTATTCTTTCATTTACTCAAATAAAGGAACAACGTCCCAATTGTGTCAGTCTGTGTGTTTGCCAGTTGAGACATCCAGCTATAAAAATGTTTCCTTTATTAAAAGTACGCTCGTCTATATTAATATTTCACTCTCCTGTTATTTATGTTCATTTCAAAAGGTATGTCAGATGTTAAGGGATTTAGTATTAACATCTATTAACATATAACATGTGGGTTTTAATATAGAGAAACACATGATATTTTAATAGCTTAACCGGCTGTAATTAGATGGGTTGTCATTAAGAAAAAAGCCCGAAAATTCAGTACACATAATTTCTATTTTCAGTTTACTTTTGCAAATATTTGAAAGGAGTTGTGTATGCAACTGTTTACGCCTGCAGGATTAAATGTGCAGAATCTGCATAACCCACCTTTAAATGGTACACTAATTTGTCTAAAAGGATGTTTTGTAAAATAACTGCAACAATATGGTGCTGCAGATAATCAATACGGCTTATAGGAAAGTATTCGTTTACGTTTGCTGATTTATCCTAATTTTTGGTTTATGATAATATATAAAATTCAGCTTAGAAATTTTATTACATCATTAATTATAAGGATATATTGTTTTTATACACTGTAGTGCAATATAGTGCAATAATATTTTTTATAAATTTAATAGAATATTAATAGCATAAAATGATTATTTTATTTTCCAAAACAGTTTTTAGTTTAAAGCAAGAAGTTGAGAGAAATTATTTACTAATTTATTTATTTAATTATTATTGCAATTTTATGAAAATAATTATAGTGTTAGTAGAAGCACTGGCTGGTGAGGCCATCGGCTAACAAACTGAGAAACAAAATTGCAATCTGGACGGACGATGTGGTTGTTTACAAATCTTATGGAACTGCTGTTTTAACAAAATTCTATGAAACAATATTTTTTATTTATTTTTTTGTCTAGAGTGTGATCATCTTAAGAGCAATATATATATATGCATATATATTTATTTATTATATATTATATAATAATTATTTTAACCTTCAAAACTTTCGACCTGTCCGGAGGGAAACAACTGGTGTGTAGGCAGGAATCGATCGCGCGACCTCGGTTTATTAGGCTGTGCATTATTCATTCGGATACGGGGGAATGATCACATATAAAAAGTATAGGGTTTTTCGTAAGAGTTACAAGTGTATGTCATAAAAAACTAAGAAATAGATTTGTAATAACGAAGTTAAAAAAGTTAAATATTATTTGGCCATGTAGTCGCAACGGCTGGCACAGACAAGCTACAAACTGGAATATTTTCCCAAACTTTCAGCAGCGCTTTCAGCAATATTTCGTTTTGGCGGTTTTCCACCTAGTTTATTACATCTAATTGACCAACGTGTGCAAGTTGGTATTAAATTAAATCAAATTCAATTAAATCTCACGACCTCAGTGGCAGATTAAGTAAACCACTACGTGAAATTAGGCTTTCATAAAACGTTTCCCTGAGTAAGTCAATCATACTTTTTAAGAGCGGTCTAGCCAAGAATTGAACCTGTGTCCTCATTCGTCTACGGATGCGTACATGTGTATGTACCGCTAAGAGCTTGTCAAAAGCTTAAATATTGATTTTTAATAATCACTAGCATTGACAAAAAAAAGAAGTAATGAAACGTAACGTAAAATCTAAATAAAAATAAGATTTGTGACATTGGGAAGTTAGACAACATCGAGTTGTTGGCATATTTTTGTGAAGTGGTTCGATTCTTGAATTTACAAGATACATTATAAAATCTTTAATTTCATATAAATTGTCTAATTTCATTAAACAATTAAATATAAATAGAATTTATAAATAAATCTCTTTCGCTGATGTGCCAGTAATAAAAGCTTTCCTGAAGATCTCAGTCAACAGCATTGCAAAATATTGCACAATAAACTTTAATGTTTTTTTATTAAGTATTAGGTATGGGAAAACTATTTTCGTATTTCCTTGTAAATTAATTGCATGTTTATACTTTATAAATGCATGGACTTTTTAATAATAATTAGAAATATTCACAGCCTTTTTGAATTAAAAATTTTTATAAATTAAAATTAAATTACAATAAGGTAATATATATTATAAATTACATATATAAATTACATATAATATAAATTACAATCCCTAAAAAAAAAGAAATAAAATAAAGTAACATATTTACAGTTTGGGATCTGAAATAGTCCAAAAGGAAAAATTAATATTTTAATTCAAATAAATTAACAAATACTGGATGCAATTCCTTCCTTAGCAGAAAGGAAGTCAATAAATCAATGAGAAAAGGAAACTATTGCGAATGGAAAAATATTCAAGATAAGGGTAATAAGTACTTTTATATATATACTTGTAATAATATAAGTACTTTTTTGATACTTATTATTCCCCAATCGAAGAAAATATTTTACGTTAAAAGTTATTTTTCAAATGCAATTTGGGGGAATGGATAAATGTCCTTACAAGGTTTAATGTTGTAAAAGCGATTTTACATTTTTTTTAAGCGATCATTCATTAATCATTACATTCTTTTAAGTTCTAAATTGAAAAAAATAAACATAAAAACGACGTGTATTTTCGTGATTGATAAATCCAAAAACTACTGGAACGATTTTGATAAAATTTTTTATGTATACTCTATGCCATGTGAGTAGTGTTTCTGTGTAGTTCGTCCGACAGATGGCGCCATATTTATTTTTTGTGTTTTATCCGATAGAGATTAGCGCGATAAACCTATGCTCTGTTTCGCTGAAAGCGTTGTAGCAGCTTTAATTACTAATTTATAATTATAAAAATTTAAATTTTTACATTTAAAATAGATAAAATGTGGAAACAACATAATTTTGGATTTTTTGATTTTTAAATAAACAGGCGTTTTCTATTATAAATAACTATAAACAGTGATTTTGACCTTCTCCGAGAGGCAGTACAAAATAAAAGAAAAATTTGGAGCCAGTAACGCGGACGGGGCCCTGCTTTATGGTTATTTAATAAATTAGGGAGCTCCTCTACATTTTTTATACTGTCTTCTTTTCCTATTAATTTTGCCTTTTCCTGTATTTTACCCCCACCCTTAAGACATTTTTGATATACTAGAAAGTGTCTTTCAAGAAATTTGTCCTTTTGTGCGTTCAAAATAATTTTTTTAATTATTAAATTAATTATAGTTTTTAAATATTTTTTTTTAATAATAAAAAAATTTTTTTTTTAAATAAATTTTTTTTTGTAATATATCTAATATCGTTATCATTATTATTATAATTTATTAAATAATTGATCAAGCTTCAAGAAGAGTCAGCTTTACTGAAACTCTTAAAGTGCAAAACATAAACTGTAAAATATATTTTCTTTAGTAAAATAAAATATTATTTGCTTTTGAAGCTTTAAGGACTTGCTGGATTAACTTGAAACACTAGAACGTCCTTTTATTCTGCAAAACTTGCTTCTAATTAATCATTGCTGTCGGTGTTTATTAAATTATGGAACTGCTGTTTTTCTATGAAACAATCTTTTTTATTTATTTTTTATTTTTTTTTTCTAGAGTGTGACCCTCTTAAGCGCAATTCCTTTCTGGGTTACAAATAATATCAAGTGGCTTCAAACGAATTATATGAAGAAAGGAAAGCAAAAACTATAAAGAACATTTTGAAAAAGGTCAAGAAATATATGAGCGAATGGTGAGAAAGAAGGCGAGGAAAAAATTTGATGAAATATTAAATGCTGCATAGAAGATGAAAGTTGAAATGAAAAATGAAAGGCTTGTGAAAACAGAGCGTTGTGAAAGGCGAAAGAAAACTTGTACGATTTAAATAAAAAAAAAAGTGGAAATTATTTCACCAAGTTTCATGTGTGCGAAGACAAGAAGCAAGTGTGAGGATAAATAAACGAAAGAGTAAATAATGCAAGCAGCCAGCCAAGCTGTGCACCAGCAAACGTTATTCAGTCAGCCACTTAGACAGAGAGGCAGCCAGTGAAACAATTCGTCATTTTATAATCAAAAAATCAAAAAAGCAGATGGAGAAAAAAGTGCGTTTTATGCTCAACATCATTATTAACACAACAACAAAAACAATATCTTGATGATGTTTACAATTATAATCATCTTTAAAAATGACAATGACGAAGTTGTTGTTGTTTGTGTTGTTTGTGTTATTTTTTTGCTTGTTGCTGTTGTTGTTGTTGTTTATGAAGATGACGGCGATGAAGTCAACTAAAAATGGAAAAAAAAAGAAAATTGTGCAAATAAATGAGGAAAATGAGGACAATCATATGCAGTTGTAAGGATGTTTGCCAGAACGTGTGTTCATATCCTCGTATGCACAAAAATGTACGAAAATAATGCAAAAGGGTAGATAAAAAAAAATTATGCCATTAATAAAGGTTGCTGGCATATACTTGCAATCATAATAACGACAGCCATACGAAGCTTTTTCCCTTTAATTTGTACAAGTTGAGGGTGTTTGTTGGTGCTCTGTGTAGTATGATGCTCGTGCGTCTCGGTGATTGCAAAGTGGAACACAAACCAAATATTTGAACATAAAATAGCTTTAAACTTTAAATCTTCAAATACAAGAGGCGGCATATGGGAGAAAGAAGTCATTAGAATCTGTAACAATTTAATTGTATCAGCCGTTGTTAAAGAAGTAATTGAAGCAGCCTCATATTAGAGTTAGCGATTGTCAAGCAATTGATCGCTTTTAAACACATTTCCTTATCGAATAAAGGCTGGCTTGCACTTTAATGATACCAGTAAAATGCCGCTATTGATATAAAAATTAATTTTTTATGATGAGCGATTAAAGCACGTTTTTTGTTAAAACTAAATAACATGTTCCCAAGCTCACTTTTATAAGAAAGTTTTTGTAATTTTTTTTTGTTGGTTTTCGATATTATTTTCCAGAAATAAAATCTCAAATACCATACTTAGCTAATTAATACCGATTTTATGTGACTTCCAAAATGTTATTTAAATTGGCACACCTTATAGGTAAAGTCCCATCTGCTTGACAGTCCCGACTGCTTGATAATTAAGTACAGCATGTGATCGCAACAATTTGTATGAATTATAATTAGCACAATGGTAACTCTTAAACTCGGCGATCTTGTTCAAATTCAAAGTTCAAATATAAATTGGAGGATGCCAGCATTCACTTTCTATTATTCAAGAAGTGAATAATGAATCACAGTGAATATTGAACCACAGTTTATAATGAACCGCAGTGAATACAGAACCGCAGTGAATAATGAACCGCAGTGAATAATGAACCGCAGTGAATAATGAACCACAGTGAATAATAACGGACAGTGAATAATGAACCACAGTGAATTCTGAAAAACAGTGAATATAGAACCGCAGTGAATAATGAACCATAGTGAATAATGAACCGCAGTGAATACAGAACCGCAGTGAATACTGAACAGCAGTGAATAATGAACCGCAGTGAATAATGAACCAAAAATTTTTTCAAACTTGCCCGTAGTTGGCCTCCTCAAAAGCCTTCAGGAGCATTGTGGTACTGCCCAGACCGTCACATATGAAGATGGTGCCACTTAAGGTTTGATATTGAGCAAAAGTTTTTAAGAATATTATTATATTTTATTATAATTTTAAGAATATTATTATTATTAAGTGTATTATATTAATAATAAAAATTACACGTGCCGAAAATGCAATTTAATACTCAGCATTATTACCATATAGGCGTGCTTATCAGTGATGATACTGAAAGTTTCAGGAATTTTTATTTATGCCAAAGACCCCTACAGATATTCAATGAAATACATATATCACGTATTGCATTGCATAGTTTCGGGACTCTTTCCAACATGGAAGTCGGCCTTAAAAGTCTACTGATACCTCCAACTTGGAAGACTTGATATTTGAAAGGATTACTAGTAATTTAAATAAAATATCCTTGACCAACATTATTTTTTTTCTGCACTTTAAAATTTTTGGAAATGGTCGTCTAGTGGTCATGGACTTTTTAGTTGAGATGATGCCAAAAAACTTTCCTGTGTTACAAAATTTTATATTTACGGTCCACTGTATTGCCATGGACCGTATGCTTCATTGTTGACAGTGACGGCTGCACTTATGTGCGAAAATATATTCATTTTTCCGTTAAACAAATAAACATCATTTTTATGCCTACAGGATATTTGAGGTAGGAAGAAAGATGAAAAGGAAATGTGCAACTGAATGAGTGGCACAACGTCAATAATATTAAAAGCGGTAGTGAATTTGTAAAATGGTTAAAATGAAACAAGAGAAGAAGGAAAAAATAAAATAAATAAATAAATAAAGAAAGCACAGAATTTAATATTATTTTTTTTCTTCTTTACTTTACAATTCCGAAGGAGTTATAATACAGCCAAACTAACCATAATTTTTGTTTATTTAGTGAAAAGGATTAAAGAAAAATTGGCAGGAAATTATTATTTTTTTGTTTAAATTTTTTGTGTTTTTTTTTTGCTGTAAATGAAAGTGGAAAACACTTTCAATCGAACAGTGTCATTTAATATTTTTATCGTCTCTCCCCCTTCAATTTTATATGAGTTCAACACATTTTTGTATGAGTTTTTTTTTAATTATATATTTTCAGAAAATCAATTTTTTGTCTCATCTTGTGGCATGTTGCAACAAATATGAACCTGCTACTGCATGGCTTCAACCGCAAGAAAATCGTAAAAGTGTTTTTGTATTTGCCAGAGTGTAATTTGAAATATTTTTGCCACAAAATATCTGAAATTTATAAATGAATGGTTTCGGATGGAATGACTTGCTAATGTTTATGAAAAGAAAAACACACACGCACACATACAACTAGACGAATACATTTAAGCTTCCCCGGCAAATATATTTTTCATTTAGTTCCTCACAGGCACATGATGCACAACCGCAAAGAAAGCATAAGGCTACAACATGTTTTATAGTTTCAAATGCAGTAAGTATGTGCATACACACACACATACATAGACATAACTTTATCTGATTTATTTTGAAAGGAAGTGTGTCTACTTTTATGGTTGCGGAATTTTAAGATACAAGTATTTAAGTTTAGGAATACATTTGTTTACTACAGGGCTCCGTTGCAAGCTAATGAATGTTCCTTTGAAAAGTCATCGCTTTCATTTTACTTTCCTTGCACTTAATTAAAAGTCAACAACAGTCATCCTTATCAGGATCTGCAAAATTTTTGGCAACTTACTACGTTGAGGTTGTTTGTGGCAGTGCGTGAAATTCAATAATTTTACGAATTTAAATGAAAGTAAATGGAAGTATGCAACTCCATTTCCATTGAAGTGTTCCAGCAACTAATGCAATTTCTTTTATTTCTTTATTGTTTTTATTACTTTAAAATTAAGGCTACCTCCCTAGTCAAGGATAATGAACAGAAGAAGCCGTAAGAAGCCGTAAGAATTGCGCTCTGAGTTAAGAACCAGAAATATATAAACAAAAAACAATGAATAATAGATACCTTTCAAATACGTATTATATAATATCTTACATGACTGTGGCAAGAATTGGAATATCCTTGCCCAGCCTTTTCCACAAAACTTTCTTAACATCACTTGCAACATTCAAGTTAAAGCCTTAAAATAACAATTCAAATATAAAACAAATAAGGAATCAACTATATGAACTTCAATTTTTGTAAAATGAAACCAAGAATAGTTATTTTCTGAAAGGTTTCTGAAATCTACAGCCAACTGTGTCAGCAGGATTTAAGATTTTACAAAAATATTAATTCAGCAAGAAATTATGCTACGACAGGTAAAATAATGGATTTATTACAATATGGCACAAAGCGTGGAATATTCTAATCAGATAATTACATTAGAGTTACTATTAACCTCCATGAATATTACAAGAAGAAACTCCAGCCAAGGAGCAAACTTAAAGGTCCTCTCTAAAGGACTATATTTATGCTAATTATCCAACTTAGTATTTAAATATTAAATAAATAAATACTAATTTACAAAGTTGGCTTTAATAAGAGTATATAGTAACGGAGTCTACCAGCCAGAGGCGGCACGTTTTATTCCTTCTTAGGTCATGGAGGTTTTTTCCAGATCTATCTAAAGTTTATTGATAATCTCAACTAAGTGTTACCTTATAACAACTCGGGCCACTTTTGATCGTTCTTCAGAATTATTTTCTTTCTTCTAAGGAAATGGGAAATCTTTTTACTGCGCCCAGAGCGTGTAAACCCCTTATGTTGTTCTCTGTTGAAAAATAGTTCGTTTGCTGAAAATTCATCATTAAAATGATCCACTACTTAGTATGTCCTTGCTTCCTTAGAACCTGTTTTTGGTTTATAATGAAAATTTAATGCCAAGACCACCTTGGAGCCAGTACATCACCTCATGTGTAGTTTCCTTAACCGCAATGAAAAAGTGGATTGTCGCTACCCTTGTAGCAATTTTAATATCTTTATATCCGAGATGTTCCTGATTGCATGTGACTTAACACCACGGAGAGGGTGATAAAGCAGCGTTCACTGCGAGATCCCAGCTGGATTAGGCAGATTAGAAGCAACCACCTTTGAACCAAATTTGAAAAAGTAGTTTCCATTTATGAGAGTATTCGAAAATACCGCATGATCGTTTGCGAAATGGTATACCGAATATTCAGGCAGCGCTGCCATATGAAATAAGAGCATGTTTCGCTATTCTCAAGAAACTGAAGATGTGTGAAAGGAGGGGGCACATGCATTTTCTTTGTACCCAGTAAGGAAAAAACTTATTTCTGGATCTAATCAAAAGAAACTAAAGATATGGGAAAGGCGGGTCACATGTATTTTCTTTGTACTCACTAAGAAAAAAACCGATTTCTGATCCTTATCAAAACTTACTCACCAATGAGGAAATGCAGCTGAATTGATTGGAATATTCATTATTCATTGGCGTGCTTACCATATGCTATGTCTGGTTTACCGTATGCTACGTGGTGTTTACCGCGTGCTTACCGTATCTACTCTATTGGTAATACTACGATCTGTTAACATGCATTCTGTATGGTCACAGATGACATATTAAAGCACGTATTCTTTCCCTCCCAACTGACATGGCCCATGCTCGTAATCCTATTGATAACTTTGATAATGCCACAAATTTTCCTAATGCTGGCCTTTCGGAAGTGATGTCCTCTTCAGTAAGCAGTCAGAAAAATATGAAAAATAGCCAATGCCCATTTCTAAAGATCCTGCCACAAATTGTGGTAACATCTCTGGTGCACCATCATTTTAAACGATTCTTCTTCTTTAAACGTTCAATATTGTTGTAATAAATTGTTAAATTTTTTGTAGCAAAACCCCATAAATAATTTACACGATTATTCCCCCTCTAAATTGTCTCGTTCTATTAAAACGTTTTAATTTAATTTAAAGTCAGTATAATATTTTATCTCTTCCTTTAGCTGACAACAAAAATATCGTTAAGTTGCCCCTTTTAACTATTTCAGAGTCTTTTGCCACTCTCGCAGTTATCAATAAATAAAATATTAAAGTGTGAAGAGTAACTTACCCGCCCCAGTGTATTGTTGTCGTGTATGGCTTGCTGTAGTATCTGCAGATTGTAACTAGTAAATGATAACCAAATTAGGTCGCCAGGATAACCATGAAAATGGTATGTGCAAGTGGTGTTTGGTGGAAGTGTATGACGCGGACTAACAATGCGCCCCATTCTTCCGCGACGCGAAAATAAAACATCATCTGTAATAAGAGGAAAAAAAATATACGCAAAATTACTTTAAAAAAACGCATAAATTTTATTCAGTATTAAAAATATTCTAGTGAAATATCTATAGAAACTGTATACACTAGAAGGATAATAAAAAAGAGATTTTGGAATTAAATTAATGGCAATGCAATGTCGTAGTTTTTTTTTTTTTTGGTGCAATAAATGTCCTTTCTTTCTTCTATTAATTTTTATTTTATTTAAATAACAACTTAATGTTTTTGTTGCAACATATTCAGATTAAAGATAATGGATTGATGGTATAAGCATAGTGGAGTTTTAGGATTTGATGTGGAGATAAATGAAAGCAGGATTTTAATTACTACTAGAGATTTTCAAAATATAAATATTTAAACATTTCACTTATTTTCTTTTCAATATTTGCTTTTTAATATTTTCCATAAAATTTTTTAGTTAAAGTAAATTTAGATAAAAATAAAACCGAAAATTTTGGAATCAAGGCTTTTTTGATAAAACCAAGGACTTGTCGTTATTAAATCTGTTTTACTGGTGTTTCCAATAAAGAATTTCATATTGATATTGTGATAAGACAAAAATCTTGTATCAACTGAAGCTTAAAAGCTTCTTAGGTTGTAACGTTGTAAAAGCTCTAAGCGCCAGTTATCATCTCTCGTACTACTCTTGTACTAAACAATGTCAACTGGTCAGAGCTTTTGGACGAAAATAGTTTTATTTTAAGAGGAAAAAATATTTAAGCGGTCTACGTGCAATTCAAAGCTCTCCAATATGTGTAACAATATAAGCAAAGCTTGTAAGCATTTGCAGCACTTGATCTCAATGATAACTTTTTACAATATATATCGAGCTTTCTCAGAAATCCACTATAGGACTCTTCACAGACATTGTGACTTTTAATTAAGTGCATATAAGCAAAGCTTGTAAGCATTTGCAGCACTTGATTTCAACGATAACTCTTTGCGATTTATATCGAGCTTTCTCAGAAATCCACTATAGGACTCTTCACAGACATTGTGACTTTTAATTAAGTGCATATAAGCAAAGCTTGTGAGCATTTGCAGCACTTGATCTCAATGATAACTCTTTACGATTTATATCGAGCTTTCTCAGAAATCCGTTATAGGATGCCTAACAGCCATTGTCTCATTAAACTGGGTCATTATAAATTCAGAAATTTTGCAAGATTGCGATCTGTTACACATTTTAATAACTTTTCATATAAAATTTCCAATCCTCTCTGCTCCCTTATCAATCATATTCATTCAGAGATAGGCCACAATATCGGATGGCATTTGTAAGTTGTATGAATGGCAAACATTATCTGATGGCAATCTAAGTCTGAGAGCGTGCAGCTCGGTGATCTTATGACAACAATTTCAGCCTCATCTATTAATGTAGGGGATGTATAAGTATTGAGAAATCGGAGGCTCGCAATATTCGTGAATACTATGTGAAGTGTCCTGAAGGATGTGACTTATACTTAACTTTATCTGATCTCAGCTTTATGCTAAAGTGGAATACAAAACCGATTTAGCGGCCGATGCCTTGAAAGTTTGTTTTCAATTTACTAAACGGCGAACTCATCTCACGATCTAACGATGTGCCGTCTAAATAGGATTGACACCCAAAAACTTCTATTTTAAAAATAAGAAGTCTCTTCCTTTCCATGTTTATAATTCTTACTTATTTTCCCCGTAGACGGATAAAGGACTACCAGGAAAGAGAAAAACATTTTGAAGAGAAAAGCAGAAATAAAATATATTGTGTGTGAGGAGAAACTGATATCCTGCCACCTTTATAAGATGTTATACGACTTTTTTTCATTTATTGACACAATTTTCTTTTTCATTACATTCATTTTTAATAATTTATTTACCTTTCAAGCATATCAAAATGCTTGAAGAAGTTGTCATGTGATATGCGAACAATAAAAGCCAAAGTCTTAACAAGTCTAGGAGTCTATTGAAGAAATTAATATTATATTCTTATTGATTTGAATCTAGCATTTTATTTCATTTTTTCTTTATCTATTTGTAAAACGAACATAAAAAACAATTTACCATCTTCTTTTCAATTTCCTACTCAATTCATATCAAATAAATTGATCACTCACTGTTTGTGCTTTTGTTGGATTTAAATGACTTTTAATTAATTTTCTTGAGATTTAAATCATTGTCATCATGCTGATGCTTGTTTAACAGAAAGTACTTGAAAACGTTTATATCCTTAATTTTTTGTTTTATTTTTTTTATTTTTTCCTTTTTATTGATTTTCTATCTGTAGTCAGTCGTATACTATAGCCTGCTATGTATACTTTCTGCTGTTTCTGTTGTTGTTTTTAATTTCGTAGCTTTCCGGCTGCTATTGCAAAGTTCCATAGAGCAATTTACTAATGACTATAAATCAATGGCGCAATGCATTCAAGTGTACACAATTTCCGTTTGTTAATTAATTTCAATTTTAGCAGGCATCACTAAGCAACATGTTACAAAGATCTAGTTGTATTAATACTACTTATAAAATACAGTAGGAGGGTGATTAACAGAATATCATAAGTGTCGTCTTATAATCGTATAGAAATATTACTAATATTAATTCAGTAGGCTTATTCTGAATTGCGATGCAAATCCGAACAATTGGTATTCGGTATTGCGATTTTCGCCTTGTACTCTTTTCTATTCGCATATCAAATGCGAAAATGTGGCAAGTCGGTATTCTGCATTGCGAAAGCTAATGTCAGATACATGCGATAATCGCAAAATTTATTCGGCAGCATAACAGCGACCGCAAAGCACAAAAATGTAAGTAAAAAATTATAATTTTGTTCATTTATTTAAATAAATTTTTTTTCTTAAGTTTTTCTTTTGAGCAAAATTAATGAAATATATAACCAAAGAAGTGCCTTTAAGTATCTAAATAAAAAGATATAATTTTATTTTTTTTTTAAATTATATTGTTTTTTATTTCATCTCTAATATTTCTAGCAATGCTTGTGTAATTGTTATTACTAGTACTAATATTGTAGCTGGTTGATTTCAATTCGGAGCTAATATTATTTAAAACATATAAAAATGCCTCTTGGGTCAAACAAAAATTTTTTACAAAAGCGGAATAGAAATGTTTTTCCTAATTAATTGTTTTTAATGCTAAAAAATAAATTATCTTTTCACATTCAAACTTAGAATATCCGATTTGCTTCTAAGTATTCTTTTCTGCACCCTTTCATTTTGTTCATGCTCCTCTTCATCATAAAACCATAGAGCAACAAAATCCATTTTTGGTAAATTACACAATTACACCAATATTAAATAAATTTATTTTTTTTTTTTGTAACCGCTATCGAAAATTTCTTTTTCTTTTTTTTAAGATTAAATTTGACGTTTAGTGGTATCAGTGGTACGTACTGGCTTGTTCATTTTGGCCGGTGTTGCCGCGATTTAAAATAAAATGCGATTGCGATTGCGATTGCGAAAGTGTTGCAGAATACCAATTTACTATTGCATCGCAATTCTTTATCGCATCGTATTGACTATTGCATCGCCATTCAGAATAACCCTACTTGTTTCTTTTTTTGCTCTTGGGGTTGGCAAACTTAGCCACGAGCACTGACCCCCACACACGCAATGCAATGCCATAAATTTATTTATGAAGGAGCAGTAAGCATGAGTGTTTGCTAGAAAGCCTTTAACGTTGGAAAGTTCTCGCCCCTTCTTTTTTTTCGCCTCTCAAAAAAAGAGTGGCTTTAGAAACAAGCCATTGTACAGACGTTCAATCAAGGAAACAAGCATGTCTTTGGCTGAGCCAGGAAGTTCATCAACTGCAAATGATTAAGTGTATGGCTTTGTGGATTTCGTAAGGAAAAATGCTGAATATTTTTGAACCTCTTCAATCCAAATGTTGTCCAGCAAATTTATCAAATTGAAATTTTGTCGAATGATTTTTCTATGTAACAATTTTAAAGGATGTTATTCAAATCCTCTAAATCAACAACTTTTTTTTCTAACTGAATATGATAACTGTCTTAAAATCGGCTAATATATTTCAATATTATTAAAATATTTTTTACTGAGATACCGTTTTAAATATTTTTAATTTGTAATTCTAACTGGAATTTACCACAACACATTCTATACGATTTACTAAGTCAGCCTTCAATGTCAGTATGATATTTAAGTTGTGAAAGAAACTTGATCCTTCAAGTTATGATTGCATTCTTGATATTGTTAGTATTCTAAGCCATACGTGTATGATATTCTCTATTGACACATCGTAGATATATTATCAAGCATCTGTTTTGATCCTTCGCGATATTATGATTGCATTCTTGCCATGTACCAACTGATAGCTTGACATTAAATATCTCTGTATTATCATAATGGCGAAATTCAGTTAATAGCTATAAATTTCCCTACAAACAGTGATCCTCATTATCTATGTTTTATCTATTTTTTATTTATTTCATTATTCGTATATAATTAATTTTTATACAACTCAGTTTCGATGTCAACACATGCTAAATTATGCTAAAGGACTCTTATAATATTTATGAGCTACAGCGAACTTTTTTTTTAATGATTTTTTTTTCTAAGATGTGTATTTGAAAAACAGCCCCAAATAAAGCAATATATATATACAGCTACGGTCACAATAATAGCAGCGCAATATAGTAAAAAGTTTAAACCGAAAAATAAAATTAATTTTCGGTGAAATCATGTCCTTTTTTTCTTGTAAATGTAAAGAATGTACGTCACTATTTATTCTCCACCTACAAATAAACCCGAAAACTCGCGTATTGTATATATTTTTTAAAAAATTTCTATTCAAACTTAGTCCTTTTTAAACAGGATTCATTTATTGTTTGCTGTTCTTTTCAGAGATCAATAGAAAGATCAATAATTCTGTTCCGAAAATTTTCAATGTAAACTCTAATTGGCCTCAATGAAAAGCCTATTGGATATTATTAATTTGTACGGTTATCGAAAGGTACTTGTCTATACAGCCCACTAACGTAAGTGCCGCTCTGCTGCAGCTCCAATTAGCTTTTTAATCACAGCGTGTTTTATATATGGTAACTTTGTTTTCCGGCCATACACGTGGAAATGAATCCTGTTGGATCGTGTTGCATCATATTGGATTGTGTTTAAAAAAATGTTTTCCATAGTAAACACAAAGAGCAAATCCAGCTTTACAAGCAATATTTCTTTGATTAAAAAATCCTTTTTTAAATAATAAAAAATATATAAATTTTTGCTAACTTTCACAATAAATTCAACTCGAATTTACTAACAAACAAAATTATTAAAAAGTTCGGTAAAGGAATAGTTATTCTTTGGTAAACACTTCCATCAACCTTAAATTTAGCTCTGTTACACTGATTAATGTTTAATTAGTTGCAGCAAAACCATTGGCAAATATTTATAATAAATGAACTGAATATGAGAGTGTGAAAACTTGAAAAAAGGAAAAAGAAAAATGGAAAAAAACTGAGAAACTATTAAAAGTTTATGAACAAAACTGTTGACACACTCCTACAAGAATAACAACTGCTGCACGAACAGATGAGTTAGAATATTAATATGTCACTATATGTTCGCTCAAGGCACCTTTTGCAATATCCTTCCATCATAAAATGTTGTTTCACAGAAACAATGTACAGTAGAAACTATATGTGCAACAAACAATATGAACAGGCAACCCAGTCGTTCATTTATTTATATCTGAAAGTGCTTGTCAATTATAAAAGTAGTGCTGTGTAGTAATAAATTTGCCTTAAAATACGAAACTAGAATTCATTGCTAGAAGTTGCTAAATTAGATAAGCTTTCTAAACCGCTAAGTGATGTCTGGCAAGGCCATTGTTGAATTGATCTTGCAATTAATATGGAAAATCAAAGCGATCCTGTGCAAGGATAAACACTTACAACAAGCTCAGTTTAAGCCTCACATTGTCTACACAATATTTCCTTCCAGTTATATCTTTCAGGAGAATATTGCCATAAATCCTATATGTATATATAATTTCGGAAAGAGCTTGCATAATAAAAAGTCAATTGTAAATTCCCTCAACTACGGGGCAATTTAAGAAACTCCTGTTCCCATACAAACTCCTACATGTGCTTCTGCATGTTTCAAGTTATTATTAAACTCCTGAGCATTCGAATATGTGCTGCTGTTATGTGGCAGCTCCATTTAGCTTGATTTCTATAACAGCAGCAGGAAAGCACAAGACTACAACTGCTTCAAGGCAACCGATTTCCTTTGAGAGTAAACATTACTTTTGCAGCTATTACAATCTTCACTAATTTCTACAAGAAATGCAACAACAACAACAACACAAATGTCGAGCAACAAATTGTATATTAGAAGGATGTCAAAAACAAAATACCTTCAACTGTTACTGTTCAAAAGCCAACAAAAAAAAAAAAGAGTTAACTTTCTTTTGTTTCTCGGTTGCTGATATTTTCATATATTTTTCAGTTGCTGCGTGGCAGGAAAAATTAAATAGTTTCCTTGCCAAGGAAGGTAGCCTAAGATACAATTATATATTTGCAACAAGTAGAAGGAAAACTGGTAGTTAATTAAGCAAACAATTCGACAAAGCGACGATGCTTTCAAGCTTTAAGCTTATTTCTATTTAGACAAATTTATTGTAGAGGTAATTTTTTTTTTTGTTACTGCTGAAATATGACAAGAACATTTGCAGGAAGTGTATATCCCTCCAACCCAAGTTTGGCTTCTCTTATGTAAAATAAATGCCGTATGTGGCCGAAAAGGACTAATAATTTTTCTAAATATTTTTCTTTCCTACTAAATAATTTTGAAATACTTTTGAAGACAAATTAAGGAAGAAGGAATAATTCGCATGAAAATTTTTTTTAAAAAAAAACTATATATAAAAGGATAATATTTTCGTTATGCATTTAATGGCTTCAAATTCATTTCGAAATTTGCCACTACAATTTTTCAAAGCAATTAACCACGGTGTTGCTGTTAAGAAAGCATTTGATATCGTTATTAAATGATTAGAAATTCTGTTAAGATTAAATAAGGATAAAACTTTTAAAGGATTTACATGAAATTTGATAGAAGAACTACTTGCAAAATAAGATCACTTTTTTCCAAAAAAAAAAAAAAAAAAAAAAACAATTCTTTCTGATAAGCTATCGAGAATTACAAAAAGAAAAAAAGTATCGAAAAATCGCAACTTTCTTTTTACTATGAAGACTGTCAAATCTTAAAGGTGTATTCATATAGGACAACAGATGACTTGCCATAAGCCCCAAGGACATGCATGCTTATCATAAACCGAATGATTAAATTCTTTTATATAATTCTATACAATACAATGATAAACTGTCTCCTTTCACAAACTGTTCCATTTTGTTATATTTATTGTATTCGTTGTATAATATTATGGCTCATAAACATAATATGACAATACAACCTAACACATATGTCTTATCTTAATGTCTTACATTCTTATTATCTTAACTTATATGTCTTACATTCAGTGTCTTATCGAGTCAATTGTTGTTGTATACAATTCCAAGGCGATTTTGGAGAGTTTCTTTTATATGCTTTTTGGCCATAAATCATGTTCCACAAGGTCAGAGGTGGCAAAATTTTTATAAAATTTTTTTTTTTAAATTTCTTATATTTTCTAAAGCTTTTTTTATGAAAAATGTTTAAAAGAAATTTTGTATTCCTTTTGGTCCTTTAGAGAAAACATTTCTATAAATTATTTAATAATATTCGAATTATTATTTGAATTTGGTTTTCATCACTTTCCTTACAATTTTATTAATATAAAATGAAAGTATATCAGAAGTTACTGTGGAAATCCTTGCTACACAATCCTGTTCGCCTAAAAGGATACTGTCTTGTTAGATAAAGAGTTGATAACATTGAAATCTTCATAATTGTTGATGTCAGATATAAAACAAATAACAAAAGTAAATCAAAATAAAGACCTTTAAGTTGCCTGGCAAATTTTTTAATCCCTATAATCCTTAATCTTGATTTAGTCAGGATTTAATAATTAAATTAATAACTGATATTGTTTTAAAAAATATTTAGTAGCCTGGAAAGTTACAAAAAAAATTTTTTTATAATTGAAAATCAATTTTTATAAGTAGGAGTAGTAAGTATTTTTTTAACTTTCAACAAATTAAAAAAAAACGCTTATTTCTGTGAGCAATTCCTGACGGCTTCGTCTAGTACGAGTATACAACACTGGTTGACTTTGAGGAAATGAACTATTTATTTCAGTTAAATATATTAAATTAAGTTTATATACATAATTTTTAGTTTCAAAATCCGGTGCAAATCGGTTGTCGTGAAAAGAGACTGCATTTTTCGTGTTAGATAAAGAGTTGGCAACATTGAAATACAATCAAATACGGTAAATTCCTGGTTCACATCAAGTCCGACCATAATTATTAATTCGTTAGTGTATAATTGTTTTATTATTTAAATTATTAAATTCTGGCAGAATAAAGGAGTCAAGAATAATACTTTTTCAATTTTAATTGTATTTTGCATGCAACTTTTTGTTGGATCATAATTCTCGTATAACGATTTTATATTTCTATAAATAAGTTTTACCATAAATATTTTATTAAAATGATTGTGTAATTTTTTTAAAAAATCCTTTTCTTTTCAGCTCCTGAATTTTAGTAAATTAAAGGAGACAAATCAAAAGCGAGCACGTTGAAGGATTGATTAGCTTTGGGCGAAATTATGCCTGCATTGAATAATTGCGTATGACCTGACAGGGCTTCCCTTCTCGTACGAAAATACAAATACAGTGGAGGCAAAACACGTTGGTAACTCTGTTTACTCATATTGCTATAAATGAGTTTTATAAAATAATTGTAAAATTTTTTTTAAAATTCCTTCTTTAAATTCAATTTTTCTTTTTAAGAAATCATCTTCTTCATCTGGCAACTTTGTATTTTAAAACTTTATCTGCCGCCCTGGCGTTCCTTCCCTTCTAGTCAAAAAACCCCATGTAGGAAAATAATTTTAAAAAATAAACAAATCTTTGTTACGCGTAACTGTCTTTTATGTTTCAACTTATTTGTTGCAATTTATGAACTCCTAAAGCGCGTTACTACTCGTGCTTCTTCTTGAGCATCCACTCAGTAACATTTTGATTTCCAATAAAAAGCACTTTATTAGAGTTGAACTCTTGAACTTAAATGAGAAATAAAAGTGGTCGTTGAAGAAGAAATTGAAATAAGTTTATGAACTAAAAATATTTAATAAAAATGATAATAAAATAAGAAAAAATAAAAACGAAAGTAATGAATTGTTAATGATTTATTTATAAAAAAAAAAAAAAATCATTTTAATGAATCTGTTTTTATATAATTTTCTGTGAATCAATTCTTTTGTAATGTTGCAAACTGTTCTGTGGGGCTTTCTAACTTTCAGCTAAATACATCAGCACGAATTTCCTTTTCTCTAGCAAATAATAAACTAAATCAATTATTAGCTTCATATTACATATAAAAAGAATAACACCAGACGTTATTAATAAATCCTTATACTACCGTAAATAAATAGTTCATTATTCTCTTTCACTACAGAGTCGCACAGTGGTGCTGATTTTATACATTTTGTGTCATTAATTTACGTACTAAGATTAAGATTAATCAGGTATGCAAAAAAAAAAAAAAAAATACAAAATTTTATTTCTTTCCCCTGTCAAATTTTAGGTCCTTCTGAATTTTCAGGAATTACACAATGTCAGCTTAAGGACATTTTTAATACACGCCATTGAGAAATATTTAATGTTTTAGCGAAAAATGAAAAAAACACCGTAGGCGAATGAATAATGCTCAGCCTACCAAACCGGAGGTCGTGAGTTCGAGTCCCAATTACACACTGAGTGTTCTCCATCAAATGAAATATGTGATTAATAAAAAAATAAATCAGGATTTATTTTATATTTTGCACTATTTTTCGCCTCCGTAGGCGTATGTATAATGCTCAGCATACTAAGCCGCAGGATGCCGGTTCGATTCCTGGCTAGACCCTGAGTATTTTCCTACAAATTAAATATGTGATTAATTTTTTTATTAAAAAAAATAAAACAGGATCCATTTTATATTTTCCATTACTTTTCGCCATAGTAGGCTTATGAATAGTGCTGAGCCTACTAAACAAGAAGTCGCGGGTTCGATTCCTGTGTGTGTTCCTGCGCTCAAGCCGAAACTTTTGCAAGTTAAGTTAAAAAAAAAATGGCTTATCCATACATTTTTCGTGAAATAAATACGAATACAAAATAATAATAAATTAATAACAAATATTAAAAGAAAAGAAAATATTAATAATAACAATAAATTAGATTTTAATAGAAATAATAAAATATTAATATTAATAATAAAACTATTTAAAAAGAAATATATTTTTGACACATTTTACATTCTTCCAATTCAGTGTTTTCCACATCTGTACTCGATTTGTGTCCACCAGCAGGACATTCAGAATCGCCTTATGGCATATGCACAAGAAATTTTGAAATTCTCTAAATTTAACACAAAATATTTTCAAATTTACAAAAATATTCCCCAACTGTCGTCTTCTAGCAACTTCCTTATGATCCCCATTTATTTGTGTGTGAAGTCCTTAGAGCGAATAACTTATAAAGAAGTTCAGGAGCACCATAAACTCCGTTCCCAATTTTTTTTTTTTTTTTTTTTTTTTAACTTATAAAAAAGTTCAGAAGAACTATAAACTGGAAAGCCCCTCCAATATAATATTAATCATTGTAAGCAATCATTTATCTCTTCAGCTGCAAAGCTTTCGAACTTAACAAATAATTGTTAAAGAATATGAGGCAGCTCGTTGAATTTTATTAATTGTTTTTCTCCACATCCTTTTCAAGTTGATAATCAATAGCTTTATATTCCTTCTCTAATGGAATCTTTCAATTATAATTAATTTTTTTTTAGCAATAAATCTTGCTAAAAATAATATTGTATTTTCGTATAAGAATATAATAAACGCACGTTTTATCTCACAGTTGTGGGTGAATAATTTTATTAATAGACATAATTAAGGATGATATACGAGTACGAGTATGTGTCATACAACGTAAATGGATAATTATCATAATTATTTATATTTAGCCTAAAGGGAAGCTCTGTTCCACTGTATTCCTCCTCTTTGTAATATGAGGTTTCAAATGTAAAAAAAAATTGCTATTTTTTATATAATGAATAAATCAGTTTTCCTTTTTTTTTGATTATTTTTTCATTAAATGAGATTTTTATGTGTTTTTTTTAAATGGAGACAAACTTTTTACGCTCGTAGTCAAAGCATACAACTGGAAAAAAAGCTGCACAAGCTGCAATATTTGTATAGAGTGTTTTATCCTTTGCTGTATGCAAGTTTATTTATTGAATTTGTATTTAATATTAGAAAAATTAAAATTAATAAAATTAAAATGTCAACACTTATTTACATTTTTAATACCTTTAAATTTCTCAGGACCTTTGAAAAGTTGAAAGATAGTGGAATGATAATAAAAAAGGATGCCTTGTCAATAAGTTGTCGTTACCAAAAACAGACTTTAGAAAGTCAAGAGTACTCAGTAAAGTTTTACTATTGATCATTCGTGATGAAAACACATAAATTATTTTGTTATCGATAACGTTCCGTCGCACAAGGATAAAGGAAAATAAATATTATATTTTGATTGCACACATTCGAGTGGAAAATACACACTTCTGTAATACATTAATTTATAAAGTCGTGTATGAAAATACGCACGGAAATTTGCACTTGTGAAAGCCTTGCAGTGCTGGTTACCTTCCCAAGAAATTTTAGGGGCACTCTATAATGAGCTCAATATCGTTATAAAATTTTAGGTTATCGGTTTTAAGGATTATTTTATATTTTTGTCCTGAAACAGTTTGGTTTTGTAAACCAAAAAAATTCTTCATATTCTGTCTTATTGGTTTCTGAAGCTCCAGTATAAATTTAAGCTAGAAATATTTAGTAGACCGATATTTTGCTAGAGAAAATACTTAAGTGCGACCAAGTGGACCTAATGCAGACAATCTTTAGTAGGCCGCATCATTTCAAAAAATATATTATTTGAGAGAAAATGCTTAAATCGTTCCAAAGTGCGGTTGAAGAAAAAAATCCGTTTCAGAAACTTTCAAGATAAACTTAATCCTTATTTATTTAATAAGATTTGAGTTTTATTCAATTTAAAGAAAATTAATTCATTTTATTATTGTAAAAAAATATTTTTTGAGTTTGACGGAAAATAATTTTACTTGTTATTATCTTTTTTTTATAGGAAAACAAACTTATGACTTTATGAAATAAATTGAAATAAATAAAAAAAAAAGTTAAAGTAATAATATATAAATATATTATATATAAATATATAAAACATATAAAAATATAAATAAATATATAAAAAACTGTGTATGCAGTGATCACTGCGATCTTAAAAAAAAAAAATAATAATTCGCCCATTTTTTGAATTGCCCCCAAAAAGTTAAAAAAAAAAAATTTATTTATTTGGATCAAAGCAGGACTCTAATAAGTGTATTTGCAATTATTGGCTTCCTACATGTAAATTATTTAAGAATACAACATTTAAATTAAAGATGACTCCTTTAAGGATATGATTTTTAAGACATATTGCAGTTACTAAAATGGACTAACTATTGGTAGTCCTGGTCGTCCTTGACACAAATTTTTTGAAAGACCATCAGAAAAGCGTTAGAAGTTAAAAAGTAAGTAAAAGCTAAGTTTGATTGCTTTTTGTCCACTGTGTGTTAATTCATTTCAAATAAAATTCTTTTAATATTTTTTTTTATAATATTTTTTTTTATAATATTTTTTTATATAATAGTTTGTTATATTTTATTGTTTTTATAATATTTTTTCATAAATTTTTTTTATATAATGTTTTTTATAATAATTTTTATATTTTTTATAATATTTTTTATATAACATTTTTTATATTTTTTTTTATAAAATATTTTTTTATATATTATTTTATATAATTTTTTTTTATATTTTTTTTATTTTATATTTTTTTTATATTTTTTTTATTTTATATTTTTTTTATTTTATATTTTTTTTATATAATATTTTTTTATATTTTTTTTTATATAATATTTTTTTATAAAATTTCTTTTATAAAAATTTTTTTATAATACTTTTTTATAATATTTATTTTATATATTTTTTTATAATATTTATTTTTTATAATATTTATTTATGATATATTTTTATATAATAGTTTCTTATAAAATTTCTTTTATAAAATATTTTTTTATAATACTTTTTTTTATAATATTTATTTATAATATATTTTTATATAATACTTTTTATAAAATATCTTTTATAAAATATTTTTTAATAATACATTGTTATATAATATTTTTTTATATACAATATTTTTCCATAAATTTTTATTATATATTTTTTTATAACAATTTTTTATACAATATTTTTAGAATATTTTTTATATATTATTTTATATAATATTTTTTCATAAAATGTTTTTTTATAATATTTTTTTATGTAATATTTTTTTATATAACATTTTTTTAATTTTTTTATGTAATATTTTTTTTATATTTTTTTATATATATTTTATAATATTTTTTAAATAACGTTTTTATCATTTTTTTTATATAATATTTATTTTTATATTTTTTAAATATTATTGTTTTTATAATATTTTTTTAAATATTATTATTTTTATAATATTTTTTTAAATATTATTGTTTTTATAATATTTTTTTATATATAATATGTTTTTAAGATACTTTTTTATACAGTATTTTTTTATAATATTTTTTTATATAACATTTTTTTTATAATATTTTTTTTATATAATATTTTTTTATTTTTTTTAAATAACCTTTTTTATCATTTTTTTATATAACATTTTTTTTATAATACTTTTTAATACAATATTTTTTTATAATATTTCTTTTATACAATATTTTTTTATAATATTTCTTTTATACAATATTTTTTTATAATATTTCTTTTATACAATATTTTTTTAAAATATTTCTTTATAAAGCATTTTTTTTATAATATTTTTAAAAAAACTTTTATGTAATTTTTTTTATATTTTTTATATAATATTTTTTTATATAATTTTTTTTTATAATATTTCTTTTATATAATATTTTTTTTATATATTAATTTTTATTTATATATTATTTTTTTTATATATGTATGTTTATTTTATATAATTTTTTTTTTATAATTATATTTATTTTTCTAATAAAAAATAATTAAATTATGATTGATTAATTTTCCAATAGTCAAATTATTTCTATATTTTATTTTTTTTAAATTAAGTTGCCATATTTAAGGTGTTATAAACAATATCGCTTGAAATTTTTAACGTGTCCAAGTAAGCAATATTAAGGCGTTTTATTAATGTTTTAATAATTACAGTATTATTAATATTAGAAGAAAATGTAATTTAATTAAAACGTTTAAAATGATAAACTTAAAATTTGAAGTGAAAATTTTCTGGATTCAAAACTGCAGGGTGTAATTTTGTGCATTAAGTTTGCTGCGGCGCAAAAGGAGAAAGTGTAAAATAGTCATTGGCGGCATGTATGGACTTGTATTGCCAATAATCATACAGATAAATATATTAAATTGTCATTTCCGCTTTCCGGTTTTAAAGGACACTCACTTTGACTCAGTTTTGGTATTTATGTGGCATTACCAATACACACATACATAGATACATAATGTATAAATGTTATACCAGCGACTGATTGTATTTGTTGTATGCTCGTATGTGTGCTCATTTAGAAATATATTTTCTTAAATGTCCTTTGTTCAATTACATATTGTCGTTTATTTATTTCCGTTGACATCAGCTTATTTTTTTATTATCTTTCTTTCTCATTTTCATTTCTTATTTTATTTTCTATTTGATTTTATTTAATGTTGGTGATTATCATTATGTGGAATTATACGAATGCTTTGAGTTTTATGTACAAGTGCTTAAATGTGAGCATTAACTGTGAGCACACATTTACTTTTTCTTTTTTTTTCATTTCAGAAATTGATTTACTGAAGAAGAATGCCTTTAAGTGGGCAGCATTTAAAACTGAATTGAATGGAATTTTTATTTACTCACAAGCAGAAAATCTTTCAGCTGCCCTTGATAATTTCATAGTTTGGTAAAATTATATATTTATTTTTATTTTTTTAAAAAAGGACTATGAAAATTGTTATTAGCAGTTAATGCAATAAATTATTAGTAAAATTTGTTTTTATTGTTTTTTTATTTCCCCATTTCACTTTAAGGATTTAAACTCAAACAAAAATGTAATAAAATAAAATAAACGATTTCAATTCTTACAATTCCATTTAAAAGTTTATAATTATATTTCTAGTTACCATAATTTGCTGAGCAACCTCTACACACTGCATCAACTTATTTTGGCAGTTATACATACATATATTGTTAAATCTTGTTTTTTGATAAAAAGCTCAAAACTTTGTAATTAATTTTAATTGCAAACTTTTAGTACAAACAACAGCAACAACCTCTGCATTAAAAACTACATATGTTTGGTCGAATGACCTCAATTGGTGATTCCCACTAAAATAGTTCCTGCAGACTGCTGGCAAATTAATTGGATTGAAAAAGAGAAACTGCTGGTGGATGAGAATTCATTTAAAATAAAAATGGATTATGATGAATATATCTTGAACGGGAGTAGTACGGCTTTTGGTAATTTTGCTGACATATGGCATGACCACGCTTGAGTTTTAATTGGCCTTAGAACAGGCCAATATTTCAACATGACTGTAAAATGGTTCTCAATTCGAAATGCCTTCAGCAAGAGAGAACGATGAAGGGATTTTTTTACATATTAGAATATTAAAATTCCCTAATCAATTTCTCTTTAATTCTTAACTGATAAAATTCAATTAAAGATTATATAGAAATATATTGTGGAAAATTTTTACCATGAGTGGCCATATTCAGTAGCAGAACTCAATTTAAAATTATACGGAACTTGAAACTCATTCAGCCATATCGTGAATAGCAAGTACAACTTCTGGTCTCATGTAATTTCCCTTTGCCTCAAATCGGAATATAGAATTATATATCTTCTGAGTAAATTTTTGGGCGCTATAAATTGCCGGTGAATAGAAAGCAAGTGAAGTAGATTTTGAGATCTCCCAGGATAGGAGAAACCATTTAATCCATAGAATCCGAGTGCTTTTATTCGATAATTATCTCATTGATCTCCATTAAGTAGCGACATCGCAAGTTAGAAACCATAATGAACAAGAGATTTTTTAAAAAACATTTTGTTAGTTGTTTGCAAAGATGTGCTGAAAAATTGTTGGCTTTATTAGAAGAATAATACCGAATAATGCTAATTAAATAAATAATCAACTTAACACCATTTTTCGTCATCAGTACGAAACGATACCGTTTTGTCTTGATAGTGGGGAATTTTTATGCCCATTATCAATATCAAGTTTTATCGATAAGTAACGATATATTTTTATTAGGCACTGCGCAACCTTAACGAAGGCATCAATTTAAAGTTCTCTTCATTCCAAGCTGATTGGATTCCAGTGATAAAACCCTTAAGGTTGCAACCAATTTTATGGTGTTTGAAATATGTTTGTGGCATGAATTTCACTTTCAAATGTGCTAGTGTACTGTAGCGCAACCTAGACAGTCGATATGACTTGTGTAATGCAGCACAACATAACAATAGTTATCAACATTATTATTATGCATTACTACTATATACTTGATACAAGTTGGGGTCATTTGACACCTCTGATGTGGACTTGAAAAGCCAAAACACAAAGTAAGTCCGATGCACAGATCGTTATATTTTGATGCACCACTTTAATGCATCACACACACATGCACGCCAGACGTACTTGTTTGCTGTTGCTTTGACTACATTATGTGCAGATTCCAAAATTTTTTTACGAATTATATGGAATCATATTTAGTTGTTCCCATGATCACACTTTGATCATAAGTACCACTCAACCACGCATTCTTTTAATCACCCAGAATTCCTGATATGCTGTTAATTTTACATATAACTAATGATATGATTAATGAGTGTAATTAAAGTTATTTGAGTCGGCTTTAGGAAGACTCCAAATCAAAACGTAAGACAACCTTCTCAAAGTTAGCTTGTAAGTAAACCATATTTCTAATGTAAAGAAGAATTATTATTCAAGCTAACAAATAAATCAAGCTCGATCTCCTCGCTGAGCCCTCTGAATATATTACACTTTTTTTTATTATATTATAATACTCTCCAGCACATAATTAAACTCATCTATGGAATACAAGTTTTGTATCGACTTGATGACAACGTCGACAAAAATTTATGTTGATATTAAATTTGTGGCGGTGGCGATGACGACGACGATGAACGGAATAAGGATGATTGCGGAATATGCGTAAAACGCTGGTTGCCTAACGAGAAACCTAAAGGCTGCCAAGTTTTCTTCATCGGACTACTAGTAATGCTTTACTCCATAAATATTTCGTCAATGGTGACTTATCGGGTGTTTGTGCGATTGGAAAATTCATTGGAAAAGTCGTACGCGATTATCTACACAACATTTGCTGCAAATGCTTTTGTTAAACTATTGAGCTTTTCGCTTAACCTGAGCACTTTGCGGAAAGTTTTTAAGCAACTTTGAAGAATTCTATACAAAAACGGTTCGGGAGAGAGAAGCATATACAGAGGTATAATACTGGCTTGACAATTTACCACTTTTGTGTGACCACTAAGATCAATTTATTCCCCGCGTTGCAATGTATAGTTCAGTGTTATCAAAGTGAGCAGGGAGTGTTTCTCTACGAGCTAACTTTTACTATGTGTAATCCCTTCGGTAGCAACAATAAGTTATCATATGCCATTGCCTATGCTTTGCAATGGTTCCTACCCATCCTCATGTTCATTTCCGTGTTTCGACTTCCTTTTAATGACTTGTGTCCATTTAATTAATATGAAATTTACTGGGTATCATTTGCAAAAGAAGATAAGTGCGATCAGCTTCAAGTAATTTGGAATCCCTTCTGTAAATTGTAGTTGGTCTGAGTGCTGGTCTTAAAAGAGAATAGTTCCCACTGTCGCAAGTCTAAATAATGTTTCTTAAATTTAATTTTATAAGCAGCAATTGCACAAGAAATATTATATAAAAATATTATTATAGAAATTGCTGAGGAGCATTTTTGTCTTCCTTTCCTTTAAGTGCTATAAAATGCAGTTCCCTGCGTGGCACTAATCCGTTGTGTTTAACAGCACAATAACGTTTTGGATTGTGAAACAGACTGTGAAATTGTCAAATTTAATGTCTGCCCGCTGAGCTGTTGGGCATTTAAATGTCTGAATAAAAATTAAATTTTCCTTATAAGTTTACATTAGCTTTTATTCATGATATATGAGGCGTACATTTGAATTTTAGTGTCAGCTTGTATGTCTCGCACTGGCTGCAGACATATATATTCATTACGATCAACAAATATTTTCAATTTAAATTTATATTTTGTGTATATTTGAGATTTTTATATATATTTTTTTTTTATATTTTTTATGCAAATATTTGCTATTTACACTCACATGTGCAGTGAACACTGTGATTGGTTGGTTGTGTCATGCATGAGTATTTGTAAAGCAAATGAAAATCAAGTTGTTTCATTTTGTGTTTTAATATTTTTAATCAAAAAAAAAAAAAAAAAGACAAAATAATAATAATAATAATATTGATAATAATAATAATAATAATAATATTGATAATAATAATAATATTGATAGTAATAATAAAATAAAATCACATTATAGAATTTTTTAAGTGGTAATAAGTTTAAAGGTATTTATAGAAACAACATCAGATTGAAGGAAAATATTTCACTACGATTATAATGATAAAAAAGATTAAATAACGAATATCAAATTAAATAGGCTAACCAAGAATAACGTGGCCAGCAGAGATTTCTACAAGATTTTATTAAATTAAACTACGGATTTAAAAGCCAAAGTCTTATGCCTGAGGGGCTCATATTTCATTCTTCTATTGCAAACAACAAACTAGAGGGGATTATTTTTATGCTTCATACTCATATTATGGAAGGATAATATACAAGATTGCATCCCATTTATTTCCAGAAACTGCCAATTAGTATTAGTTAGTATTAATTATTCTTTTACAAAGTTTTTCCTATAAATGTTTGTAAAGTTTTTCTTTGTTTCCGTGTACAATTTTTGCCAAACTTAATTTGCTGTATAAAAAATTTATTTGCAATTCTTTTTTTTTTATTAAGGATATTTTCGATTTATTTTTATAAGTGTGTAAATTTATTTTTATAAATATAAACATAATTAGTTCATAATTATCATGACCATTATTAGCCTTTCAATACGCCTTTCAAATTCTAATAGTAATTCTTTTTTTAAGTTTCAGTCTTTTTATAGATTTTTTTACAATCTCTTTTAATTTTTCTCTAAGGACTGCATTATTATTATTACGTAATTATGCCTGAATTAGAAAAGGACAATACTAATAGAGGTAACAGGTATTTCAAAGCCCCTGATACCAAGGGAACACTCTAAGCACTGGCGGAGAAAGTGCTAGTTACTTATAACAATCTTAATTCTTTCGTAAAGCCATTAAGAATCCTGCCTTCGTACAACAACAAGGTATCCTTAAGATGTATATGAGAAAAAATTCCTTAAAATTTTTTAAATTAGCCTTTAGAATTTTTAAATTAAAACACCTTGTGGGCCTTTAATTTTTTGCAAAAAATCCTCAATATTTCTTTACAACTTTCTATATTAAATTTAAAAAAATATTTTATACTTTTTTTATTTTTGAAAGGACACTGCCATAGAGGATTTTATTTTTGCTCTATAAGATCATATCTAATTTGATGTATAAGAAACTTAAAGTATGAGACTCAACTGGAATCAACTGCTCTAATCCATATAAATTCGTCGGAACATGTGATAAGGATCAGTTTTCTTCCTTTCGCATATCAAGCATTCTGTCATCAGATTGGGCTAGTTATTACTTTAGTGTTTAATAATGTTATTTTTAAAACGCCGAATTTAGCACTTTGTCTTATTTATAAAATTTAATTTAAATTATGTATTCTTTTTTTTTTGGCTTTTTCAAGTTAAACAGGCAGACCAAGGATAACGTATCCAGCAGAGATTTTTACAAATATTTTATTACATTAAAATAGAAAGGATTACTAATTAATTTCGTATTATTTATATTTTTATTTTGAACAAATTTTTTGTATAAATATTCTACAATAATATATTTATAAATCCAATACAAATAGTTTTGATGTGTAAAGTAATTATTCTTTGTCGCTTCTGGTGGATATGAAATTCGTTATCAAGGCGAATTATTTTTAAAGCTCACATTAATCCTGTCACAACTATATTTTTACTGTTGTTTTCTATAATTCATTTGGCCAAAATCGTGTAGAGAAATATAACAAAATAAGCAATTTTTGACAGCATTTTTCCTTTTTAAATAAGAAAAATAGAGTTCAGTTGTTGCTAAAGGAACATGTTATGAAGGAGCCTTAAGGCACTCGTTAGAATAACAAGGCATTGGCAGAAGTTTGTATGAAAGAGAGAAAAAAAAAATAAAAATATAATAAAAAATAAGAAACGGGTCTTAAAGGAAATCAGTGATTTCTTACGAATAAATAATAAAATAAAAAAAAGTGAAATAAATTTTTCCTTTTACCCTCGTATAAAATGAAAAGTACAAAGTTGTGTTTATAACAAACAAAAATGAATTCCATTAAAACAGTTTTCAAAACAGCTCTTAGTTATTTAAACTTATCTAATTTATTTATTTAAATTCAAATAACAAAACAAATATAAATAATTTATGTTTATCACCCGTACACACGCACCAATATACAAACGTAACGCATGAAATCATTAGCATATTCATATGTTGTCGTATACATTTTCATACACATACGTGAACAAACGCAATTATATTTTTCGTATTTCTTTTATTGCTTATTTGAATAATGATATTTGCTCGAAATGTTAATCCAGGAGCTGCTAAAACCAAGAAGCTCAAATGCCCTTTGTCAGGTTGCGAAATTGAATAAGGATATACACACACACAGACACACACTTACATATATATAAGAATTTATGTGCATATTAAAGAAATAAGGAAGCATTGAATTAAAACCAGAGGAAACAAAGATTTTTAATTATGGCAAAAATTAATTACTTGGAAAATAAAATGTAACAAGTTGAACTGATAAGCAAGACAAAAGAAGAAAATTTAAATAATTATAAGTAAAAATTATTTCATTTAAAATGCAAAAGGAAATAACAAAATAATAAATATTATAAATCAAATAATTTGTAAAATAAACATTCAATTTTTTACTACTCGTAATGCCATTTCTTTTAGACATTTCTCGCAGGACACAATTATTAATTCCAAATATTTTCAAAGCATTAAACATTTTTCATTTTATTACATCGTCTCTGTTAAAACTACATTAAAAAAATTACCTGATAATTGAATAAAACTAACGACAACTAGCATGGGAAATATCGAAAAAAAAAACTGAATATCCCGCCAAATATTGCAGATACACCCTAAACATTATTGCAGCACCGAAAACAATGTTTTACTAAAAGTATGCCTTTCAGTCAATTTTTTGTGAATACATATTTAAACTATCATATAGATAGATTTTTTTTAGTTCATTTTACTTAAAAAATTAAGCTTTTTAAAGGAATATTTTTTTCATTTTAAATGTTATTTATATATAATTCTCGTTTACTTTGAATGTATGTATTTGTATGTTACCACATTCACGGTGGAAAATCAACTCAGTTTTAATAAGTCTATTTACAGGAATATTTTACTATTTTTTGACACTTTTACAATTTCAAGTCAATGTAAAATTTTTTGAAAATTCTTTCTACATTTTACGAGATTAATTTTTTCTTTTTCTATTTTATCTATTTTATTGATATTTCATAAAAATTAATTAACTGACGCACATGTGTGTGTTTAGATTAAATATTTATAAATTTGCTTAGTAGATTCAGACCATAACTAAATATGTATGTATATGTTTTTATTTATCAGAGCAGCTCATAAATAAACTGGAAGTTTATGCTAATGTTTATTAGTAAACGCATAAAAGGATAATGAGATATTTAAAATATGAATTACTCTGCGGATTGTGTTCATTTAACATGCATGATTTTCAAATGGGAAACACGTTTAATAAAATCCATATTGACGCAAATATTTATAGCAATTAAAAATACTAGATACATGTAAATTGATATATTTTAATTAATATGAAGCGTACGCTACACTACGCAGCTGATGATCGATGAACTTAATGATGCATGCATAGCAAAAGATAATCTTATATACATATATATATATATATATGCGTTGAGCACATTAAATACTGGAAGGTACCACAGTAAAAGGTAGTATAAGTATAAGAGTATAAGAGTTTATTATTATTTCAATTTATTTAGCAGAAAATAGTATTAAAAAATAATATTGACAATTAGTTAATAGATGCTTTATATGAAAGGAGTGCTTAAGATAATTTAACAAAAAATGTAAAAGGGCTGCCCTCGATGTCGAATGGTAGCGATCTATCAGCGATTTGTGTGCAAAATAATAATATACTCTTTTATTTTTAATATAACTTGTCGATTAATCGATATCATGGAACAGGCCGTAAGAGTTCACATAAAGTGTTCGCTTTCAGTCGCTTAGCATACACAGATCAATCAAAGCAACTTCCTGTACGCTTTCGGTTTCCTCTCATTGGCGTATAATGTCTTAATTGCTCTATGCAAACCGCTGGTAAATGTAAAATATGTCAAGTTGTCTATGATTATGCTGCTGGTTTCAAAATACACACCGCCATTTGCAGTAGGCTCTTCTAATTTAAAAAAAATTTTTTTTTTTTTTCTACAAATTTGACACCATTGGAATTGCTTGATATTTGTATTTCAACTTTCAGAACTTTTCACTTGTTTTATCTTGTATTAAGCATTAGTTCACTTCTGTATATAATTAATTAAATTAAAATTGCCAAACCATAGACAATTAAATTATGTAAAATACTGAACATAAATATTGAAAATAATTATCTCTGCTAAACTGGTGGCCTACTGCTGTCATAGGCTGCTACTTCCTTTTGCCCTTTTACAAAATGTAAATGTCCTTCCTGTCTCAATTTTAGTCCGCACAGAAAATGAAGTATGAATTGAACAATCATTGGCCGTATTTAATTTGTATTCAACAAATTATTCATATTTGCATTTTACTTAAATCATTTGCATTTTTTAATATTTAATGAATGCTTTTTGGTTTTTATAACGTTTATTTATTTTAAAATAATTCTGCGGTTTTTCATTCACAGTAAATAAATTCACATTTACTAACCCCCATACTGTGATGGAAATTTATGGTTAGTGGAAAAAAAACTTCTTATTTACTTTGTTGTCGAGTGGCTTAAACGTAAATACAATTGTGGTTTCAAAGCATCAGCTTATTTTGCGTCAGCTGAAACCTGCTAGAGAAAACTATTTATTTGGAATAAAACGCCAGAACTTTTTTGCAGATTTACTTAACTCCCTCTAAATAAATATTACAGAAAAACTGAAATCTTTCGCGAATTGCTGGTAAATATAAATAAGCAAAACTATAATTAACTAGAATACACTCGAGAAAATATTTGTGAAGGACTGCAATGTAATAACCAACAGTTCTGATTACTAGCGGTGGAAAGGATAATTGCAAAAACATATTGGAAAATGAATTGCCAATAAAAAAAAATTGGCATTTATTGGCTGTTCATTGAATCCCAATTCATGTCTACTATATGTAAAATAATAAGAATGTGAATATAAAAATTTAAACAGGAGCGTGAAAAAACACAAATATATCAGTGCTTAGCAATTCGATATGTACGGAATCTATGAATAGGAGCGTGTCTTTCCAACTTGATGATAAAAACCGACAGAAGAAATTTTTTTGTAGAATTATTACCCGGTTTAATTTACAACCCTTTAAAATTTTATGATTAATTCTAATGTATAAATTATTACGTATTAAAAAATTATTCATGCTGAACAAATAAACTTTAATATAAAAATTTACTATTTCGTAAATTAGTACAATATAAATTTCGGCCAATTGTATTGTGTAATACTCAAGTATTGCCTTGCAAGTCTAGACTAGGAAAAGCAAACATTTTATTTATTTTATTTACTTATATTATTAACAAATAAACACTCTTGAAAAAACGCATTAGATCGCAAATATATTGTCTAACTGTAGTCAGATTCTCATTCACAGTAAGAAAAAAAGAATATGAGCTGCTGCCTACTTTATTTCAGAATAAACAAACTAATTTCGATAAGGTTAAATAAATATTAAATGTTATTCTTCATTTTTTGCGAATAAATAAATCGTTGTCTCAAAGTATTTAATTAAGAAATAATTTTGATGAATTTATAATTGATTAATTCTTACAGTGTCAACAATTTGTTTAACGGCATATGAACAATGTGCTCATAACAATTTGTTTTTACACTTTTCATATTCCTTAATTGGTTAATTTCCACAAAATGAATAACCACACTTCAAGTGGTTGGATTTTATTATTAAATCTTTTTTATATTAAAATCACGTTTTTAATACGACATACTAACGAACTTTACTGACATATAAAAATTTATATTTTTATATCTCTTATTTAATATTTGAAATTTAATTTAAGTTTCTCTTTTTATGACATCAAAAGTTACAGTAAACTATAACAAAAATATCTCATTTTAAGGCTTTGTATCCGATATGTTTTTTGTCAAAAAATGCTTGATTTATTTCCTTTTGAATTTCCATTTTCAGAGACACAAAAAAGCCTCTTAACTTTTAATTGTTCCTCTTTAATGGTTCTTTAATTTTCACATTTGCTTTAGAAACGCAAATTAATCTTAAATATGGAAGAGATAAGCTTTTAAGAAAACACATCCACAAGTAATTTGTATGCAGCTTTTCTAATTGACTTATTGCCAAATTTGTTTAATTTTCTTTTTCATTTTTTTTTTTTTTTTTTTTAAACTTTTTTCCAGAGTGTACAATAAATGATCATTAAGAAACCAAATAATGAAAATAACAGCAGCAACTAAAACTCACTCTACGGAGTGCAATACAACATCATTGAAATGCAATTGCAATCAACATAAAAATCATTCCATGTTATTGTAAGAAAAAAAAAAGAAGGAATCAATCACACCGGCACACAAGAAAACAAAATAATTTGCATATTCATACACGTTGGCAAATACATACAAACGACCACAAATAGTAGAAATGAAAAAATACTCACACTAATGCATGTCTGCCAGTAAATAGAAAGATTAATCAGCATGAGACACACATGCTCGCGCACAAAGCTACAGGTAAACATACAAATAATTTCACTCTCTTATACATTCTCTCTCTTGCACACTAGTCAAACTCTTTTTTTTTAATAGGAGGTGCGAGCATGTGAAAAAGCATATAAAGACAGAATATGATGCATGTATTGAGAGTCGAATTGCTGAGTGTTTAAAAAATTCCATAGAGGGTCAGCAATTGAAATAACTTTTATATACACCAAAAAAAAAAAAAAAAAAAACCCAAGAAAAAAAAAACAAAAACAATATTGCAAAACCTCTGCAAGAGTGATGACAATACGAAATTTTTGAATAAGCAACTCTGAAGTGACACAAACGAAAATGATTTTTCATGCAATAAAGAGAACTATTTGGCCGATATAAAAATGGTAGCCCGATATAAGTTATTCGAGTTAAACTTAATAATTTTTAAGAGGAAGTAAATTTCCATATGACTGAAAACATCAAACAAAATTAAAGCTGAAAAATCTTCTTTGTACTCACTGAAGTCAATCATTTCCTAAATAAAGGATTGCTGATAATAATTTTCGAATAACTGTTGCTTCTTAAATATGATATTTGTCGTTATGGTAACACCTATCCTAAATCAATGATTGAATGTCTGGTTTGATTTTCGAATTTTTCTCAACTTTTCTATTCATAATTTCCCTATGCTTTGTCTTGAAATTTTTCATTTCTTGTTAAAAACTTTTTCATATTACAAATGCAAACTTAAGTACACCTGGGCTACAAATGCAAACAAATCTGCCACTCAATAATACCACTATGTGTCATTACACGTAAATTGTTAACACCACTGAAAAGATGAAGAAAATTGGAATATCTATAAAGCATAGACTCATGAAACTATGCTGATGAAAAGGACTGGGTGATTTTGTAAAGGATGCATTTCTATGGCCTAACAATGTCACGTAGCTATTTGACAATATAACATCATATCTAAGAATTATTGTTTTAAATCGCTGTTGATATAATTTAGCAGCGATTATACAAACATATTATTATTGACTAATTAAAGGCCTTGACCTTTATGTGAAACTGGCTTTACATATCAAAATAGAACAGAAACTAAATGAACATTCCCATATTCATTTTACATGTGTCAATAATACGAATAAATTTTGCATAATTGTTGAGTTGAAAATCTAAGTTCTATATTTAAAAATATGCCTTGTAATACCATTAATTGTATCTCCAACAATTACATTTTTGAAAAGGTTTCGATAACCGAAAATTTCCACAATATAATTTGTATTGAATTGTGTGCAACTGGTTTTTGAAGGTTTTATATATAAGCGAGAGAATAATACAAATACTTAAAAGTTATACTTTTCTCAATTTTTTATTATTTTATTATGTTTTACAATTATTTATTTCATTATGCAATTATTTTTTTATTTATTTTGTTTTTAATATTTATTATTTTTTTATTGCTCTTAGGAAAATGATAATCTAACTGAAAGGTTAACCTTGCAAAGGACGATAAGTGCAGGATAATGATAAAATTTTAGTTAAAGGTTAACTGAAAGAGCAATAAGGCACCTTGATTGTTATAGATTATTATATTTGCAAATGAAATAATGTTATTTTGGAATGCCAAACAAGTTCACAATGCAGAGCGCTAACTATTTGGAAGATTTATTTTATTTATGAGAATTAATAACATTTCTAATAATTAATTGGGAATCTAATTGGGAACTCTTTCCTATACAACTTGTTATATGCGTAATGGCATTATACAGATATTCCTAACTGAAAAAAAATCACCCTGTAATAAGACAACTATCTAGCCTTGCCTATACAGTTGTATGCTACAACTTATGCTGAAGTACCTGCTTCTTCATTTTTGTATATGCGTATTTATTTGTCATTGTATGTCACGAATTCTGCCAATCGAAGTAATCGATGAATAAATCATAGAATTTCTATTTGTGTTTGCGTTTGTGTTTGTGCATCTCCCTGACTTCTGCTTCTGTTTTTATTCTTTATCTGTAGTTTTGTTTTTTGCTTTGATTTCATTTGCAATTTCTGATGATGTATTCGTGTGTGGTTGTTTTTTTTTTCTTTTTTTTTGCATATTTCATTTATTTTTACTAACAATTTGTATGATTTGTTAGTTTTATATGTTAATGTCAGTCTGTATGCATGCATTTGAATTGGTTATAGACGAGTCGATACACACATACATACACACATATATAAAATATGGAAATGGATTTCTATGTGCACATGTGTTTGTTTTCGTTAGATTGTTGTGAAATTTGTTGCATTTGCTTTGTTTGATTTTCTATATGAAAAATTGTTGTCAATTTGGAAAATTCTTGTAAATATTTGATTGGATTATTTAAATACAGAACCAGGCAGAGAAAATTAAAAGCGACACAAAGACACAAATGTTGCACAGATAACATTTGCATTTGAAATTTATTTACTTAATTTCCTCTATATTGATACAGTGGATTAGAAAAACGTTTTGCCAGAAGGGTACCGCCTTCCTTTGTATCAAATCGAATTTAGTTAAACTATTCTGAGGTAAAGAATTGAATAATTTTCATAAATTAATTTATTGATAAAAACCTCAGGTATTTTTTTTTTAAAGTTTAAAATCGATTTGTTAGAGAAATAAAAAAATTTCTCAGTTTAATTTAAAAAAAAGTAATGGAATGTTGTATGGAAAATTACTTCAAAGGGAAAGCACAATAAAGTTTCTAATTCATTTAAGTGGGTAACATTTAATATTTTGCATATTATAGACTTAATTATACATTTATATTCAAATGTGGAAATGTTACAGTTCACAATTTCTTTTATAGGATTTCAATATGATTTCACTTTAGTTCAGTTTACAGGAATAAGCAATCACGAACTTCAGTGCAAACCAAGGCAGGACACTTTCTGTTATTATGTGTAGGATAGTGTTATTAACATATTTTATTAGTTTATTATCTTATCTTGTTTTTATACATCCATACTTAATTTAAAAGGAGAGAGCGCAAATTTCAAATTTTTCAAATTTTCATAATGTTCAAGGTATCCACAGTATTCTCTTCTAGTGATAAATATTTCAAAGCTAAACTTCTAAGCAAATAATTTAATTAAAATTTAAATCATACCAACTTTTATTATAAATATTCTTTGAATGTTTATTTTTAGCAAGATTTTATAGCGCCAATTCACGGTTCCACATGTATTTAGCCATGTTGTAATTAATTTTCCTGGAAGGGGTTGCAAATAAATGCCCTCTCTGATTTTGCAAAAAAAATTTAAAACAATTCCTTTGAAAACTATAAACTAAAATGTATATCATCTAGAAGACGTTTATTAGTTTTGATAAAAGTTTTTTGGACAAAAATGTAAGTAATTCCTTATAATAAATTTTTTTACCCCTAATACGAATACTATTGCATATGGCAGATGCCCTTAAATTTAATTTCTTTTTAAATTTTCATAAGAAATATAAAAAAAAAAAATCAAAATTTATAACAACAAATGGATCAGAGTAATTTCGCCATAGGACCACACAAATTCGTAACTGCGAATCAATTTCATACGATTTATTCTATATCGGAAAACCTACTAGACAGTTTGAAACAAGTGAATAAATTTGCTTCACAAAAAAAATATTATAAATGTGTTAAGCCCGCATAATGTATACTTTTTGCATATTATTGTTATTACGTGATTTCAATCATTTCGATAAAAATAACTGTCCTATCTTTTTACTTTCCACTGTACAGCATTATTCATTTAGATTATAAATTCATATATGCATTGATTCTTGTTTATTTTTTCTTTGAATTAGAAAATTCTATTTTTGGTAATAAATAAAATTAAATTTATATTTATTTATTTATAATCTAGCCAAGCAAATCAATAATTTTCAATATTTCTTTTATTTGTTATTATAATTAGCATCAGTCATTGCCTCACTATAAAACTGTATACAATATAATGTTATTGTATGCCTTTGCAGGCAATAGGGAATTTAGGAAAAAAAAAGAAAATTCGTTGCTGCAAAGTTTTTATTATATTAAAATATCAAATTCGCTTTTTTCGAAAATTTTCTTTTAGTTCTTCATTCCAATTAGCTACTGTAATCCACTTTGGCTTGGTATTAAGACACTTTGCAATGAAAAAGATATAAAGCAAAAAAAAAAAAAAAAAGTCTTAGCACAAGTAAAGAAGCCAACAAATTATCCTGGAAAATCTTACTGGTAGAAATTAATTAATGTTCATTTTGCCACATTTAGCCAGCGGCCGTTTAATATTGCCTGTTATTTTATTCTCTCTTCCTGCGTTGTATAGTTTAACGCAAGCAGTATTTGGCTTACCTTGTTGCATCTGGTTCATTTTAAGGTTTTATTAAATTAAAAGTCTTATTAGCCAAATACTTTGGTATGATTTTTACAGCTTGTAATGTAATTAGTTTAAAATTTCCATTTTATCACTTTTACTTTTTTTTTGAATTTTTTTCAATTACTTATCGGAAAATTAGAATTTTATTGGAATATTTTACTTACCAGGATTTGTGGCATTTATATGGAATTCGCAGAGGTTTTTAGAGCCTTGAGCAAAATCATATGAGTCATAGTCAGTGAAGAGGATGTCAACATCCAATTCAAAGCCTCTGTTTGGTATGCCTTGCTGTAGAGGCGCTGAGAAGGGGCTGGAGTGAAAGGCCACCAACATTTCAGGACCACTAGAAATGAAAATAAATAAAAAAATATATATTTATTTAGATTTAAATATTTCATTAAATTGTCAGATAAGCTTCACTTACGATAATGTAAATCTTATTCTTAATCACTGTACTCAGTTAATTGTCTACACAAACAGATTTTGTAATTTCTTTTTTTTTTTTTTTTTGTACAATTTTTTATAATATTAAAATACAAAGTTCAGTCAAAATCAATTATAATACTAAAAAAACGAATTTTCTTATTCAAAAAATGTTCATGTATGGAATTAATAAGAAAAATAATATTTATAAAACATAAAGTTTGGAATATTCTGAAAAATTCCAGAATATTTTAAATTCTGTCCTCTTTATGACTATAATAGTGGTTTAAAAACGGTATATGTATGGAATTATTATTAATAATACAGTTAATTAATATTTTATTATTATTATTATTAATAAATTATTGAGCCTAAGGGCCAGCTGCCATGGCCTATTGAATATATTGGTTAATAATTCGTATTAATTTTCTATTAGTTAAATAAAGCAAAACTATAAAATTTCGTGAGTTTAATATTGCAAATTATGTTGCTCAGCAAAATAATAAGGTTGGCTCACACTAATAGATAATTAGATAATAATAACCGAAATTGTACAATTAAAAACTATATATTTTCTGCTTGACTGACATTCGCTTGTTTAATTCAGACAATACGTGGATTAAATATTTAGACGAGGCGTATGATTAATGTAATAAATATTATATTAATTGTTCGCATAAAGTATACGCCCCAATTGATTTGTGTGTTCAAAAAGATTGTAGCATACTTTTAGGAGCACAATACTGAAACCCAGGCGTATGACTAACTAAAATATTTAACAGTTATTTTTAGAAAATATGATAGTTATATAGTGAAGCTATAAGCCAATTCAGGCTTAAGTTAGCAAACTTATAGCAATAATGTGTAAGCCAACAAAAAATACATTTTCAGAAACATGCTGTTTGCTGCAATATACATTTTTTTAATATCTATGGAATAAAAACTCCTTCAAACAGATTTTTCCAAACTAAATGCAGAAGCATTATTGCTACAATTATTATCATCAATTTTGGTGATTTCTAAAAGAAATTTTTAATTAATTTTGATATTCATAAACAAATCGTTATCAACTATTCCTAGGCATTTCTCTTTTTAAGGGATAGTAGTAGGTATTTACAAATTCCACAAGTATAAATAAAAAATAAAATTTGTTTGATTTTGAAACAAGTAAACACTAGCCAGCACATCATACAAGAGTTGTTGCCAGCACTCATTTATAACAAAAGTTGCAAAATGCAAAAACCAACCACAATGTCCATTTAAGGACAAGATTTCAACCATAGAGAAGCATTTTAAAGTACCTTATCAAGTGTTGTATTATATGCAAACTTACCGGAGAGCATTTTGCTGTTAAAATTCAACCAATATGATTTAAGGGGTTTTACTTTTATTTTAAATAACACTTAAATGTTCAAACCAAATGTTATTATAATTCAAATGAAAATAAAATATTGGTGTTTTTCATTTAAAAATAAGAATAGGAAAGTGTCTTCTATAAACAGTTTAAATTACAACACGTTTGTCTTAGACTTTGTATAAAATATTTGTATTTTGTTTAATAGAAAATTAGTCATATTATATCTACGGGCAGGTTATGACCAGGTCTTGTTTTGAAAGAACGTTAAGGGAATGTCTAAAAAGTGTGCCGCAATTGAAAAAATGTGACTCATTTTATTAAATATATATAATTTTAATATATAAAATTGCAATAATAATAATAATTATTATTAAACAGTATTATAAATAATTATATATATTATAACGACAGAATAATACTCATTTAAATCCCAGTCATGTACAAGTAACGCGTAATTAACACGCAGATAAAGCAGCAAAAATCCGTTAATTTCACCTACAACTACAGCCTATTAACTACCTATTAACTACAGCCAAAAAACTATTAATTACACGGACATAAAAAAATATATATTAAAAGGATTTACAAAAACTATTCAAAGTTTACGACAATACCTCAAATTGCTATAAAGAAGTAAACCCAAATAAAATAAGAACAATCAACACGTTTAACGATCATAAAAAGAATTTTAATAGATGGAATCAAGTTGTATTGCCTAGAGTTAGATTAGGACATATCCTGACAACACAAGGTCTGTTCTATGTTACGAACCAGACAAATCTATGCAACTTTTGTAATAAATTAAATATTTCCCTTAAACATTTAATTCTTATATTAGAAAATTTCAAAACTCAAAGGGAAAAAATTTTGAAAAAATCTAGACATAAATAATATTTTGCAAGATACGATATTAGACAATTCATTTTTATTATTGGAGTTCCTTAAAGAGTGTAAACTTTATCGTTTAATAAAAATAAATTAAATTAGTTTTACTATTTTTCTTCAACTGTACGAGCTCTTAAGACCATAGAATTTAAAGCTCTTTTTCTAAACCAAAAGCTTATAATTAACTTATTCGTCTTATAAATAAATAAATATTATATTGAATTAATAATATTTATAAGTAAATAGAAATTATTTATAAAAAAATTTCAAATTAAAATAAAATCATTTCTAATCTAAATAATTAATTTATTTCCTGCTATCGTATATTAATGAAATTTAAAGATAAACTTTAGATATCTAAAATTAAGTGCCATTATTATTAGTATGATTTACTTAAAGGGAATCTATACTTTATACCCTAAAAACTCCCAAGTTAATATTCAGGTAAAGGTTGAAGCTCCCTGATCTGCATGACCTGCATTAGGCCAATGTATTTACGGATATTGACACTCATCAATTTTTTTAATGTTTTCTAAAAAAATAAGATTGTATCTGACTGACGACTAATTTGTGAACTTAGCTTATATAAGATATTTTTTATATGATATAAGGATTCTCAGCTTAGGGTCATCCGCTGCCATAGCTTTCCTCTCATTATGGTAATAATTTACTTACAAGTATAATTTGTACATAAAATAATAAATAATTTTAATTTTTAAATTAATTTTTAAATAAATAAATAAAATATAAGGATTTAAAATATATTGGAAACTCTACATGGATATCTGATCTATAAAGTAAAATTCTAAGTTAAATTCTATTTGTTTAAAATTCTTGAATATTTTAGAAACTAAATAAATTTACAAGTCCTTCAAATTTGTTTGGTTTGGTATACTTTAAAAACTGCGGAAAATTATGCAGTTCATGGAATACTGACAAACCTTTGCTATTTGCAAAGTAACTTGAAGGGGCATTAACTAAATCCGGAAGAGAGATTCAAAAACCTAAATAAAATGTCCTGTTGCTATTGGTAAAGGCAACAGCAATGAAAACCAAATCAAGCACATAATAATAAAAAGGCAAAAGGTTTAAGGTTTGCCTTTCTTCAATGTGAACATTCTATTGAGAGTTGGACGATTTACTGACCAACAAATTCATATACATGCATAAAGAACGCGCTTGTTGTATGACCGTATTTGTTTATTGCACAATATTGTAACGTATGTTTGCTTGTTTCATTTACATTTTTTTAGCATTTGAGTTTTGCTTGCCTGAGGAGTAGTTTTAGGTAGGTGACCTGATATTTGCACCCTTTTTTATTTATGGTATACAGCTTTTTTCTTTGTCATGCATTTCACAGTTAAACTTGGTGGCTTTGAAGCCATTTAAAATGCTCTTCACTACTCGTATAATGAAAAAAAAAAGAAAAAAAAACTTTATGTATTTAGTCATTTATTTTTAAACAAAATTTCTATGCATGTGTCTGTTAGAATATTTGCGTATGAGTTTGTGTTCAGCTCTTTCTCGTTTATGCTTACTTGGCAGTGTTTTGAATTTTTGACTGTTGCCGGAAATGGAATACATCCTTCTTCGATATTTTTCTAGTGAAGTTTTGTTTTGTTATTACAAATACCGGGTTTTTTGCAAACATTTTATTTTTACTGTTGATTTTCTATAAAATCATTTTATTTTTTCATGAATATAAAAACTGTACAAAAATATGGTCAGTATTTGCATAAAGAAATATCACAAAATTTGTTTCATTGAAGATAAAAATACACGAATAAAAAATAAATTAAATTTTTTTTTTAAAAAAATTTCAATAGTTTCTATTTTATTCTGTTTGAAGAGAAATTTGCAAAAGGAAAGTGCTGTAGAAAAAACTCAACTGATACAGAGCTTTAATCCATATATTTTTCTGCCTAACTGAAGGAAATATATTAAAAATAGTTTAAAGTAACTCGATGGTTTAAGAAACTTTAAATTTTTTCTTAAAAAGATAGCCATAAAAAAAAAGAAAAAATTATATAATAATTATATTTTATTTGATATTTATTTTGATAATTCCAAAAAATTTTTTGCATCACAAATATAACAAATGGAAATACAAAAATAAAAAGCTGAAGCAATTGGCCATTTTTATTTATTTTATTGGAAATTTTTTTATGAAAAAATATTTGAAATTATCCTTCATATTCTGTATATCAGCTCAGTGAAATATAACGATATTTAAATTAAGTAGAAAAGCTAAAGATGACATAAAATCAATGAAATCAGAGTAAAAGCTCAGCGGAAGAAATACTCTCTTGCACGATTTGTAATTTTTTAATATGAAATATATCTCATAATGATTAATTTTATTTTCAGTGCTCATTACAATAAATATCTTTATGCAATAAATAATTAAAAAATAATAATATTTTCCTCAAAAAAATATTTAAGTAAACATATTATTTGTTCCCGCATGGCGTGTAAACGAATATTCTAACAAAAATTATTATTTATATATTAATTTACAAAGCAAAATTTATATATATATTTTCGCAATACGCCCACAAAATGGTTTCAAACATTTTATGATATTTTTTTTTTTTATTAAATTTTTGTAAATGTTCTTTTTAAATCTATTTTTCATCCATCGATATGTCCTCAAGGGAAAAATATATTTTTATTCAATACTTTTTGTATTGCTTAAAAGAAAATACAAAATCAGTTTACTGAAATAATATTTATTATTGATAAATTGAGGTTAAAATACACCAAACCATCGACCGAGATCCTTTAAGAGCCTTTATACGAAACTTGAAAGTTTAGGATATTGCAAAGGCATTTATAAACTGATTAGATGTATGTATTATTTTCTATTACAAAAGTTTTTATAAAAAAAATTTTTTCGAAAAAATGTTGTGGTATTATGAATTTAGTTCATGGCTTGTCTTTAAAAAGGCTGTGACTTTTTTAAATCTATTTCAGTATGTATGCAGTACCATGCAGTTTCGCCCTTTTTGTGTAAAGTTAACAGAAAATTCAGTTTAATATGTGCAAGGAAATGTCACTGATCAAATATCATTTTTCTAAGTATCCTGAATGTAATCCATAACCAAAATTTATATGGTCGTATTTTTGCAAGTGTACAAGCCTTGAAAAAACCTTTATGATAAGTAGTCAGTTTTTTTGGCGCTGTTGTGAAACTATATAGAATTATATATGCCTTAAAATGAGTTACAAAGCAGAGAGCATTATAATAATACAAGAAATAAATTAATAAAACTAATAGAAAACATAATAAGCCCACATCATCACTAGAGGATCTCTTGCAGGAGGCTTCTCCAGAGAAAAGCAAGTTTGCTTTTTAGGAGAAAACATATCAGAACTACAACTAAACTCGTTCCATGTTAAATGGTCTACGGACTCACAGACCAACAACAACATGTTTCGTATTTTGCACGTTACATACTTCACAGGACATCCACTCATATGGTTTAATACATTTGCTACTTTTATAAACGCTGACCTATCAATATCTTGTATACTTTGTTTTCAGAGCATACATTGCCTTTAATTGGTCCTGCTCCCTTTCTACTTGATATGAAAAGAAAATCCTGATTCTGCTGGTTTAAACTTAAGAACTTTCAATGAAATAAACATAAAATTGCGAAAATCAAACTCTTTTCCTCTTTCGTTATTGTACAGCCGTGGCGTATGAGTGTTGAGAGTGAAAGCAACCAATTAAATTACGTATACGACACCGGCTTCCTTCACACATTGTTATAAAAGACACTGGAAGCGACACTAAACTAAAAAATATTATGACAAAAAAAATTGTTTTTGCCTAAAGTTTTTTTTTTAACTAACTTAACCTGCAGGAAAACATCCACCGTCTACGCAGGAATCGAACCCGCAACCTCCGTTTTAGTAGGCTGCGCATTATTGATTTGCCTACGGAGGCCCTTGATTAATTAGCATCAGAAAAATAGTGAAAACCAATAAGAGTATATTTTAGTTTTCTTACCCTTTTAATAAAAAATAACGTTCTAATTAACGAATACGCTTTTAATTTATTCACTCACTCTTTCGAAAGTACAAGCAGCTGGAAAATTTATTTTATTTTCTTTAAATACTTTCTTGCAACTACTTAAGGAAATTTATTCCTTTTTTTTTTTTTTTTTTTTTTTGTTTTGGCAAACTAAAAAACTTGTTTTAACACAAAAGCACTTCAATTATTTAAAAAAAAAAAAAAACAAAATTTATAAACTTCAGCAGAAAGTTGTACTCGAAAATAAAACGTATAAACAAAACAAGATGGAAATTTTTTGAATTCGAATATAATGTTTGCCAAATGTGTGTTTATTTAAAGCAGTTATAATAACGAGTCTAAATATTCGAATCTGCAAGTAACAATACAATAAAAACAAAAACAAAAAAGCTTTTCGGCATAGTTTTCAAAGTAAAATCCAGTTGCAAAACATAATTACTAAAAGGTCTAAAATATTAATCTCAATTAAATTTAACTGAAGAGCAAAAGGAATGAACTATACGAGTAGGTTTTGTGCAAATCTCCAAGAACTTTTGTGCCCCAGTTATTTCTTTATCAAGCATGAGTGTACATCATCAGAGTATGGGCAAGATGCCAGTAACTGAATTCCCTTAATTTAAATGGAACTTTAAAACTTTGGATTTTGCATTTAATTAATTATACGAAAATTTTTTCAGAAAATTTTCTGGGAAACAAAAGTCATACAGAAATTTTTTGTTCCATTTAGGTTTAAGGATTTTAGCTTATGTTGTTGGCTGCTTTATGCGTATTGTTTGAAAGAATAACTTGAAGGAAGACTTAAATAAAAACTGCTGTTCGATTTCATTAAAGCAATGCAAGTAGACACTAATAAGGACGTTTAATTTTTTTGTTCGTGTGCTTGTGTACTTCACTTGTATAACTCTATTACCTGAACTTTTATTACTTTACTTTTTTTTATAACTGTAATTTCGGATAAAGAGTCTTCTCGCCTTTTTACAAAACGCTCTATCTATTATCTTAGAAATTATTTGTATCTATTCTTTGGCTAATGTGGAGCTACCTGAACATTTGCAGCCGCAGTAATTTCTTTTTTTAACTAAGTTAGCTTGCCCGCAGGCAAACAGCCAGGGTCTAGGCAAGAATTGAACCCGCGAATTACAGTTTAATAGGGTTCCCATTATTCATTCGCCTACAATATGAAAAGTAATATTAACTACAATACGAACTCGATAATCGCATATCTCGATACAGGCAATTCCTCGATTTTTGCAACCCAAAAATTGCATCAATGATTCAATAACTTGCACCAAATGATTCCTTCACACTTGATGAGCTGAATCCATGGATGCACGAAAGCGTTGCTTATCAAGACGTGGAGATTGAATTCGTAGAAAATGAAGGTTCAGATGCCATCGAAGCGGATAATATTCCACCGCTTAAAATAAAAGGTTTAGTTGCAATTCATGCTTTTTACACCTGCCTTCAATTTGCTAAAGAAAACGATATTCCAATAAAAGATCTTCTACCTCTGAAAGAGCTCCGCGAGACAGCTATTATAATAAACCTTAATAAGAAGAAAGTGCAGACAACAATAATCGATATATTTAAAAAAAATTATTTTTTAATAAAGAATATACTTTTTGTTTCCTCAAATGGTTTTGTTATATCTTTTTTCTAGTTATATATTTTTCCTCGCTGCTTGCAACATCCTTAATAAGTTTCATTACTTAGATTTCTATCAGTTTTCTATATTAAGAATTAAGTTTTAATGAATAATTCAAATTTTTTATTTGAATCATTGGCTTTTTTATGCAAAATCCAATTGAAGAGCACATTGAGGAGGTTTCCTCTCTTACAATACTTTTCATTACATTAATGAAACATCTTGTTTAATATTTCCAATGAGAAAAATCCTGCAAAAATATATTCAAATGATTCGAAAGATTAAAAATATTTTGAATATTGCCAATGGCCCTTCAATAACATACACCATCATTCGTAATGCAGCCTCGCAATAACTAAAAATTTTAGTAATTTTTGCGCAAAGGAAGAAAACAATAAGGAAAGGAATAATTATAATCCTTCTCCTTTACGTTTTAACTTGAAAACTTTAGCTGTTGTATAATTGAAGTTTCCCTCCAGCTTTTTGTACACATTACAATTTAAATAAAATAAGAAAACTGACAGGCGTAGGAAGAAAGATGAAATGAAAATGAAGCATAACAAAAAACAAAAAACAAAAACAAAAAACAAAAAAAAAAACAAAAAAAGGAATTAAAATTAAAATTAGAAATGCTAATTGAAAAACGTTTGCTCCTGCAAAAATTCTTATTCATTAACACATTAAGGGCTGGTGAACTTTAATAGTACGCAACTTTAAGTGATAAAACAGAATTTAGAGTGAAAACAGAATTTAGAGTGAAAACAGAATTAAGTGATGGCTTTTAACCAGCGATAACAATATGCGAAATTAATTTAGTGTAAGCGAAAATCGGGCAGAGTCATAGCGCTCATGGTCATGGAAGGCCTCATAGGAATTTGTGCGTTACAAGGTAACGTGAATGCCGGCCAATATGGCTTTACCTCACGGTGCTCTTAACACCAGCGCCCCCACAAGTGAGTGAAAGTACCAGTGGAAGGCCTCATAGGAATATAGTGAATAACGTGTGTATGCCTCAGTAGGCGTGTGAATAATACTCAGCCCACTAAGCCGGAAGTTGCGAGTTCGATTCCTACAGACAAATCGAAAACTTTGCAGGTTAAAACAAAAAAAAAATAAATTTAGGTGTGGCTACTTTTTTTGTTTTTTGGTTTTCATTTAGCGACCGCAGGTCCACAAATTACTATTTGAAAGCTAAAATGTGGTGAACCGATATGCAAGAAACAACCGATATTGGAAACAATACAAACTTTATATTCCTTTATATATACCAGCATTCCTTAAAATAAGAACAAGCAAATTGCACTACTATTTGGTGCCGATACTTTTTTAATCCTGTATTTGTATGTATGCTTGTGTGCGTTAGTTTCTGTGCATGTGAGAGTAGTTGATAAGGTTGAAATGGCTTGTAAGATAAGGTTTTGTCTTTGCAAATATCGATTTTATTAATTAAATTTCCAATGTTAATGTTACTGGCTACTCCAGGACAAAACGAAACTCCTTGATTTGCTCTGTGAAGGTGCCTAAAAGTCGAAGATCTCTCTCAACATGATCACAGACTGCAGACAATAAAAGAAACTATTCTTTAAGCTTAATAATTGTTGCAACATTATAACAAACTTCGATGGCTTAACATTTCAAAGCGGGCATTTCTATGCACATAAAATTGTTTATGTTCTCCATTCAATGGGTTAATGTGTATTTGTATTTGTTGTATGTGTTGGTTAAATATTTCATCAGTCAGCCATTTAAATGCTGGGTGGAACTCATTTCAATAGCAATAACAAACCAGCCAGCGATTTCTTTCATTTGAGGTTTCTACGCTAATGGGAAAAATAGGAGCCGTTTGCTTGTGCAAATGTTAGCGAGAAGCAGTAAATGAGTTTTTGATTTATTTCATTTCCAGCTCTTTACTTTTTGTCTTTAAGTACTTCAGCAATAAGTCAAACTGATAGATTTCTGCAAACACACAGCAAGAAAAACCAGCACAAATAGCATTATTTCGAATTAATCCATGGAAGAATTAAGACAGAAATATGAAGAAATTTCATGTATTTGCAAATATGATTTCTGTATTTAAAGTCAATTTATATAAAACAAGTAAAGCCTTAAAGTTTTGATAAATTAATTCATAAATACAGAAGTGTGCCTGTGTATGTGCAACATGTAATTAAGTTCTTATAAATATAAAATGAATTCAATTAGGAAAGCAGCTTAATTGCCAGACAGAAACGTACACAAAGAGATTATTCTGGGTTTAGTAAGATATACGGTAGAACAAAATAGTTCTTAATATTTCAGGTTCAGAGTAATCAATCGTGGATTCGATCTCTACCTCGGGCAGTCTGAATAATTGGAATTTATATAACGTCGTACAGATTAGACACAACATGAAAAACCGCTTTAGTCCCTAAGCTTGATGGCAACAAACCTACAGTTAAATTTGGAAACCAGCTTTATTGGCCACACCAAAAGTATATAAACCGATTTCTCAAGGTTTAGTAAAGAATAAAAATTTTATACATAATTTTTATTTATATTCAATATTTTATAATTTTAAATTATTCCAGCTTTAGCATAATCAATTTTTGAATGTAAAATCGATTCCAGGATTAGAAATTATAGGGTGGTATAAGCAGCCTTCCGCACAGTGTCAGTAGACAGCCTTAGTAAAAGTCTTAACACTCAAAGGCGCCACGAGAAATACAACTAATCGATCCTTGTGTATGTACTGATATTTAACCTTGAATAAAATGAAAACTGTTTAGCAGAATTACCCTGTATATTGCAGAATAAAATGATTTTGACAAAAACCCTTTTTAGAATTTGTATCCTTACTGTATAACCTGGGCAGGAGTAGTTACGAATCGATGCCTGTGATGCGCACACATAAACAAGTATTCAAGGCTAAAGATCAAGATAGTAAATGCATTTCTCTATGGGCCGATGAGGGTTAAGTATACCGACTCACCTGCTGGCGTATATTGAAAAGAAGAAGCAACACACGTTGCGTAAACTCGTAATATAGCTTATTCTAATAGTTCGCCGGGCAGATATATTTAAATATGGCTATGACAATAGAGCTATGACTACAAAAAGCGTCAAGTAATAGAAACTAGGAAGAATGTTTTCTACGATTAACTGAGAAAGACGAATCTAATCCCTGTTCACACAACACAATATTTTTCCACCAATGCTCCCATTACATAAGAAAATGACTAACAATAATAAGTGCATCATTTAATTCCCTAGATACTAAAAAACCGCGCTCTCACTGCTTATTTTCATACTATTATCCTATTATCCTAGTTCGGAGACAAAGAATTTCTATTCTTGCGAAAAGCTCCTGAATAAGTAAATCTATTACATTTAAATTACATAAATTAAAGCCAAAACAATACAAATATTTTCATGTATTGGATAAACAAAATTAAAAGAAAAATATTATTATCAGAATAATAATAATAATAAATAAGTGGCACAAAGCTTTTGCAGGATGTGTTTGATGTCAGTGTGTTTTCAATAATTCGCAATAATTTTTAGAAAGATACTACCAACACTAAATATAAAAATAATGGATATCGATATTTTATATGTCCTTTACAAACTGATTTCAATTTATGACAATTATATTATTGATACATTCAAGCTCTGCGTAGTTAATTCCTTTGAGAAATGGTGTAATCAAAGATGAAGCCATTTTGACCGTCGCAACATACAAGAAAAATGAATATATTTTCTCAATTGTTGCCGCAAAAGCTTGTTGTTACGAGTATTAGAAAAATTATTTTAAAAATACTCGATGGAAATATATGTATGAACCGGTTTTTTTTGAAAGAGTTACAAGTCCACTTTTGAGAAAAACTCCATGATGGCAATCACACTTTCAATCGAATTCTTTTTTTGGCGGTTACAATGCTTTCGTTTAAATATTTACCACAAATACCTAAATAATCTAATTGTATAAAGGAAATAAATTTAAACAAGCTGTTTTTTTATATACATAAATATCTTAAGGAATTAATTTTAATTTTCATACTTTTAATATAAATCGAATCAGCTATTAATTTTTACATATAAATTTTTTATCAGTACAGCTTCTACGAAAATAAAAATATGTACTGAAATATACTGCAATTTTGCTTTCTTGTAATTGGTTTTTTTCCAAAGTGTTATAAGTCCATGTGGAGCTCGTTTATTTTTCCAAATAATTTTGCTAATTATCACACATTCTTCAAATTCATTACAATTGGTCAATATTTTTAAATTAATTCAAACGCAAACCCTTCAACATCTCAAAATATGAAAAAATGGACTTATACTACTTTAAAAAAAAACCAGCTCATTGGTATATGCCCTGTTAGTTTTTAAATTAATCTTTTCTGTGCCTCTTGTATTTTACATTTTCTATGAAATGATTTTTAATCTATTTTTATTTTTTTTTTCTTGCTCTTTTCCCGCCTTTTCAAACACGCAACGCATCAAACGTTTGCACCAGTTTAAGTCTGTGCAGATGCAAATGAAATCCTCTTCAGAAAATGTGTAAAACTAGATACAATGAATACATCAAAACTCTTTTAATAAAGTTGCTGGAGTTTGGAATGCAGACAAAATAAGCAGAAAACGTTATCCAATGAAGAGGAAAATTTTATTGTATTTCAGTTTTGCAAAAGAAAAAAAGAAGCAAAGTATAGGGGAAGATGGTCCTAAAACGTTTCTAAACGAGGTAACAAATCGCTTGTAATCTCATATAAATAGAAATACAGAAATGAAACGAAATGAAATGAAATAAAATTACTTCAACGAACTTTCGTTAAAAAAAAAGTGAAAGAACAACAGAGAGGCAAATACATACCCGTATATATGTGTACATTTTATATACATACATTTATATGTATGTATATAAAAAGGTATATATGTATATACATATACGCATATATATAGATATAGTATAAAGCCATTTCAAAGAACTCGAGAGTTGAGTAAAAAAGATTGGAAATCTATCACTTACAGAAGTTAAGTAATTTTAAATAGTTTGAAATGGGATTTAGGAAAAAGGAGGAAAAAGCAGAGAACATACAAACAATAACACGCCTCAAAGCAAACGACATTCTTAGCAAATTGCTATCCAAAAGTGCAAGCCATGAAAGAAAGAGAGAGAGAGAGAGAGAGAGAGAGAGAGAAAGAACGAGAAGTAGCCAAGCAAACAAACTACCTAAAAATCGTTTATGTTCATAAAAAAAAGGTCAAAGAAACAGACACCACATATAAAATACTCTGACGAAAACCTATTAAATGCTTAGAATGGTAATTAGAAAGTGCATGCAAAGGAAAAACGAGCTTCTAAGCAAAAACACAGGAGAACTTGCCCACAGTGAGCTCAATAACCTTAACTGTGGTTGAAGCAAGTAGAGTAAGCCTAATCTGTATTATCTGCTGTGTATTGAAAAAGCCAATTTATATACATATATCTGCAATCTGATCACTTATTGTAAATATATAAATACGAAATTCACTTAAACAGAAACAAAATGCACAAAAATTAAAAAGTGGAATTTTTGTTTCCTTAATTAATATTTTTATTTCACTCGCTAATCATTAAAAGAAGAGGAGAGGAATTCTAAATCTTAAAAATTAATTAAAACTCAATCACTTAAATATTCTCGAATGCCTCCGTAGGCCAATGAATAATAGCCTACTAATACCGGACATCGCTAGTTCTATTCATGCTTAAATTGGGTGTATCCTGCGGCCAAGCCGAAAGCTTTGCAAGTTAAGTTAGTAAAAAAAAAAAAAAAATTGCTTTGCAAGATTGCGGTATCCGTTTGTATTTAGTTGTCTTTTTAAACTAATTTTTTCTCAGTGAATTATTGTTATTGCATTTAAATTGATTAGATTTTTGCATTTTATTAGAAATCATTAAATTTACATTAATTTATTTTATTTCATTCAATTTATTTATTTATTTTTTTCGTTTATTTATTTAATTTATTTCCATTCATCATTTATTAATTTGTTAAAAGTTATTTTATAAACATTTAAAATTTTGTAATTAAATAGATTGTTTTAGTAAATTGATTTCATTTTATTAATTATTTTCTTATTTTATTAATAAATTTACTTCATGAGATTCCAACCATCGCGAATAAACTTTTCTGGTAAATTTCTCACTTTTTCACTTTTTTCAATTCATTTTCCCCCTCCGATTAAACTTTAATTTAAAAAAAAAAAATATATATATATATATATTTGTATATATTGTATTACTATCATTTTTTTGAGTATATATATATATATATATTGAAGCATGACTATCAAATAAAGTTTACGATTCTTAACAATAATTGTCACAGAACACGTTGAAAAGGCCTTAAAAGTTCATATCAAATTTAAGTTTGTTTGATTTTTAATTAATTTTTAACATTTAGAAACCCTCTCCTTATCTTGTAATTATTAACGAGTGAAATAAAAATATTATTTAGGAAACAAAAATTCCACTTTTTAATTTTTTTTGCAATTTTTTTTTTTATTAATTTTGGTATTTATTTTATTTTATATTTTTTTATTTTTATATTTTTTACTATTTATTTTTTAATTAATTTTATTCATTTTCTTTTATTTTATTGTTTTAACTTTTCCATTTTATTTCAAGAATTTTACTCATGTATTCTAATTTTCCATATTATTTATTTTTTATTTATTTATTTTTTTATATACATTTTTAATATTCTCCATATTTAGTTTTTTAATCATTATATATATATTTTTTAATTATTTTTATTTAATGTTATTTTTTCTAAACGATGTTTTTTTAATTGATTTAATATAATTATATAATTAATTAAATTTTATTTTATTCCACTTTTTAATTTTTTTTGCAATTTTTTTTTTTATTAATTTTGGTATTTATTTTATTATTATTTTTTTATTTTTATATTTTTTACTATTTATTTTTTAATTTTTTAATTAGTTTTATTCATTTTCCTTTATTTTATTGTTTTAACTTTTCCATTTTATTTCAAGAATTTTACTCATGTATTCTAATTTTCCATATTATTTATTTTTTTATTTTTTTAATATATATTTTTAATATTCTCCATATTTAGTTTTTTAATCATTATATATATTTTTTTTAATTATTTTAATTATATTAATTATATTAATTATATTAATTATATTAATTGAATTAATATAATTATATAATTAATTAAATTTTATTTTATTTGCAATTATTTAGTTGTCATTTATTTTATTTTTATTTTCACTTAAAAATATTTAATTTTACTTAATATATTGTATAATGTAATAATTAAATTTTAAATTAAATAATTTTTTATTTTTTTCTGGGAACTTATAATGACCAAATCGTCATTACTTGATATATTTTATACATAGATGTTCCAAATGGCACAGAAACCACATGTGGGGTTAGCTAGCCCATATGCTAGGAATTTTAAGACAAATTCAATTTTTTATAACTTTGATATTTATTTTTGAATGTTTATTTTGCTAATTTTTTTGAATTAATTTTCTTTGTGCATTTTATACTTTACATTTTATTTTATATTTTTTATTTTATTTTTATTTATTTATTCCGCCATATTAGACTAATTTTACTTTAACACGCACACATTTTTTATCACATAATTACCCTTCAGAATTATATAATGGCAGATAAAGAGTTTAGAAGGATCAAACAGTGCTTTGGAAATATTCCACAAGTCCTACAATTGCGTGTTTGTACGAGTATTACTATAATTTTTTTTGAGTGTAATCAACATTTTTTTGTGTTTTTTTTTGTACTTAGCTTTGCAAAGGTATTGGATAATTTGATGAATACGTGGAAAAATAGAATTTATATCTGTTTAAGCATAAGAATATAAAAAATATAAAATCTTCAAAGCCCTACATGGTAGCTCATGGTGTATTCTCAGTATATTACGAGCAGCATCAGAAAACAATATTAACAAGAACGAGAATAAGCTAAAACAAAATAAGATGGAAGAAGATAAAAAGTCCTTTGGATAAAATTCTATTTAAATGATGTATATGTTGTCTAAGCTGCCGTTTCTTACAATTTAAGTGGGTGGTATTTAATGAAGTGCCTAATGAAAATTCACAATATATTTTGTTGTTAATAGTCTAGACAAAAAATAACACAATTTAAATCGTCCTGGTGAGAGTAATTTATGAGAGAAATTTTGTAATTTAGAGAAAGTAAGGGAATAAAAAATACGAGCATGCGATTGTATAGAAGACAGTAATATTATTTTGCTTCGAGCATTTAAGAATTCATTAGGAAATTAATGTTGGCGGAGAAATTATTTAGTGAATAATTTCGAAAATGGGGAAATAATTGCACAATTTGTTAGTGAAATATGAAAATATTATTATAATCCCTTAAGGAAGAAGCAATTTTTGTAAGAAGTTAAAAAATTATGTTACTTATTAACTCAAGGGCATTAGAAAAAGTTTTGGTTTAATGGCAGCCGAGAGGACCCACTGAGACAACGCATTTCTTATAGTAAAATTTCTTATATTAAATGGTTTATATGAGCCCACTTCAAAGGCTTTGGTAGGTAATCCTAAGCAATAGATGAGCAATACAGATGAAATCGGGTCTCTGCAGTGCTATAAAACTCGCTTCTAAGCGAGTAAGTATACACAATGGCAATACTGATTTTTCAGACAAAACTTTCTTTAGCAACGAGTCCTTATTTTTCACTCTCTGGTCATGTCAACAAGGAGAATAGTAGTATTCTAATTTAAATTTTTCCGGATCAGGCACGTATTGAGGTTCGGTTAATGTAGAAATGAGTGGTGAGTGCTCTATGCCTTTTAAGGTGCCCATTGGTTTCGATAACATTATCCTTACATGGTATCTAGTAAGCTACATTAGACCAACTCAATGCCTATGCCAATAAATATCTAAGAGTTTTCCAATCTTTCAAACAGTTTTGGTACCTATTTATAATCATCGAGACCATTATCCTTATGTGGTATCTAGTAAGCTACATTAGACCAACTCCATGCCTATGCCAACAAATATATTACAATTTTCCAATCTTTCAAAAAGTTTTGGTATCTATTTGTAATCATCGATAACATTATCGTTATATGGTATCTAGTAAGCTACATTAGACCAGCTCAATGCCTATGCCAATAAATATTCAAGAATATTCCAATTGTTTAAAAAATTTTTGGTGCACATTTTGCATGTTATTAAATTACTATTTTTTTATTTATAATTTTATTTATTTTTATATAAAAGGTTTTAGTTAACTTAAAGGTTCTTAATCTGTTTCTCTTTTGCTTGAGACTTTTTAGTAATTTTAGATTTTTTATAAAAAAGCAGAGTTGAAATATTAATAGAGTACAAAAAATATTAGAATAAATTGTAATTTGCGTTTGTTCTTGGCAGTTTTCTGTTCTGCAACTGGAGAACATATTCGTATAAAAATTATTTTATGTTTTTGCATGCACGTAAAATTATTCCTTTATAAACTGATAAATATTTACCTAAAAATCACGTTTTACTTATTTCATTTTTCAAATGCATTTTATTTAAAATTTAGAAAAAAATTCTTGTAAGAAGAGAAAAAATTTAATATCAAAGGTTTTTCTAAAATTCACTTACCGCGACACAACTTTTGGCAACCAATCGCCACCGCAATATTTTGCCAGCACTGGGTCGTTAGTTGAGCTGCCGTCGTAGAAAATTAAATGATCACGTTCGCCGGTGCAATCGGACCAGGCACGTATTGAACGCGAAGTTTTGTTGAAGCTGGCAATTGACCTTAAATAAACAAAAAGGCAAAAAGAAATTTATTTTAGATATAAAATTAAGTTTCTTTAAAGGAAATCTATAAAAATATTGCTGTCACATTAAAAGGAAAAAAACTTCGATTTAAATCAATTTATTTTTTGTTTCTAAAAAAGTCATTGAAAAATGAAATTTACCCAAAACAAAGTAACAAATCTAATAAACTAAAAGGAAATACAAGATATAAATTCCTTTGGAAATGAGGAGGAGGTAAAAGGAAAACTGCAACTAAACGTACTAAAACAGATTCATCAATTCCTTGCATAAGCAGGAACAACAGTTCATACCCCAGAGTTTATAAATGCATGTTTTTTTCTGGCAAGTTACTATTCGAAGCGAAACACCTGCAATATGGTAACGAATACACGCTGATACATAAAATTTTACCTTTTCAGTGTACGGCAGAAAATGTTAAGCAGCATAGCATAGCATTGCTGCTGCCTTTCGCCGGGAAGGATTCTTTTCACAGAGCCATTTTATTTTAGCCTATTAAATTTGAGGCGAGAATGCATCTTTTAAATATTTAGTAGAGAAATAAATAAATAAAGGAGGTAAAATAAACGACTTAATAAACAAAATACAAGGGGTATTCAGTATTCGTTGTGCAGGAGTTGCCAAAGCGGAAATACAAAATTCTTTTTATTGAATTTGAACTGTGTTTGCAATTAAATAGCATTTATATACTCGTAATGCAGAATGCATTTATATTTATTTAAAACTTACTGCAATCGCATAAACACCTTGCAAAATTGCTAGCCTCTAGAATGTTTGCAATTATATAGAATAGCTGACATTTTAATATATATTTATATAATTTTCATATAAATGATGAAAACCTTTAATATGGCATTTGGGCTTTTATTATTGCATTTATTTTAAGTTCCACTGCATTCGCATAAACCCCTTGCAAAATTGCCAGCATCTAGAATGTTTGCAATTATATTATAATTTTCAAATAAATGATGAAAGCCCTTAATATGCCATTTTGGCTTTTACTGTGGCATTTATTTTAGATTGCACTGCATTCGCATAAACCCCTTGCAAAATGGCCAGCATCTAGAATGTTTGCAATTATATTAGAACAGCTGACATTTATAAGCACTTCTTTATAATTTTTCAATCGCATAAACCCCTTGCAAAATTGCCAGCCTCTAGAATGTTTGCAATTATATTAGAACACCTGATATTTATACGCACTTCTTTATAATTTTCAAATAAATGATGAAAACCTTTAATATGGCATTTGGGCTTTTATTATGGCATTTATTTTAGATTCCACTGCATTCGTATAAACTCCTTGCAAAATTGCCAGCCTCTAGAATGTTTGCAATTATATTAGAACACCTGATATTTATACGCACTTCTTTATAATTTTCAAATAAATGATGAAAGCCCTTAATATGCCATTTTGGCTTTTACTGTGGCATTTATTTTAGATTCCACTGCATTCGCATAAACCCCTTGCAAAATGGCCAGCATCTAGAATGTTTGCAATTATATTAGAACACCTGATATTTATACGCACTTCTTTATAATTTTCAAATAAATGATGAAAGCCCTTAATATGCCATTTTGGCTTTTACTGTGGCATTTATTTTAGATTCCACTGCATTCGCATAAACCCCTTGCAAAATGGCCAGCATCTAGAATGTTTGCAATTATATTAGAACAGCTGACATTTATAAGCACTTCTTTATAATTTTTCAATCGCATAAACCCCTTGCAAAATTGCCAGCCTCTAGAATGTTTGCAATTATATTAGAACACCTGATATTTATACGCACTTCTTTATAATTTTCAAATAAATGATGAAAACCTTTAATATGGCATTTGGGCTTTTATTATGGCATTTATTTTAGATTCCACTGCATTCGTATAAACTCCTTGCAAAATTGCCAGCCTCTAGAATGTTTGCAATTATATTAGAACACCTGATATTTATACGCACTTCTTTATAATTTTCAAATAAATGATGAAAGCCCTTAATATGCCATTTTGGCTTTTACTGTGGCATTTATTTTAGATTCCACTGCATTCGCATAAACCCCTTGCAAAATGGCCAGCATCTAGAATGTTTGCAATTATATTAGAACAGCTGACATTTATAAGCACTTCTTTATAATTTTTCAATCGCATAAACCCCTTGCAAAATTGCCAGCCTCTAGAATGTTTGCAATTATATTAGAACACCTGATATTTATACGCACTTCTTTATAATTTTCAAATAAATGATGAAAACCTTTAATATGGCATTTGGGCTTTTATTATGGCATTTATTTTAGATTCCACTGCATTCGTATAAACTCCTTGCAAAATTGCCAGCCTCTAGAATGTTTGCAATTATATTAGAACACCTGATATTTATACGCACTTCTTTATAATTTTCAAATAAATGATGAAAGCCCTTAATATGCCATTTTGGCTTTTACTGTGGCATTTATTTTAGATTCCACTGCATTCGCATAAACCCCTTGCAAAATGGCCAGCATCTAGAATGTTTGCAATTATATTAGAACAGCTGACATTTATAAGCACTTCTTTATAATTTTTCAATCGCATAAACCCCTTGCAAAATTGCCAGCCTCTACAATGTTTGCAATTATATTAGAACACCTGATATTTATACGCACTTCTTTATAATTTTCAAATAAATGATGAAAACCTTTAATATGGCATTTGGGCTTTTATTATGACATTTATTTTAGATTCCACTGCATTCGTATAAACTCCTTGCAAAATTGCCAGCCTCTAGAATGTTTGAAATTATATTATAATTTTCAAATAAATGATGAAAACCTTTAATATTGCACTTTGGCTTTCAATGTGGCATTTATTGTAGATTTCACTACAATCGCATAAACCCCTTGTAAAATTGCACTATGGGTAAATATTTTTAAAATGCAATAGTTGTAGCAAAAACGCACGGAACACTGAATACCGCCATAATGAGACTTTAGAAAGTGGATTCTTTTTTCTCAACTCCGGTAGCAATTTCCACGATCTTATATATATATATTTTAAAATTGTTTATTAAAAAAATGTCTTCTTGTTATAAAACTTGGAAAGTATTTTTGCAAATTTTTAAGTAAATTTTTTTACTGGCAAAAGTACATTATTTTTTCTTTTTTAACCAATTCAACCAAAAAAACTTTCGACTTCTCCGCATTAAAGGACCAAGAGTTTAAGCAGGAAGCGAACACGCAACTCCTGTTTTAGTAGGCAGTGTAGTATGCATTCGCCTATTCACTAGTTAATTACAAGCAGTATGGCAACTCCAATAGTAAAATCATAGGACGGTTGGCAAATAAATTTTAAATTTGCATATAATACGATCAGTATGAGTAAAGATAATCACACATCGATTCTTGTGAATCAGTTTTTGAGTACAAATGAAACCGTAGTCATCCCTCAACCACTATATTCATCGGACTTGACACCCGCTGGCTTCTTCTTCTACGCAAAATTGAAGACCCAAAGAAAGGAAGGCGTTTTGCTACGATTGAGGAAATAAAAGAAAAATCGTCGCAGGAGATATTGGCGATACCAAGAAGTGTCTTTCAGAAGTGTTTCGAGGATTGAAAAAATGCTGCCATAAGTGTATTATATCTGGGGGAGATTACTTTGAAGAGGACAAGATAGTTATAGATGAATAAATAAATACTTTTGGGAAAAATTTAAAAAAAGGTTATGTTTTGATCACACCTCGTATATGAATAAAGTACGAGTATAAACCAAAAATTAAATGGAATATATACTTAAATATGCCAAGCAATTTATCATACCAGTGTCAAGACTGTAGTTAAGTTTGTTTTATTTATTTATTTATTTACTAGATATTGCAATTATATGAATATAATTGTAATATGTGTAGAAGCACTGGCTGCTGAGGCTACGGGCTACTAGTTAGTTTCATATCGCTGATAATATTGATAGAATTTAAGGTTTGCGTTCCCTAAAATAAAAAGCCACGTACTCTGAATTCAAGCCCTGCAAGCATCCTTTCCATTAAAAAAAATTACAGATTGATGAAAAAAATTTCAATAAAGAACGTATTTAACATTAAGGACAGGTCGTTTAGTTGCATTTTTTCAAATTCATCAATCATTGAGGACTTGATGCAGTAGAGGTGGAAGCAAGAGGTATCGCTGCCATTGTTGAGCAGGAAAAAAATAAGCGAAATATCAGCGTATTGAATGCGTATTGTTTTGTAAATGTTTTTGTATTAAATCTACTCGCATACAATTTACGTCAGGTGAAATGGCAATTATCGTGAAGTACTTCTTGTATACTTGAAAACGTATTGTGTTTTTTGTTGTTTGTTTATTTGTAATTGGAAATTACTGAAAATAGAAAAACGTGTATAAAAAGTGTAAACACAATAAATGGAAGCATTTAAAATTTAAAAGTATTGCAGGAATCTGTATAAATGCATTACAAAAAAAAAAAAAAAAAAAAAAAAAAGGAAAAGGAAAAAAATTATGCATATAAACATTTAAAACTGTTTTTAACTTTTAAGAGCCTTAAAATCGAATTAAAATTTGTATAAATTGAATGTAAAACGGCTGATAAGTCATTCAATTATTTTTGAAATTAAATATTTCGTTTTAAAAAGGCAACACCTTTTTAGGCAGTTTTGCACAGTGGGAAATTTAAGGAATAATTTTCCGAATTAAATGGCGTGTAATTGCAAAACAAAAAGTTCTCGTTTTATTTTCTTTTTCAATGATTATTGATACACGTACATATGTCAATATAACTAATTTCTTTTGAAGTTAGATATGTCGGTTTACTGGGTGCCAGTAGAAACCGGTTAATCCTTACAAGTAGAAGATTTGCAAGAAGGAATGAGGCATGTACTTGAAAACCCATGTAGGCCTGAAAACCTTTATGTACAAAATTGTAATTAATAAAAACAATTCAACTGTTGATTATATTGTTTTTGTACTCCATCCTGTTGAGAAAAGGACCACATATATTGGCAACTTAAGTTAATACAGCAGAAAATGTGATTATGGGCGGAGTTACGGACCGAACTCCCGTCTTTACTATTTACTGTTTAAGAACATATTAATTTAGTCGCCTGCACTTTCTATCTAGAGTTAAATTAGCAAATTCGCTTTGTTTAAACTGCAATTTTCCATTTTTCTGACGTCGTCCTTGCAGCCTAATAGCCTTCGCACATGCGCATGCGTTCGAACCGAAAATGAAAATATTTTAGGTTTTTACACCGGTTTTCTCTTTCTTCTAAATAAAATCTAATTCGATTTCATTTATCAAAATATTTAGATAAAAAGTAAAGGGAGCTGATAATTTTTAGGAATTAAATTAATTGATTGTTACCAAAAACCAACTCAAACTGTAATGACGTTTTCAAGCCATATGATAAAAACATTGATTGACATTTTCCTTTTATTGATATTGCCACAAGAAACTGACGTCTCTAAAATTATCGAAAGGATTTTTCTACAAGCCAATGCGAGCAATCTGCTTTGACAAGTATGAGTAGGATGTTGGCAAATGTTAGTTTTTGAATGAAAAGAAATCCCCTCACCTTTTCACTAAAGCTTTGTGTTGATTTTCTTGGCTTACTGCTATCATGGCATGCTTGCTTGTAGGAACTTCTTTCTGACGTATCGTCCAGTAGCACGTTACATTTCTTGGGTACATGCCGGGATAATTGGGACTTTGTAGGCGACATTTGCTGCGATAGCACTCATCAAACTGTCGCGTACAATATGTGCCAGGCGTGACACGACCCAATTCTAAAGGCTTATCGGGCAAACCATATCTGTAATAAAAACAAAAATAAAAGAGAGTGTTTAAATTAAATAATATTTTTAATATTATCAATACAAAATTTTAATTGAATAAATTGCTTAAACAATGAACAGCGTTCAATATTAATTTGCTAAACCATGACAAAAATAAAAAATTTGGACTAATAAATAATAAAAAGCAAAGTAGGCCTCCCGTAATATTAACCTCCTCTGTCTTTTTTTTTATTAATTATTTGGAATTAAGATATTTATTGCATTTTATTTTCTTAATTTTATTATTATTTTCTTAATTATTTTTATTTATCAATAGTAAATAATGTACGAGTACAACAAACGAAATTAGAAGAAATTAATCAATAGAATAAACAAAGTTAATTAATTATTTATTAAATAGAACAAACAAAGTTAATTATTTAATAATTTTTATTATAAATATTGATTGGCTTTAAAGCTTTCCATTCTGCTTTGTGTAATATTTTCTTTAGCCTCTCGGAATTGAGATACATAAGTTTCGTTCTTCTCAAGTGAAAAGGGCCTAACTCGCATTTTTTCCAACATAGATTTTTTTAGTGATTGCAATTTTTATTTATTTTTATTTATGTAGACATAAGGCGAATAACTTAATTATAAGCTTATACGTGCTAGGATAGGAGCTATAACTTCTATGGTCTTAAGCTCGTACAGTTGAACATAAATGGTAAAACTAACTTATTTATTTATAATAAGTGATAAAGTTTACACTCTCTAAGCAACTCCAATATAAGAGTTGAATTGTGTAATGTCGTATCTTGTAAAATATTAGTTATGTATAGATTTTTGAAAATTTTTTCTTTTTGAATTTTGAATTTTTGGCATATTAGAATTAAATGTTTAATCGAAATATTTGAATTATTGCAAAATTTACATACATTTGTCTGGTTCTTATCAAACAAATGACAGTGTGTCCTAATCTGAGTCTAGTATACATATATATTATTGCAATATATATTAACATAAAACTTGTATATTAGGCGAATGAATAAGGCGCAGCCCACTAAACTGGAGGTCGGCAAATCTATTGAGCGTTTTCCTGCGGTCCAGCCGAAAGCTTTGAAAGTTAAATTAGTTACAAAAATAAAAAATTTCCATAAGAATAATGGATATTAGGGCCTTTCATTTGAGACCAGCGATATGCATATCTTTTTCCTTTGATTTTGAAAAAAAAACTTAATATTTGTTCTAAACGATTTTGTCACAATAAACCAAATAATTTATCTATCTTAATTGGAATAGCAAATATTATATGACATAAATAGACTTGATATTTATGAAACTATTTTCTGTATATCATTATACACTCTTGCACAATTTATTTTTATGTCTATTTAAATACATTTAAAATCTTTTCAAATATTTTTTTTTTTTTTTTTTTTTTGCAAAGATGTAAATTATTACTGCAAATTATTATGCTTAAATAAACAGACATACATATTTTTAAGTCAGCAGAGACAAGCTGACTTCCATAAGAAAAATAAATATTGTGCAGAAATAAGAAAGAAAAATGAAAATATAAAATAGGAGAGTATTTTTTATTAGACAAAAATCAGAAATCTTAAATAAACTAAAAATGAAGTAAAACAAAACGTGTTAATTTTACAAGCACATACAGTGGCTTTCATTCGTATACACACGAGCTAGAAGTTGTTTGCAGTTACACCACTGAATTTACAAAATGAACCAAAATATATAAAGCATAAATAAATAAATAAATAAATAAAAAAAAAATTTCTACCATAAAACTATTGCATTCAACAAAATAATAAAAATGGAAAGTATGGAAAAATAGGAAAAGCTTAAAATTGCACAAAATATATAAGAAACCCCAAGTTGGGAAAGTGAGTTGCTGAAACGGACAACACTTACAGGAACAACAAAATTAGTGAGAAACCGAAATGAAACTAAAACTCTTCCCTACAACACCTTAAAATACACACGACATCAGTGTATCAGTGTGTATGCGCATGTAGTTGTTGTGCTTGTGTTTGGATTCTAAACATATACAAATACAAAGTAACTCTCATAGACAATAGAGCGACAGAGGAACAATAACGAGTAAAATAAGTTTAATTTTTTTTTTGTTTTTTTTCTTTTTCTTGTGCACAAAGTGTCAACGTCATGTGTAGACAAGAGTAACGCAGTAGATATTTCTATGGAAAAGAGATACATACATATAGAATTTACCACAACAACTGATGCAAGTTGTAACAGAAAAAGCAACAACAGGAGCAGCAACGTGAGCAGCAACATGAAAGAAGCATAAATAAATATCTGGAGCAATGAATTGAACAAGATAGAGTTTTATAATTATAAAAACCATAGATAGCTAAAACAACACAATAAAATGCATGAAATGACATTTAAGGCTTTATGATAAGAGTATTAGGGCAAATCCTAACACGCACACATACACACACATGGAAATGAATGTGTTCATGAAAAAAAGGAAACAGAAATTAAACTGAGACAACTTTTACAATGCATGTTTTTTATTTATTTATTTATCATTTTCTGTATTCAATGAACACCAGCTTTACGAGACTTAGATGAGCTGGACAAATACATGAAACACATGAAGCAAGACAAGTGAAAGGGAATAAAATTCAGGCAAAAAGCCATTTTAGACTGATATGATTTAAAAAAAAAAAAAAGAAAATGCGATTTAAAATTAAAGTTTTTACGATATAAAATAATTTTATTAAAATTAGCTTAAAACGGGATATAGGCAGTTTAAAGCTGAGTTCCCATAAGCACTACACCCTTCGCTTGACCGCTTTCACAGCGCTCTTCTAGGTACGACATATGTATGTAATGCACTGTATAGTCAGTTGTGACGAACTCGAATAAAGAACGTGACTTAAGTATTGAATACAACACTTTTTCACACTTTCCTATAAAACTGGTTTTAACATTAAAAAATTAAATAAAAAAAAAAAATTGAAAAAAAAAATTGAAAAAAAAATTTAATTAGAAAAGATGAAGAGATATGCAACAATCTGTTACAGTTTTCCTATAATTAATATAACTCGATTTATTAAAATAAAATAAAATAAAATAAAATAAAAATAAAATAAAAATAAAATAAACTAAAATAAAATAAAAATAAAATAAAATAAAATAAAATAAAATAAAATAAAAATAAAATAAAAATAAAAATAAAATAAAAATAAAAATAAAAATAAAAAAAAATAAAATAAAATAAAATAAAATAAAATAAAAATAAAATAAAAATAAAATAAAATAAAATAAAAATAAAATAAAATAAAATAAAAATAAAATAAATTAAAATAAATTAAATTAATTCTTTAGCCCTTGATGGTATAATGGTGAGTAATACACGCCTGTTACGCAGGTGTCAGGGGTTCAATTCCCCCGGGAGCCAGAAGCCAAAGGCCTCAATAGCCAGTGCTTCTATACACATATATCAGTTACTACATTCATATAATTGTAATATTTGGTAAATAATATAAAAAAATAAATAAATAAATTAATTCTTTATTATGTACTAATTTTTTAAATAATTAAAGATTCTGTTTTAATCTTGATTTCTCAAATGTTTATGGCTTTAATGTTAAACCCAGTTTTATTTGTAAGTGTGAAAAAAATATTATTTTCAATGCTCAAGTCACTTTCCTTATTCGTGGTCGTGACTCTTAACTATACAGTGCAGAAAAGAGGGCCTAGAAAAGCGTTATGAAAGGGCTCAGACGAAGGATGTAGTGCTTATGGATACTCGGCCTAAAGTTGCTCATATGGCCTATGAAAAGGCTTCACCAGAGATTTAGTTCATATAGGAATTTCTTGGCTTAGAATATCCCCATAAAGTATTGTGAGGTTCACTGGCTACTGGACCCACAATTTGCTGTGATTTTAAATAGGCACGTCAGGAGCTTTACAATGAAAATGCAGATTTCCGGGAGTTAATTTTTTGGTTTCATTAAAACTAATTGCCTTTTAATATGTTTTAATCCTGTTCTAAACTAAATTGACGGCTGCTCTACTCCTTCGGGTAATTTCGAAAGTTACTTGGAAGCACAATACCGCATATATATATTATCTAAATGTTAAGAAGATTACCTCAGGTAAATTGCTCCTTCTGTCGCGTTAACGAAGGAAAAAAATTTATTGTATAAATAGACGGATTAAAATTTGTCCCCCCACAGGATATTACTCAGAAATCCACTATATATTATTTACGTCACTAACGTAACAACTGACCATTTACGTTGCTACTCCAATGAACGTGGGAGATATCGTTGTTGATGGCAGTGTAGCCTCAAAATAATCCTTAAATTTCAAGAGATGTGTAGCGGAGAAGAGGTTACGACCCCACTTCTTATTAGAAAATACAACCCCCCTCCATATATTTCACTAGTGAAAATTACTTCAATTTGCCGTATCCATAATCTTTTTTTCTATTGTTTTTTTTTCGAAAAATTTGTTCATAAATAAAAATCTAAATATTGATCTGGAACAACAATTGGGATTTTTACGATTGCGAGGATTTCTGATATTGGCTCCGGTGAAGGACCTCAGAGTTCCATTACAATTTGAGTTCCATTCTCAAGTAAAAAGAGGGGATTATATATGATGGCTTTTTAGTGTTGGCTTATTAGTGTCAAAGCCTTTTCAACATAAAATCATCAGATTTTAATGAGTTCTGAATAAGTTGCATTGGGGGTAAGCACTTCTCAAGTAGGACCTCAATATAAATATAATAAATATTATTTTCTAAAAATTGAAATTCTTATAGTTTAAAATACTTTAAAGCTTTTCATATTCCATTACTTTAAACTGGCAGCTGTATTGCTATTAAATATATTAATTAAATGGGCTTAAGGACCTCTCAAAGACACACAAAGGAACGGTAACACTCTTTAAAATCGATCACGACTCTTTATCATTTATAAATTGCTAACCCAGAACAATCAATTTCATTTCGTTTTGAAGACAAATTTAATTTTTAGGAATTCAGTGCAGTTGAAATATCAGTTTTTGGAAAACCAAAAGGATTTTTATACCCGATTTTATACTAGAAAATTGATCCATTTTTTCAAAACAAAGTATTTCAAATGTATAGGGTGATTCATTTTGCAGTTTCAAAAGTATAGGACTAGAATGCGACATCTGTCAAACTAAGTTGTTAAACCAATTTTTTTCCTTTCAGTTGAAAGTCGGACATTGACGAAAATGGATCGCTTAACTATAACACAACGAATAAAAATTATCAAAACATATTACAAAAATGGTGATTCTGGCACTGCCACATATCGTTTTTCAAGAGGAGATTATGGTTTACATAATCGACCAACTGGGCAAGCAAAATTGTGAAGAAATTTGCAGAGGCTGGAGCAGTATGGCTGAAAATATTGCTGCTGTAAGTGAAAGTGTTGCCGAAGACCCGACTGTGAAGATTCTCTCGTTGTTCTCAGGAATTAGGACTGTCTTACGGCACATTTTGACGTATTTTGCATTTAGATCTACACCTACATCCATATAAAGTACAGCTCACACAATAACTGAAGCCATTGAATTGAAGAGAGGCAGGCCATTACATCCAAAAAAAAATCACTGTTTGCTGACATCCCACATTATATTCTATTTAGAAGCATTTCAAAATTTAAATGAGAAATTTTTAAGAAAATGTCCTTTGCCTTTGCTTTATTTTCCGCACTGTTGCTAAAAGATATAACGAAATCTTTATTGTTATTAACTTCTTACTTTTCACATACATACAAGTATCCTTTAACTACATCTGATTTAATCTCATGTCTTATTTATTCATCTCATTTTTCGATTTCAATTTATATATGCAATGGGTGAAAAGGTCGTTGTACGACTTGATTATCATCTATAAACATTTGCACAGCCTTTTCTTTACAGGATATAAATTCACACACAATTACAATTTCTCTTTACTTCAATATAAATATATAATCACATCAGTAAGCAACAGTAAAATATGTACTCGTATATGAAAAAGATAAAAAAAATACCCAACGGAATATGGAACTGCAAAAAATGTTTTGAATTTTGTGAAAAAATATTTTGAAGATTGAAGGAGTTGTTGTTTTAGAGGAGACATATTTATATAAAATTGTGAAAATATTTAAAAGGAGCAAAATCAGGGCAGTGATGAACGTAATATTTATTTTCTGATATCTCTAATGAGAAGCAAAATGAGTTGTTGTTGGTTTGAGCTTTTTATTTTTATGCAGTTACTCTCAGGATGCACTGCTTTTAGCAGCCTAAAGGTATACAATTCTTTTCTTTTAAAATTAATTAATTTTTTTTTTTGTAAGCCATTAGAGAAAAAATACAAATTACTATTATTATTTAATTAATTAATTATTTGTATTAATTTCGATTATATATTTTTCCTAGAAGAATACTTTCCTCATTCGTAGGCGAATGGATTATGAACTGCCTACTAAACAGGAGCTCGCAGGCTCAATTCCTGTCACACCAAGGAAAAAAGAGAAAACAAATTTAAAGCTTTAATACTAGTTCGAACATAAACTGTCATCAGCAACTGTTGGAAACTGTTATACATTATTAAAATGCTCTTAATAAGAAATATATATTATGACAAGTTTTATATTTTTTAAAATATTTAGCGAAATACTATTTTTGCTCCCTTTTACAGATTCTAATTATTCGCTTGAGAATATTTAACTCAAAGAGGTGGGCAAAATTTTCACTTGGTTGTGCATTACCTGACCAAATCCAGTTACATTTCGTTTTGATGGTATTTCTTTTAAGTCTATTATCTTAAACAATTGTAAAATGTTTAGTATGGAACTTTATTTTTGCTGCCTCTGTAGTGTATTGTCATTCGGCAGCTTCCTGGGAATATGTCGGACGGTAAGACTTTTTATCTATAATATTTTTCCTTTGTTTTCGCAAGTGTTTATAAAACCAGATGATTTCTTCATGCATGTATTGTGCAAAATGCATATGTCCTTATGCGCACACTACGCATCACTTTAATAAGAACACAAGTACATTTGTTGAGGATGATAAAATTTTTTATTTTCGAAGGTTTTCTTTTTTTTAGGTTTCTATGTGGTGATGTCTGGTAGTTTGCCGAAATTTTAGATGATCGGTGAAGTAGTTCCATGAGGTATGGTTAAGGAGATTTTCACAATTTTTACAGGAATTATCAATTTAATGTATGAATCTAGCAAGCGCCCTATTCAATCTTTTGGAGAGTTTAATAGATGGAATGGCGTAATCAAGAAGGTTTATAATTAGATGGCAATATTTTTAAGACTTACTTTTTAATATTTTATTTAAGGAATCTTATTTTTTATTTTATGGAGCCTTAAGCTAAAAACGTTTATTGGAAACAACTTGATTTCAAGTTACTTACAATGTGGCTACTCTAACAACTAAAATTCAATTGCAGCAAAACCGTAAGTTGAGTCTCACAGTGATTGCCTTTAAAGTAAAAAAAAAGAATTATTTTTCGGTGTAGTGTAATTTTTACTTTTTTTTTTTTTTGCTATATCAATTTTTGGAAAACCAAAAGGATTTTTATACCTGATTTTGTACTAGAAAATGTCCAACTTTTTTCCAAACAAAATATTTCAAATATATAGGATGATCCATTTTGTGGTTTCAAAAGTATAAAACTGGAATTTGACATCTGTCAAACTAAGTTGTTATATATTAATAATAACAATTTCACCAACAACAATAATGAGAGAAAAGGATTATCTTTAGTTTTTCAGGGAATAGAAATTAATTAGCATCCTATAATTAGCATTATAGGAGGAGACTCCATAAGCGAATGGATAATGAACAGCCTATTATGCCGGAGGTCTAGGGTTCGATTCTTGTCTAGAGCTTTGCAGATTGAGTTGCTTAAAAATAAAAAAAAAACTGACCCGAGATCTGTACAACAGAGATATTTAACTTTCTAACTCACAAGTACATGATTTACAAAATGTCTACGTTAAGGTATGGTGGAATGAAATGCCTTACTTAAATGAATTGCAGTGTAACTAAGTGCGAGAGTGCAAGTGTTGTACGTGAGTGAGTTTATATCTGTGCATTGTTTCAATTTATTCAATATTATTTTGTTGTTAACATTTCTAGCCTGCATCTGTGGGTTTGTGTGCGTGTATGTGTTTATGTATAAACTTTTGCTCTACTTTACCTGACAACAGCATCCGACTGACTTATAAATTTATATCTTATACTAAATTCAAATGGTTTTTCTTCTTGTATATTTCTGGGTGGATGAAAAACCTGTAATGGAAGATAAAAAAGAAAAAGAAGAGAAATGAAGCTGAGCGTGTTTACGAAAAAGTTAAGTTGCATACAATTTTAGAGTTTTGATTTTTCAATTTTTTATTATTTTTTTTTTTTATTTTTTTTTTTATTGTTTTGTTTTTTTTTTCTGTTAATTCTCTAAGTACTTTTATTACTCGTTTTTCAATACTTTTCCAGATAATAATTTCTCCAACAACAATCACGAGAAAAGAATTTAACTAACTGAATTTAAATTTTTTTTCATTGTTGCCGACTTATATTTTAAAAAAAGTGGTGGGGGATGAACACACTGGAAAAATATTAATAAAGTGGAAAAAAGGTAAAAATAAACAGTAGCGAGATAAGAACTGGAGAATATGCAATTCATTCGTATAAATTGTTATTTTCAATAACAAATGTTGCAGAAAGATAAGAAATTTCAATTTATGAAATTAAAATTATTTTTTTTTTTTTTTTTGTTTTACAAAGGAAACAAAAATATATTTTCAAAAGTTTATTTTCATATTTCCATTTATTATTTGAGTCAAGAGATAAAAGTGAGAAAAATGTAAAATAAATATTAAATCTTAAAGCTTTTGCCTCAAGCAAATAAAAAAGTTAAAACTTCAACAAGCAAAACAATTGCTTACCATATAATATATTTCCTTTTGAAGTCTTTGTTTATTTTAATTAAAGTTATGATATAACATAATATTTAGTAAAAAGAATAATTTTATTATCACTGACTGATCTCCTGAAAGTTGTCAAAGATTCAAACTTTTTTAGGAAAAGTGATAAAAATTGTTAAGCTTTTGGTTTCTCTGCAGATAACCGAATGCGGCTTATTGGCTACGCAGCCTAGGCATTACTGTGGGCTAATATTAATAGAATTCGCAAAGGCTTTTCATAATACAAATCTTAATTTAATTTACAGTATGCTCCCATATTCAGAAGCATTTCCGGAACTTCTCATACTACCATCGCATTGTGTAAGAATATTTACAAAGTCCTACTATTTCGTGGAAAATCTATTACAAGAAAGCTTCTATATTCTGACAAATCAGATGCGATCATGATCTGCAGCTAAAAATCTAAGGATTTTTGTAATATCAGTCAAATTGAATCGTGCAGGCTATAGCCTATTTACACTTAGGCAATTTCAAAATTCTGTACTAATTTTGTTTGGTTGTTTGTTGCTAATGGGAGTTTCAAATTAAATTTTGTTTTGGAAACAATATATAATAAAATAAGTACTACTAGTATAATTTAGAGGATCGGAAAAGATTATACATACTACCAGTTTATACAGGGTGGCTGGCTGATGAAGGCTGCTACCAAAAAACAATTGAATAACTTTTATTCTATTTAATGAATCTGGTTAATTTTTTTTTTATTTTGCAGATTGGCTTTTACATTTAACAAAAATGGATAACTGGGACACTGAAAAAATAATTTCGATTGTCCGCCACTATCACGCACTGGAGTCCGTAGTTTCGGTTCAAAGAGAGTATAGGCGCACGTTTGGCGGCAATCCTCCGAGCAGATGGACCATAATGAGACTTGTAAACAATTTTGCAGTCCACAGAAGACCTTACCATCGAAAACCTTCAGTTCGAACGGAGGAAACAATCGCTGCTGTAGCTGCTGCCATACAAAACAATCCACGTGTTTCTATAAGAAGCTTATCTGCTCAAATGGGTGTAAACAGACAGTCATTACAGTCAATTACTGGAGACTGTTACTTGAGCATGTTGAGAGAGTTTTTCTATCCAGAATTAAGCCGAATGAGAATTTCTTTCAACTCTTTCTGGTTTCAGCAAGATAGAGCAGCTCCTCACATAGCCCAACCTGTTATGACAGAATTGCGACGAAAATTTCCCAATAAGCTGATAAGCAGAAACTCCACATTCCGTTGGCCACCCAGGTCGCCTGACCTTACTGCACCTGACTTTTTCTTATGGGGTTATTGCAAACAGGAAGTCTACAAAGCAAAACCAACAAATTTGAATGAACTAAGGCAATCCATTCGAGAAACAATTGCGGCTATTCCTGTCTCAACTCTCCAAGCAGTAATGAACAACTTTTTGGTAAGATGCCGCACATGCATCAACGAGCGGGTAGGGTATTTAAATTCCATTATTTTTAAAACTAATTAAGCTATATTTAATAAAATTAAATAAGCTTTAACATGAATAAAAGAAAAATGAATTCCATACACTGAAAAAAAAAAATTATTTGAGTTTCTTAATGTAGCAAAATTCATCAGCCATCCTGTATTGCAAAGTATTATGACGTCAGATACAAAGTTGCATTTGAAAGTAGTAAATTAGACAACTGAAGCATGCAAACTGGCAATGTAAATAGCACAGTAGTCTGCAGGAGTGAAAAATTGTACTAGAAATGTCTAATTATTTTTAGTTCATTCATCTTTCATTCAGTCACGAACATCTTCCGCAAGATCTTCCAAAAAAAAATTATGTATATTTGTATTGGTGATAAAGATATGATATTTTACATAGAACATATATGAAATGTACAAAGCCTATGGAGCGCCTTTGTAATTAATTAAGCTAATCAATTTCGATATAATTAGAAAAATAATCATATTATAGCATCGTTACGTATGTTTTTGGTAAAAGGCTATTCCTAATGGCGGACCAGAACTTTTTAAAGAGAGCTGGCGATTCGATAAAACTATCTTTCCTCTGCCCTTTTTTCTCTTTTCTTTTTTCATTAATTTTTTGAACAGTTGAGTCCTTTTTTCATAGAAGAAGACACGTGAAGAAAAAGAAAAAATGAGAAATGAACATCTTGGAAAGATGTTGACAGATGTCGCGGAAAATGTTAATATCTTGCTAAGTGAATGAAAGAAGAATGAACTGAAAATATTTAGGCAATACTAGTATTATTCCTCTGTCTCATATACTACTTTCAAATGCGCCTACTGTCTGATGTCATATTCATATGCAGTATATACTCGCAGTCTATATAATCTTTTCCGATCCCCTCAATTACAATAGCAGCACTTATTTTATTATATTTTGTTTCCAAAACAAAATTTAATTTGAAACTCCCATTACCAACAAATAAATGAAAAAAGAAAAAATATAATAATTTAAAAAAAACAAAAAAAAAAAGGAAAAAATTGTTAAGAAACTTTAGTGAACCGCATAATGATGCAAATAAAAGCGATTTTATCTGCAGATGGTTATTTCGCAACAACCGGGTAGACTCTCACTAAAGTTACCTTCATGCCATGGCAGCAAAAAAGTTTATTTAATCACGCCAAAACGAGGGAGATAGAAAATAAAAAGGAAGAAACTATAAATCATAAAACAACAATAAGGATAATAGAGAGAGAGAGCAAAAAAAAAACAACAAGCGAACGAAAAAAAGAACTGTCAGTAACATATTTATGCACATTTCCGCTTTATGCAATTCACTTCATTCTATTTTTGCTACCGATTTTCAGTTATTCTCTATACTCGTGACCTGGTCTTTAGAGTTCACATTAACTTTATTTTTAGTTTATTTTTTTCTTTTGTTTCATTGTTTTAACACTCTTGTGCTTACCTTAACCGATGCTGTCACCGTTGATGTTTCACTGAAATACAACTGTGGTCCTGTGGCTTTCCCACACCATGATCCACCAGTGAATGGTCGTCCCAATTCGCTGAGCTGTAAATTAAGTTAAGAGGGGAAAACAAACAAACGAAGTCAGTGAAAAGGTTATAATAGACGTTTTTCAATTAATATGGAAATAATTTTATTATTTTTAAATTTAAACACGGATGTCCAGACGAGAAAAACTTTTCGAATATATAAGAAATAAAAATCATAATTTTTTTTTTAAATTTCATTTGCAGTTTAGTTAAATAAAACCTAATGCAAATAACTTAATTTGTTTTCGTGAGTAAATGTTTAAATAGGAAGCAATAATATGAGGGGTATAGGAATATGTGGTTACATAATTTGTTAATGCACATTTTGAAATGAACGGAACCATTATGTGTACACAGAAAGGATATTAAATCATATTTAATATTCGGTTATATTTTATATGTTATATGTATACACGTCTAAGGATTTAATGATTCATAGATTTATTTCAGTTCTTGAATTTGCCTACATTCATAAATTTGTGTCACAGGACGAAAGGAAATCCTCAACCGATGCAATTCCTTTTTGCGACAGTGGCATCAAAGTCACCAACGAACTATTCTAACATGAGGCTATCAGTGGCATCCTAATATATATTATGGAATCTTTGCTTCTCAAGGACGTACTCAGAAGATCCTCAGGAAATTTAAATATTAATTCATATTTAATATTCGGTTATATGTTATATGTATAGGCTTATATACACGTGTATATACACTTCTAAGGATTTAATGATTCATAAATTTAAGTTCTTGAATTTGACTACATTCGTAAATTTGTGCCGCAGGACGAAAGGAAATCCTCAACTGATGCAATTCCTTTTTGCGACAGTGGCATCAAAGTCACCAACGAACTATTCTAACATGAGGCTATCAGTGGCATCCTAATATATATTATGGAATCTTTGCTTCTCAAGGACGTACTCAGAAGATCCTCAGGAAATTTAAATATTAATTCATATTTAATATTCGGTTATATGTTATATGTATAGGCTTATATACACGTGTATATACACTTCTAAGGATTTAATGATTCATAAATCTAAGTTCTTGAATTTGCCTACATTCGTAAATTTGTGCCGCAGGACGAAAGAAAATCCTCAACTGATGCAATTCCTTTTTTGCGACAGTGGCATCAAAGTCATCGAGAAACTATTCTAACATAATGCTATCAGTGGCTTTCTAATACATACTATAGGATCTTTAGTCCTCAAGGACGTACTCAGCAGGTCCTGTGGAATTTTCCTTATATTTTAAATAATGCTTACATGGAATTTCAATAAATTTTATACAATTTCTCTTAATGTTATCTTTTCTCTCTTTAAAATCTAATTATTTTACATCTATTCACTTTGAGGCATTATTAGGTCCTGCCAGTTTGCCGCCTTCACAAAAATTCTATATAAACCTCACATATGTTTATTCGGCTATATTCAGAACGACTTTGTATAACAAATTTCGTTTTCCCCCTCTCCTCCTCCTCATCTGTTGTAATCAGATGATTCGCTCTCATACACAATGACCCGCAATACCAAACCTTTTCAATTATTTACTGGTTTCAAAAATTCATTAGCATTTTGCATACAACGCAAATAAAGCTGTTGTTTTTATGCCACAACTTATTAAAAACGGATATCAATGTAACCAAAACATGACCATTCAAATATTCTCTTAATTATACAAGAATTTCCCGAAAAAACGAGTAAAAGGATAATATTTTAAAAATCTCATTTAAGCAGGAATATGCAAAAACATAAAATTTCCTGCACACAATGTTTGGCGAGCTGATATACTTGCCACAGATATTTTATTTAATTTTTATTATTGTTATTATTGTTGTTGTTGTTGTTGTTCTTGCTTTATACTCTTTTTAGAAAAAATGTCAATAATTTTTAGTTAAAGCAAAAGTTGTACCATTTATTGTAATATATGCATGAATGTTTATGTATGCGTATGCATATGTATGTGTGTAGATATATTTTGTTTTTTTGGTTTCTGTGTCATTGTCATTATTTTTGTGACCATGTGCTCGTATTTGTTTCAACAAACCCAACAGTTGTGTAGTCGAGTTTTTGTGTTTTGTTATTTTCGTAAAAATGTTGTTATAATATTCTTTTATGGCTTGTTTGGCAAAAATTAACACAAAATGTTTTAAAATAATGGTTTGTAGATGGATACGAGTGTGCAATTGTGTATGAGACAAGTTACGAGGGTGGCCACTGAATTCTCAGTCTTAATGAAATATATAACTTTTTTGAATTTATCTTTTTATAATGTATGATAGGCTGCTAGCCATATTAATCAGCAGCGAACCAGCTCAGCAGCCTGCTAGCCAGGTACCCAACTAGCCGGGTGACCACCCAACAAATCATCCACGTGGGCAAGCACCCTGCTAGTTAGCAGCTAGCCAAGCACCCAGCCAGCCAGGTGGCCAAGTAGCCATCCAAGTGCATAAGAAGACAGCCATTAGCCAACTAGCCGGGTGAACAAATAGTTACCCAGCCAGCCACCCAACAAACCAGCCAGGAAGCAAGCAGCCTGCTAGTCACCAGCCAACCAGCCAAGTAGCCTGCTAGCCAGGTGGGCAAGCAGCAAGACATTAGCCAACCACCCGGGTGACCAAATACTTACCCAGCCAGCCACCCAACGAATCAGCCGGGTGAGGCATCATGCTACTAGTTAGCAGCTGGTCAAGCACCTAGCCAGCCAGGTGGCCAAGTAGCCATCCAAGTGCATAAGCAACCAGCCATTAGCCAACTAGCCGGGTGAATAAATAGTTACCCAGCCAGCCACCCAACAAACCAGCCAGCAAGCAAGCAGCCTGTTAGTCAGCAGCCAACCAACCAAGTTGCCTGCTAGTCAGCAGCCAACCAGCCAAGTAGCCTGCTAGTCAGCAGCCAACCAGCCATGTAGCCTGCTAGACAGGTGGGCAAGCAGCCAGCCACTCAACGAACCAACCGGGTGAGGCATCACGCTACTAGTTAGAAGCTGGCCAAGCACCTAGCCAGCCAGGTCGCCCTGCAGCCAGCAAACCAATTCGCCAAGCAGGTGGATAAGCAGCCAGTCATTATCCAACCAGACGGGTCACCAAAAAGTTTGCAGCCAGCCACCCAACAAACCAGCCAGGTGGCCACTACCCTGCTAGTTAGCAGCCAGCTTGCCAAACAGCTTGCTAGTCAGGTACTCAAGCAGGCGGGTGAAGATATAGTTAGTCAGCGAGCCACCCAACAAACACAGCCAGGTGGGCCAGCATGCTGCTAGTCAGCAGCCAGTCAGCCAACCAAGCGCGCAGCTAGGTGGACAAGCAACCAGCCAGCTGGACAAGCAGCCAGCCAGCTGTACCAGCACCCAGCCAGCTGGATAAGCAACCCGCCATGTTAGCAACAACCCAGTTGACCAAGCAGCTATTCAGCTACTCAAAATGCAAAACTTTACGGTTTGTCTGCAGATCCCATGAATCGAATCTGCAATATTTCGTCTTACAGAGAATAATTGTATTGGAAATAGCAGTTGATTCACTTAGTGAAACTATTACAGTTGAGAGAGAATCTTGCTAATCGGCAGTCGTTATATTTCTCTCCCCCCTTGCCCACTCTGCTAAAGGATCCGTCCACATCTTCCTATTAATTGTTTTCTTCCTTATCCACCGATGCATATAAGAATCTAATACAAGCTTTAACAACCCTCGTATCGAAAAGGGTAACGTGTGTTGTGTGCATTTATGAAAAGTTGACACACAAATTGTTCATTTATGCACTCACATGTTTAAATGTTTAAAGTTAAACAATTGCACAGTAAATGAGTAACAATAAACTAAATACGAGTATTACGCTCCCATACACAATTTCATATTTGAAGCAATAAATTTTAGTGGCATTTCTCTACTCCAAAAAAAAAAAAAAAAAAAAAAAAAAAAATACGATTCGGTTGTTAGGAGCACCCTTGAGGAATTTTAGTGTGGATTTGCAGCAAAATTTATTTAACATCCATTAACAGAAACTAATGTTCGCCCTTAACACAGCAGTGCGCACATTGTTGCCAATATAATCATGATTTCCATCTCCGATGCATAAATTTACACAACATTTTATTTAATATGCATGTTTGTAAGTCCGACTGAATAATCCTTTTTTATGTTTTTGTTGTTGTTGTTTTTCGGCGTGTGTTTAGTTTACAATTAGAATTTAAATAAATGACCACGTAATAATCAACGAAATACAAGTTTATTGTTTGTCATTTGCTGAACTTTTCAATTTTTTCTTCTGGCAAATGTTTGCATAAATTTTCTAGAGTTTTAAATTATTTAATTTAAACAATAACATTTCAATATTTTACGTGACACATTCTAATTGAAAAAAAGGAAGGATAACAAAAAAAAAAAAAAAAAAAAAAAAGGCTGAATGCAATAAAATAGTTCAATACGAGTATATTTTTTCTCTCAATAACAAATAAAGTTGAAAACTTTTATGTTGGAAATGAAGGAAGTTGATGGAACAGGAAATCAAATTTGTGTGGCATTAATGGAGTTGTAACGGCAGCAGCTGGAATTTAAAAATTTTAAATATGAAATAAAGTAGTTCCATGAATAGTTTTCAAAGCCAATTCAATTTCTATAAATTCATGAAAATGTTGATCGAAATGTTCTGTTGTCAGAACAAAATTATTTAATATTTAACTGGTGTTTGCCTGGATTAAAGCCTTTAAAAATTACTTGTCTAGGCAAAAGCTGGGAACTCAGAGCTGGAACTCATATAAGAACTCAGGCTCTACTGTATTCCGTTAGCTAAAATTAGAATACTATCGACCAACAAAAGTTATATTTACTAGACCGTCAGAGGCAGTAGGTGAAGACATTCCGACAATGGAGGAGGCCAGTCAGAATAAGCAAACCGACACATCTGTCCCGAAAAACATGCCCACACCCATGTCAGCATTGCTCAGACGATCGAATAGAGTTAAGGCTCCTCCTCAGCGTCTGCAATATGCGTAGCTTCGTTTCGGAAAGGAAGTTGTGAGATGCATCAAGCATCTGAATACAACTCTACATATCAATCCAAGGTAATACAACCCTACATGTTATAACAACCCTACATATTATTACAACCTAATACAACCCTACACATTAATGTACATATACACATAGCCCAAGAACAGCGAACGACTCTCCAGCATCCACATATATAGAGATCCCCCTCGTGAATCATATAAATATATAAAGCGATAATAAATCAATATATATTATCTACAAGTAATATGGCAAAGTGGATTAAAAGTGGGATTTTCAGAATTTATACTTTCGAAAAACTGAGTTTAGAATATTTCTTTTTCGAGAGTTAAAAAATATCTCGACCATCAAAAACAATCAAAAATATAGTTGTTAACATTAAGCGGTAATCAATTGTTGCACCTTTTTAGAAAAAAGTAACCAATCCCCCTCTCAGCCCACAGTGACCCATCCGGCTTAGAAAGGCTTCCGAACAACCTTACACAATTGAACTTCTCGAAAGGCAAATGCTTTATTTTTACTTATTGAAAATGCACAAAAATAGTTTCTTTCAGAAACACTGATTAGATGCAGATGGAACGATTGAACGAGTTCAATTCCTTCACTAGTTTGTGTTTGATTGACTTTACAGTAAAATTTTAATGAATAATATGACTGACGGCTATTTTCAGCAGTTATTAAATAAAAAATACTCAATTATTGCTGGAAGGTTTTGAGTGACGAAGGAATGGCCACGGCTCAGTTCATATTTAGCAGCAAGCCTTTTACATCGATATGCTATATAGAAGCGGAAACGCAGTCCTTCGCCCTTCTTCTGTAGCATAACTCCGAAAACAACTTTTCAGCATCTTTTTTTGCTACAAAACCAAAAATTATTTCCCTTTCACCTAATACCGGTATTATAGATTGCAGTAGGGTACAATACGTCCCTGATTGGCAGTGGTTTTAGAAGAAATCTATTACTGATACCTTTGAGTGTGGGATATCGCTTTACAAGCAGTACATCTGCAGTGAACTCAAACTCATCAAACAACTATTACTATTTTTTTTTTACTGGGCCCTACTACCCGACTGGCAGTGTTCTTAGAAGAAATATGCTGCTGGAAATATGGCACCAGTGGCTCCTTTGGTTCTCAAGTACCTAATACTGCATGCTAGCCTGTAGTTTCCTCGTAATAAGTGTCCGGGCCTAAGCTTAAGCCAAAGATTTCCAAAAAACCATACTAAACGGAGCACATGCCGCCAATTCCTTATTTAAACCCCCCATTAAGTTAACCCCATGCCATTAAGTTATTATAAAATATCCCCATATTGCGGTTGGTCCTGCTTTAAAGTGTTCCGCCAATCATAAATACATGACTCCGTAGGCAAATGAATAATGCACAGCCTACTAAAGCAGAGGTCCCGGCTTCGATTCCTGCCTAGACTCTGGCTGTTTTCCGGCGGACAAGCTAAAAGCTTTGCAAGTTAAATTGCTTACAAAAAAAAAAATTGAGTACCAAAAATATGTTTATAATTTTGTTTTCTAATTTTAGTGGAATTTTTGATTAACATTGAATTCCATCTAACAACACCTCAAGCTTCTAATATGGCAAGTATTCTGAAATAGTCTGGTTACAAATTTACTACTGATTGTTTCTCTCGTTACTAAGTCGAAACAAAAAAAAAATTAATTACGTTTACTGATTAAAGTTTATTTGCAGTACAAATCGATTCTTTGCTTTGTTATATTATATGCTTTTATGTCACAAATTCTTCACTGAACCACTTTTAGCCTCTTTCTCAGTATTCTATTTAAATTATTTCAAAATTTTTGTTTGTGGTTTCACATTGTAAAATTCAATAACACTTTATGACATTTTAAAAATTTCATTATAGAATAGTAATGAATTCATTTAAAGCAGATCGTTTTATAAAAGTATACTCGCATATTTTAATAGAAATACACCAGATTACAGGCTGTCGCTTGAATAAAATTTATTGTTATTTTAATGCAAATATTTGGCAAATACTCGTATAACGCTACTTTAATTTAGAAAGTAGTCAACTAATATATATTTAGGTTTGTTTTATATTGGGAAACAAAATATTTTTTATAAAAACTTCAGAGCTCATTACATACCCTATAAACGGTGTACAAGATATGTAATTACAAAAAAAAAAAAAAAAAAAAAAAAAAAAAAAAAAAAAAAAAAAAAAAAAAAAAAAAAAAAAAAAATTGTTAGTTAGGGCATTTGTATATGAAGGCAATATTATGTAAATGAATATGTTATATGAAAGCGAGCAAATATGTTTAATAAAATTCCATTGTGGCATATAAATTTAAAATTATTTAGCAATTTCATTATCGCACTTAATTGAAATATATAAAATGACAAGTTTGTGAAAAAGCTTTTTGTTGAAAACGTCCTTATGCCACTTTACACAAATAGGATGTAAAAACGCAAGTGTACTTTACTAAAAATGTATGAATAGAATTGATTAAAATTAAATGGCAGGCTACATATAACTGGTATTTAGTTTTGCACTATTTGTAAAATTAATTAAAGAAATTTATTTTATTATTTTTCAATTTACTTCAGTACACACAAACAAATATCCGTTTGTATATTATGCGAGAAAATAGTGTGTGTGTGTGTTCTCTTTGACTTCGCGCTTAACAGATTAAAATTAATTATTATTTCTGATAGAATCCATTATATTTATATTGAAATGGTCTTATCTGATGATAATCAGGAGAATTAAAAACAAATTTAATTTTAAATAAAGTTTGAAATACTTGCGATTATGTAAAATATTTGACATCAAAGACAAATATTTCACAATTGTAATAATAAAGTCTTTAAATAAAGGATTGTTATCTTAAAGGATTATTATTTTTGTGTATGCAAATGAATAATAAGTAAGCAGATATCGCTGACATATATAAAAAGCTGATTTCATTATATGCAGCAGAGGGATTCTTACGAGTGCTGCAAAAGTAATATATTTATAAATATTCCACGAATATTATTATTTATCTGAATCGATAACAATTTATTGCTTAATTCAGCTGTATGGCAGGCAACTGGCACAGGACCCAGCCAGCAACTTAGGGAGCTAGATGGTCCAGCTTCATGGTGGATAGGTGAATTAAGAAATTAATTTTTAACTGTTCATCGGCTCCTGGGCCAGGTGCCTGCTTACTGGCTCGCTGGCTACTTCCCCACTTGACTGCCTGGCTAGCTCGTTGCCTAACTACCTGGCTGAATGCTTGGCCAGCTGGCTGCAGGTATATTGGGCAGCTAACTGGCAGGCTCCTTCGCCAGCTGATTGACTGGCTAGCTGGTTGCCTAACTAGCTGGCTGACTGCTAGGCTAGCTGGCTGCAGGCATATTGGGCAGTTAACAAGTTGTCTTCGAGGCCAGCTGTCTGGATAGCTAACTGGTTGCCTAATTAGCTGGCTGACTGCTTAGCCAGCTGGCTGCAGGCATATTGGTCAGCTATATGGCAGGCTACTTCGCCAGCTGATTGACTCGGTAGTTGGTTGCCTAACTAGCTGTTTGACTGCTTGGCCAGCTGGCCGGATGCATACTTTTTGGACAGCTGACTGGTCGGCTACTGACCAAGCTGGCTAACTAACTGCTTGATTATAATTTACAAATGAATTATAATTTTTGCAAAGTTGTAATCATCAAGAAGATAATATTTTAATCAATTTGTTTACAGTAACATTTCAAATGTTTATTTCCGACTCGAAGAGACTCTTTCAATAATCGTATACAAAACATTCTGCTGAGTTAACATTATAACAATAACCGTGTCTCCAATTGATCTAAGAAATTCGAGTAAAATTTTTTGCTAAATTGGCTACTGGGTTTCACATAAAATAGAACAGAAATGAAGTACAGAATACGTAATTCTTTCTTTGAAATCATCATCGCAAAGAAAAATCAATAAAAATATGTAAATATATATAAAGTCGCCCCAGTTGTAGCTGGGGGCGTCGTCACCATTGCCGGTGATCTTATCCCAATATGTCATCATATTCATTAAAGGTTTACATATTTTAAAAGCCCTTATGGGAGTTTCACAAACATTATTATTATCGTTAAACTTAAACGGTTTCCTTTCTTCTTAACTGAATAAATTATCGGAATAAAAAAAAAAAAAGGAAAACCTCTTAATGACCCTTCCAAATCAAACAATGTCTTCGTACTGCTGCAACGCTTCAGAGCATTTAAATTTCCTTGGCTACATTTTATTCAAATGTATTAAGTCGCTTATTTAGACATTTCAATGAATTCAAGTTTGGCAAATTTATTCTACTTAAAATTATCATCTTCCAATTTTACCAACATGAAAAACGTCCATTTTAGAAAAACACTCAGCCATAAAGTATTTGCTTGAGAAGCAAACAGAAGCATTTAGTAAAGCAAAATATAAATTGGTATCGGGAAATGTTAAAGGCAGTGGGAATGAGAGCTGAAGAATGAACAAAAGGGGGGAGGAGTTTTAACAGTAAGTGGTTTATACGAATCCATCTATTGTCTGAAAAGGAAATGATTCGCATATATCAGTATATGATGGAATTAAGCAAACACATGTGGTTACAAACAAGGATACAAATAAATCCACAACGATTTCATTCCCTTTTGACCGCAGTATGTAAATTGTTATTCTGGTTCAAGTTGTAATATGGAACAAATATGTCACGTTGCTTAAACCATATTTTGGAATGTATTCAGTATGAATGAATAAACGAAGAGGGGGGTTTTTCTTAAAAACTTTTAGAAACAACTAAAACATATTCATTTTTGAAACTTCTTTATTGATGTCCTACTAGAGTATAAAATATATATTAAAATATGAACCCATTTCTAATAGTGTTTTCACACTGAGGATAAAACCTGGTTTTAAAATAAAATTTGGTTTTAACTTTAAAACCAATCCTTAAAACCTGGTTTTACCATACAATATAATTCTCATAAAACCATTTTAAAACCTTTTTTGAATTGGTTTACAGTAGATTTTATGAAATACAACCTTGTTTTATACAGTACATATTCAGTGCTACCAAGTTAGAAAGATTGAAAACAGCTGATAATTCATTCACGTTCACAAATATTCATTCACAAAATGTAAAATAATTTTAATTTTAGAGCACATTTTTAAAATTTCTTATTTTTTATATAAACAATAACAGCTGTCGTACAGTTTGTCAAATAAATGTGGGAAGAATAATTACAACAAACACGCCTATTTCTATAAAAAATTTATTTTATCATTAACAAATTTATTTGACAAACTGTATTATAAAACCTGCTGTTATCAAAATTGTATGTGAAATCAAAATCAGCTGTTTGTAGGTTTTAAGTTAAAACTAGGTTTTAACTTTAGGTGTGAAAACACTATAAAATAGAATGGAGCCGTGGAAATATATAAAATTTAATACATGAAATTTCTTAAAAACATTTAAGAAAAATGTAATTTTCTGTAAAATTTAGTTTTAAAATATATGAAAAGTATTTATAATAGACTTCACGTAGTACTAAATAGTTTGCAGCGTTTTAAATGCATGTGGACTTTAAAAACCTTTTTTATAAATCAAGTGTATGCAATTTTCTTAATGCAGTGCAAATAAATTTTATTTTAGTTAATTTATTTACATTCGGGGAAATAGTTGAGACCTGATTAGTGCAGAGTTTATATCGAAGTAAATTTTTCTAAAAGGGCATTTAAAGGTTTTTAAGCATTTTTCGTTTTCAAGAAACATTTTCAGGCCCCATGGTAGAGTGGTTGCCCCTGGATTTGAAATGCTAATGCTTCAATTCTCAGCTCGTACAAGATATAATTGTAAGAAGGCTACTCAGTAAACTGATTTAAAATATAAATATAAATACAAAATGCAGTTGGCCAATATATATTTAGCAGAAGTGTGTGTGAAATGCAATTATAATTTGTTTATATCTCGAGGTATACAATGCAATAATTAACTGTTTCTAGATTACAATAGAAAACTCAATATTAACAATCTAACAGAACTTATTTGTACAACTGGTTTATAGCAACTCAATTGCTTATGTATTCGGTTATACAGCCCTGCAGTGCATGTTTGGAAAAAAGGTTCTTCAGTGTAGAGAGTATGATTAAATTGCCAGACTTACAGCAATTAACTATTTATTCCTTTAAGGCTTTTCAATTCATCTGCATTCCAATTTTTCAGTTATCAACTATTTACTTTACCCAAAGGTTCAGATTTTTGAAGGACATAATTAGATTTGTAATAATGAGAAACATTTCGTAGGTGCCAGAAGTTCGCTTACGACATCACCTTAGAAATTCGCAAACACGAGCCATAGGAACTAAGAACACTTCAAGTTGAAATGAGGAATTTGGCTGCCGCAATAAAATAATGTTTTGTAACACTCAGCATTTGAACATCAGATGCATTTGAAAAATTACAAATCAACAGGAAGTAGAAAATCATCGGCAAGCATACTGTAGTCATACAAGCCCACATCCATACAAACACACACACACAAAATCATATACGGCTAAACAGTTGTTAGATGTCTAGAATTTTTTTTTTTTTTTTTTTTTTTTTTTTGTATAAACAACACCTATTGGTGCATTTATTTTATAGCAATCTAGTATCTTAACACTAATAAGCTATTTGACTTTAACTTAAATTGATACGGTTAAAATTACAAAGTACTTATCCTATGATATATACTTTTTATTTCTCTTAAAGTTAAATATTTTGGTCACTATATACGTTCATGCGACTGAGTTTGATGTTTTGTCTGTAGTTAGCTCACTATTTTACACAAGTTCAAAAGGTTTCACTCGTTTTAATCGTCTGATTATGTCAACATTGCCGAGGAGCTGGTGAGCCTCAGTGTTGATATGGTGTTGAAGTCTTTGTTCATGACTTTGTGCAAATTTTTTGATAACGTTGTCAACAATCTCCACATCCAAATCCTTATGTATATTGTCATTTCTGATGTACCACGGAGCATTAACTATGGCACGAATTACTTTATTTTGAAATCGTTGAATAATCATTCTATTGCTTTGACTGGTGCAGCCCCAGAGCTGAATACCATAAGTCCAGATTGGCTTGAGGACTTGCTGATACAATGTCTAGAATGGATATAATATTAGTGTTTTATAAATGTCAAAAATGCATGTCGGTTGGTTAGTAGAAATCTTTTGAAATGTTCGAATGCATTTGACATACACATGCACATGCACATAAGCAAGCATACAAATTACATTTATGGATGCTGGTATACGAGTATGTGCATTACATAATTTGTTTTATTTATAAATTGTAGCATGTAATAATAGTTATGCTGATGAACATACGGAAGTTATAGTTATGATTTATTAGTATATAAAGATTTCATACATCATGTAATAATGTGAAGTTTTGAATTTATGACTTTTACAGTTTTGCCACATTTCTACTGATAGAACCGGCACTGAGTGACGTTCTCTTTTTTATATGATGATATTTTTCATCACTTCCGTACATAAGCTGGATATGATTTCATAATTCAAGTATCAAGTTATATGTGTATGCATGTGTATTGAAGTGTTCAACAAAATGTATATTGTAATTGAAATGATGCAAAATGCTGGCGGATATATTGTTTCAGTCAGGTTTCGCTAAATTTAAATGGATGAAGTTCTATTCAATTTATGGCATAGTTAAATGAAAAAAGCTCCATGGAAAGGGATATATTTTTACGCAACGCAAAACGCAGAGAAAATTCAAGGTTGTGCAAAGCAATTTATGGAACACATGAATGCTGGCAAAATAAAAATAAAGCATTTTAAATGTATAATAATGAAAATATTTCATTTACTTCTTGCTTTAGTGAAATAGTAATAATAATATAAAATAATAATTAAAATAGTAATAACTTTTATTTTTTTATACTTTCTATTCATAAAAATTAAATTTTTGTCTGCAGAACTAAAAATTAATTATATTTAATACAAAACGTTAAATAAATTATTCTTTCATAATATTCTTTTAACAGCTTTAATAATTCGTATGGTTAATAATATTCTGCAAAATTTTTAAATTAAAATATATAAAAAATATACACAGAAAAAATAATAAAAATATATTTTTGTATGTATGTATATATACAAGAAAGTAATGATCCAACTCCATAAGACAATTTGTTTCAAACTTTTCTATATATTGTGGATTTTGTCTCTTGAATTTAAATTATTGTAAATGTTTTGTTGTGCATTACAGTTTCCAATTATCTCATCTCTTAAGCAAACATTAATAGATTTAGCTTTACACTCTTTGATTGGTTTAGTTGATTTCTTACAGATTTTAGTAAATATTTACATTCCGTTACTCCTTTCATATTTAAAAAAGTTCCAATCTATACTTCTTATCATTTTATTTCCTCTGGAGCTAACATGTTTCTGCCACACTCTTTCCCCTTTACATATTTCCCCTTTCTGAATTATTTCTGTACTTAATGAGCAAGAGAGTTGTGGTCTCACGTTGTAGTTGTGATTGTGTTGGAGCGTATTTACTAGTTAAATACATGATCGATACAAGTAGTTGTTTATTTGTTTGTTTATATTCTCTCTTGTAGTTTCAGTTAATGGAAATGCAATCATATTGGAAGAGAGCATTTCCAAGTATTTTGTTATTGTAATATTCTGCTTGCTTACTTGTATCAATATGTACCAACAACAAAATCATCTCTTTTTTTATTTTTTTTTTTATGTAGACAAATTCTGTTAAAAAACTAATATCGCTTTTGAGAAGTGAAGAGAATTTTTACTGAATGGAAATTATATTTGTTTTCTCTGTAGAAACTTTTATTTTTGCTGACTCGTAATTTATTACTTTTAGATGAGATATCAGAAACAGCTACAATAATTTATTAATAGAAGAGATTAAATGAATGCTTCAATTGCCAAATCGATTAATTCCATTTCTTGAATATTATTAAACTGTAACAAGAAAGCACTTGATTAGCTCTTAACTGAACATATTCAAAGAAAATATCGTATTAGCTATTGAATTGTAAATAATGTACATCAGAAGCCACTCTGATTAACTCTATACAATAATGTATTTATAATATAAATAGTTAACCGGCTGCACAACTTTTCCTCTTCTGCAAAGGGATCTGTAAATTGTGCAATTAATTTCGTTTTTCCCATTAGACGGGAGCTGTTATCGCTCACAGAAAGGTAAATTGGACATTATGGACATCAGATTTACATAATTTGCAATAGATTTATATTTGGCAACGATAAAAGTCAGTAATGCAACTATGAACGCACTAGAGCCAAAATATACTTTCTACTTTATGTAATGATCAATACTGATTTCCTCAGATCTTGTCTGCTTACCTCGTACTTCATTTCTAATATAGCACAGTAGTTTAGACAGGTAAAAAATTCAAAGAAATGAATTATTACTTTAATCAAAGTACAGTATAATCTCGATATTGTGGACACCTGCAAATCCGGACAACGTGATAAATCCTACGATTAATTTGCTGCCATTAAGTAGTCTTTAAACTGGACACCATTATTTTCTCTACCTCAATAAATCGTATATCAGTTATTTCCCTCGCTTTTGCTATAAAAATAAATTATCGTAAAAATATTTTTCTTGTCAAGTTCCGAAAATCTCGTAGATCTTTTTAAGACTTTTACATTAAAAATATGGCCTTTTTGATTTGCAATCCATGAGGTAAAGTTGGGGCAAATATTCTTAAAAAGTACTTTAACAAAATTCTTTATGAACGCAAATGGGACACAGACGATAAAGCTTCTCCGACACCCAACGATTCTGCCAAAGTAATTGATTTACTTTTTGATTTATCACCTGACATTTTAATTATACTGTGGTAAATGATGAAGATGAATCATTTATTTAAGAATATTCTGATAATATTCCAAAAACACATTATTCTTCAGCTGTATCTGATTTTATTACCTCTATAAAATATTGCCAGGAGCAGGGACTTCCTGCTGGGGTTATTTTAAAACTAAAAAGCAGACGAGATTCTGCGTACGTTAAGCAAAAGGAAACTAAACTTCGACAGATAAAAAATATCCAACTATTTGCCCACAATTAATACAATAATTTCCTAAAAATTAATTATTTTTACTTCCACATATATTAAATTTATTTTAAAATTAATTTCTTGTAATTAAAAATAAATTTGATATATACAGTAAATATATATTTACAAAAAACTATTTTAATTTTTTCGGAAATTTGGACATTTTGATATTTTGAACACCATTGGCTTTTATTTGTACGAACTATCGAGATTATACTGTATATACTTTGTAAAGGTGTGACTGCATAACTGTTGGTATATGATACTTCTCTGTTCTTTGATGTACTTTTTTTTATTTTTATCTTCTTACATTTTAATAAAATCGGCATACACCATTTTATTTAATTTTAAATAAAATCTTTTGCTTTCAATAATTTTCTGTTTTTTTTTTTCTTTATATATATACGAGTATTTATTTCTTCTGCATTTGTTCGGTTCAGCTTTAAAACATTTTCTATTCCTTTTTTGCGCAATTTCATATTAATTAAATCTGCCGCAAAAATATATTCACTTTTCTTTTATAAATAATTGATAGATAAAGTCATCAATATAATTGACATGTTTGCATTTATTGCTGCAGTTAAATTTGTATTTATTTATTTTATATATATGTTTGATTATTTGTATAATCATGTATAAATAAATAATGAATATTTAAATGTTTATATAAAGCCGTTTTGAGAGAGAAAAGTAGAATTAAATACGAAATAGATTTATTGGACATTTAACAGTAGAACGATAATATTAAATTAAATATTTTTCCTTTATTGCTGCTACAAAAAAATTCATTAATAAATAATTCAAATAAAATTAGTATTTAAAATTAAGGTAAAGATCTTTGTTGTAGTTATGAAAGTAAGTATATTATTGTACAAAAAAGTGTGTGTGTGTGTGTATGTGTGTGTGGGTGTCTCAAAAAACACACATGCATTGAAGCACGTAATAAGAACAATCCTGAAATAATCTTTGGAAGAAATCTTGGAAGCGTATGATTAAAGGAAAAACCGTAATAAATTTTCTTTGACAGGAACTAATTGATGTATGAAAAATGCTTTGTAAAGCAAATATGACTTGAGCAATAATTCGTTAATGATATTCATTTTAACTTTTGTTATCTTAACATGAATGTCCTTAGAAATTTCCAATATGTTTTGCTTGAATAGCAATATTTATTACAAGTAACTTAAAAAAAAAAAAAAAATAAATAAATATAAACCAGCATGTCATGTGCTTCTTAAATTTATATTCTCATTGGGAACGATCTTAACGCACAGACAGTCATTAAATATGACTCGGAAATAACATACATATATTATGTATGTAAGATTGTAAAATATGTGAAAATAAAAAAAGTTTGGGATTTAAATGGATTTATACTATAAAAATAAAATGAAAATGTGAGCAAATATGACAACGTAAATATTTTCCACTTCATTGATATAGTTTAGACATTTTAACATACAAATCCTGCATGGCTGCGTCAACCAGCCACAACGAAAACCGAAAAAAGGAAATAAAAAATACTAAACAACAACTAAAGGGGGCTTACTGTGGAAAATTAAATTCAATTTTTAATATCCAGTGAGGCCACATTGTAAAAAAAGTTGAGGCAAAATTTATCTTCACAAGACGCAGCAAAGAATTCGCCAAAAATGGCATTAAACGAAAAAAAAGGATATTTTTAGACCATTCAGAAAAATGACAGTTTAAAAGGAATGTATATACTAGTGAAAATAAGTAAAGTTTCTAAAAACCATTAAAAAAAAGTACTTTTAAAAAATATTTTTCACAAAAGCACTTGTTAAGAAATTACATCTTGAAAAATGCTCTCTGGGAAGAATATCTTTTAAAAAAAGGTATACTTCAGAAAAAGGATAAATTGAAATTATCATTTAAAAGTATATTGTATCGGGTTTTCGATTAGGTCCCTAAACAGTTTAAATTTAAAGGATATCATAACTATATATAAAGTATTGAAAAAATTGTTTTTAAAGACAACTTCATTCAAATTATTAAAGTTTAGGGCCCACATTATTTTTATCCAAAAATTGCGTTTTCGGATCAAGAGCATTTTTGGTTCAATGGCTTTGTAAATAAGCAAAATATGAGCCTTTGCCATAAAAGTAAACGACATGATACGACACGCCATTTAATCCATTCAAAGTGACTGTCTTGTGAGCTCTCCATGCTGGATATAAAGTTACCATTAATAGAGTCCTGTATAGGACTATGCTGACCGATTATTTTTTTCGTAATGGAAAGCCCTTTATATTCTAAGCAATAAAGAATAACTTATAAAGAATAACTTTTAAAAATATTGTCCTTCAAAAGAGTGACATTCGAGAGTGTAAATTTTCTCTGTTTGTCTACATTTTCCATGTAATTTTACATGTGTACTATTTAACATATTTAAAAATGTCTAATAAACTTCCAAAAAAAACCGTTTACTTAGAGGGGATGTAGAAAAATCCTTTTCTAGACAAATTTCAAAAATGTTTCTTATAGAGAGGAGAAGCTTATAGTTTGGAATTCTCTTCCATGGTGATGGAATGCTGCATACATATTTTTCCCTGATTACAAACTTTATAAGTCATAATTGAACGTTCCTAATTAAAATGGTTCTTATAAAACATACGATATATGAAAATTTTATGGAGACAGTGATTTTGTAATTCATTATGTGCAAGCCAGCTAGCTAAAGCCGCGAATACATTACTGCCTATAAAGGTAAGCACGAAATTCAAAGCAATAGCTATTCGACAGCCGACTCTAAATAAAAGTTCTTGTAAAATTATTTAAAAAATTTTAAATCTATTTAAATGTAGCTCGTAATTATACACGCTTAATTAAACTTAAAAACAAGTACAAGTTCACACACACACATACACGTCTATAATACAGCTATAGCCTTATTTTCGACGGCCTCTCCTTACTGCCATTAGTTTTTGTATATAGTAATAGATAGATCAGCTGTTAACACAACAAACAGCCTGTCAGTCAATTGGGTAAGCAGGTTTGATTTTACTTTTATTTACATTTACATTTCCTTACATTTAAATTTATTTACATTTACATTTATATAATTCTCATCAAGTGTAATATAAAAATATAAATCGCTAAAGTTTCCCGAAAAAATGCTAAATTGTGCACACCAGCAAAAACACTAGCTTAGGGTTGCTATCTCTTTCGCTCTCACGCATTGTTATCATTATTTTATCGCGTCTATTTAATATGCTGGGTTATGCAAAAAAAAAAAAAAAAAAAAAAAAAAAAAAAAAAACAAAGAAAAAAATAAAAATTAAAATGGAGTCATACGAGCATTACTAACAAAAAAGGCTAAAACTCAACTGAACAATAGCGAAAAACAAAAACGAAATTATATTATTGTATAGCATACATACAGTCTCCTAAAATAAAAGACTATAAAATTTAAAATTGTTTTGCTATAAAATAAAATGTTTATATAACTACACATATATTTGCAATTCCGAATGCTACTTGTGTTCACAGTGCAGCAGTGAAGGACGAAACAAACTGTAAGAGGCATCCACAAATAATTAAAAATATAAAAAAGGTCCACGAGTAGATACAGAATTTTGTATTTTCTTAACTTTAAGCATTTGAGTAAGGAAATCCGTTCGGAAGGATTAGAAATAAAAGTATTTCTACCACTTGGCCGGAAAAGACTAAAAGGTTTCGAAATTTGTTCTAGAGGATAATTGTCCTGTGAGATGTGAATTTATAGTATCGTTTACAGCGTATATATACCGCTGAAGTAGAAGGCTCGATACCTCTTTCCAATTGTCATAAAAGATATTAATAAACTTTTCCGAAATGCTTGAAGTGATGAATGTGTAGTTAGTGACTTTCAGCAATCACCGATGACAATTTGGTCCATATTTTTTATTCTTTGCTAGTCTTCTAAAGCAATAAAAACAAACGAGCAAAAATCACCTGTTTTAAAGTGAAAAGCGTTGCCTCAGCATCTGTCTTCGCTATCACTATCTCTTTCTCCCAATTATACTACAATGCATTTTATAAGTATCGCCTATGCACTGAGTATTGTTCTAAGGAAAAGAAAATCTCTTATCGGTATACAGTAGAGCAGTGAATTATGAATGGACTTATAGGAGGCAGACTAATCTAAAGAAAAGTAAAAAAATAAATATTCCATTTCGTTGAAAATTTTGCACAATTTATCACAAACATGTTTCTTAATCAGCAATCGGAAGTACAAGAAGAAAATATTGTATAAACTTTTGTGCCTGACTGTTCTTTTATACTGTAACATAAACACTGTATATTTTTATGTGGTTTACAAATTTATTACCATTGTATTTCCCAAAGTTCTCTATTCGCTTACAAAAATACAAATAAACATAAATTATAAATATCACATTGCAGACGGTAGACCCAATTTAAAAAAAAAAAAAAAAAAATAATAAAAAAATAAAAAAACGGCAATTGGAATATCTTTACTAAGAAAAACAGAACACATTTTGACATCCTTCCATATTTTATAAATACTTTCTTTATAGAGATAAAATAACAAGTCCATACTTTTTTTGGTCATTCTTTGTAAGTAATTGTGTAGTTCATTTGCAATTTATAGGAGTCGTAACACCAGATATATAAAACATTGCGATAACAGTGACACGTATTGGAAGAAAAAAAAAATAGAAAGGAAATTTGAAAGGAGCACAAAGATTTAGTGAGTAGAAAAACTGGTGGCCGATTAGAAAAAAAAAAAGTACATGAATGAAAGTTATTTGTTTTAAAAATTATTGGGAATATGATGAGGGATCCTGTCAGAGAACTGTAAAAATAAAATTCTTTATGAATTTAAATAGTATGCCATTTAATTTAAGGATGAACAAATCTGGCGGTCGTTGTTGGAAAGCACGGCAGCAGGGCTTACTTTCAATAGGGAGGTTACTATGTAATTCGATTCGGTTGTTATTTATTACGGATTCGGATTTTTCCTACTATCTAACTCGCATTCGTAAATACATTTGCTACTTTCGAGTTACTGTATCCGTTTATCGGATACTTGTATTCTACTTATGGATTTGCCTTACTATGTATTTCGAATGTAATTGCCAAAGTCGCTCGAAAGTCGGCATTTGTACTCGTTTGATTTTGAGCTAACGGATGAATTATAAAAAAAACTTAAATAATTTAAAACATCGAGACCAAATGCTGAAAATTTAAATAATTTTTAAATTTACATATCTTAACAGATAATAGATATATTCAACAGGGAAAAGGGTGCGAAAAATACTAATACGAAACAAAGTTTTGTCCAACTTTATGACAGAGCATTCGTAGTTATATATACATAAATATATATATATAAGTTTCTTCTACCCTTGTCGTCTCTGTCTAGTATGTAAAGATGTGATATTACAATTTAAGGTTTTTTTTCTTTCCCACAATAAACCACAATAAATGAATTAGTAAAAACTTTAGTGGCAATAAATGAATGAATATTTTGTTTTTTATTTGATCTCTTTAAGCTTCGGCTAAGGCTAAGAACTGATTTCTGCCTTCGGAATCTAAAGCAGTTGTTGAGGCCAATTCCATTTCTTCTTCATTATTCACTATTTCTGGTGATGGTTCGACATTTATGATCTATACAAATATTGTGTAATGCACAGCACACATTCATACATATATTGACCTTTTGTGTAGTAAATGCTGCCAATGTTGCATAATACATTCGAAAGTAATGCCATTTTTATTTCATATAGTGGCATTACTTTTAATAATAATGCCAATATTATTTCATATAGTGGCATTACTTTTCAATCTATCGGAGAGTGTTACATGGAAAGAGTTTAAATTCGGAGCGAAAACAACTTTCGAGCTGTTCATACTTTCGAATCGAGTTATATAGTAGCCGCCAGAGGTCAGTATACTATTCTTATATATGTAGCCTTGTTACTGTATAAGTATAAGTAAACAATAGTTATACATTCATACGGTCATGAAAACCTTAAGAGATCACCATTTTATTATAAAAATTTTTAAAAATCGTAACTATTTTGGAGATATTACTTTAATAATCGTAACTTCAGAAATGGAGATCCTTTTCTGCAATACCGTTAAACTCAAGCAATAAAACATAAATATACTTCCAAATTTACACTAAACTTTTCTTTACTGACCCGACTTTTTTTACACAAATATGACATATGCCTACATAAATAAGCCTTATATACACATATGGATATGCATATGTAAATATACATATATGTATATGGTTACATATGCGTGCCTTAATTAAAGCAAAATTCATACTCGTTCATTAATGGTTTTTGGAATTTATTCAATTTACAATAACAAAATAGAGAAATGTCAAATAATTCCTGTAGGAGTATGTATACATATGCGACAAGATAAAACTAGCTGAGCTTTTCTATTAACAACATGAGATCATAACAAGGCTTAAGAACTAATAGTCCAACTCATTATGATTAGTTCATGATGATACTGCTACGTGACATGTGATTAACTCACAACTTTTGGCTTGCAATGTAAAACATTCGTATGCATCAAACCGTCCAATGACAAGTTCTTGCTTCGTTTTAAAAATTATTTCCAAAAGTAGTCTTATGAAGACCACTGTCTTCTGTCGAGACACTGTGACTGAAAAAACAATTTGGCACGATCAAATAACAACTAGTCAAACATCAAAACTTTTTAGTTTTTATCACCCAGAAATAAAAAAGGACAGATAAACATGTGTAACTCACAAGTTTGAAGTATTTGTTTTATCGTCTCCAAGACACATAATCCATTTACAGATAAAAAATATAAATATGTATTTACTTTTATAATCTAGGGCAAATTTTCTTTAATTTATCAATGTAATTAAATCTCATAATACTTGTTTTGCTAATTTGAAAATTCCATTCTTTATTGGAGCAACAATCTGTAATTGCTGTAAAAGCAGCATCCTCTTCCCCAGGTAATTGGCCTCAGCTGTATTAACTATTATGCTGTTTATATTATACTGTAAGCACCATCCCTGAATTTTAATAGATTATTATTAAGATTTTATATGAATTATGTTTACTAAAACCGTAATTTGAAGGTTTTTCATAGTCGGCTTCGTTCTCTTCCAAAAACGAAATCAAACTTAAGGATATCCGCTGTTTTTGACTTAGCAAAGTCTCCAGCACGAACGTTTACAATTAGGAACTATTCCAATTCCATTAAATGAACTATCCTTTTGATTTGACATCAGTTTCATTCACTACACTTTAAATACTCAATGTTATGATTTCCTTTGTTTTTTAATCAAACTACTCTTCATTGTGACAACTACTTTGCCTCACAAATATTAAGGAAGATATAAATTGCCAGTGAAAGGATATGCTTGCACTTTTCAATTATTTTCATTAAGTTGTAATATTGGAAAATAATAAATTAACCAATCAAGTATTTATAATATTGCCTCTGTTTTACTTAAACGCAAACCGTATTTTACTTTTCTATACATACATTATTCGCCCTTAGGACTCTTTCCTTTGTGTCGGAAAATTTTTAATAAATTGCATGTGTAGAGGTGTAGCAATATTAATTTAGAGGTGTCGGTTTTTCTGTGTATTTTATTTATAGTTTTGCATATTTTACATATTCAATATTTCCGTATTTTGTATTTATTTAAAGCTTTTCCTTATCAATGAAATCAATAAAAATTTGAAATGATTTAGCCCAAATGCAAATATGCATGTGTGTATTTATTTATTAGCATGTGTGTGTGCACACAATGCGACACACATTGGGCAACGGGAAATATTTTTCAGTGTTGCCAGGAAAAATAAAAAACGTGACTATCTATGCTTTCTCTTTTGCATAATTAAAATATTCTCAAATTCTAGAAATCCTTTTTTCCAAATTTTTTCTTCTTAACCCTTTTAAAACCGTCAAGTAACAGATAGAAAATATTATTCGTAGAACAAATAGGAATATTAATAGGCTATTCTATACAAATTATATGCAAAGTTTCAAATACACTAAATGGGGGAGAAGGTACTCAATAATTCATGAAGTTTGGAATTTTTTTCAAAATTCTTTTTCGATATTTTTTGCTAAATTGCAATTATTTAAACTCAAACCCTTAGCTTTCCAAAATAAAAGTAACACATGTAAGAACATCTGCTTTTTATATTCACGTGAAATGTTCGTATTTTGTATTCATTTAAAGCCTTTTCTTATCAATGGAATCAATAAACATTTTCATTGATTTGACAACTCACTAACCCATTGGTATTCGTTTCTTAAAACAATATCTTTTCCAGCTATATATTTTTTTGACAAATCTTCAGTTTCCATAATCAGTGTTAAGTATCTCTGCCTAATTTTTCAGTTGATATAAACAGAGTTTTTAAAATTTACGGACAGAACAATTAAGAAATGGCAATTACTGAGCCAGAACGTTTGACAACTGAAATTGCTAATGCCGTGGATTAGATATATTCCCAAAGTAGACGTAAAAAACGTCTAGTAAGAACTCCTTTTGTTTTAGTGTTGTTAGGGAAGAGGCGTTGCGTTTATTTGCATACTAGTCGTATTTGCGATAACTGAACCATTCTTATCCTTATGGTTGCTAAGCTAGTTTCAGGGTGTGTAGCGAAAAACAAACCACATCCAGAAACGCATGGCCCTACCCCAGTTTCATTAAATCTGTAAGTTTATGAAAATTTAAAACTGAGGAAGGACATTCCAAAATATTTTATATAAAAAAAAATTTATAAAATCTTTTTTAATCATATAAAAATATTTTCCTCAGAAGAATATGAAGATCAATAATTTTTTACATATAGTAATTATTAATTTTTAGAAGTTAAATTACTCTTATATTAAATATAGTATATTTTTGATTTATTAACTGGCACAAAGCCTAAAAAATATATATAATAAAACAAAGGATAAAAAAATTTTATTTTTCTTTCTAAAAGCGGTTTGTTAAAAAATAATGCATTTACTTTTAATATTATTAATTTTTAATTTTATTTAATAAATTAAATTATTTAAATTAATCACATAATGTGTTTACTTCTCTTTAATTGATTCATAAAAATAATTGAAAAATTGTGAGAATACCTTCCCAGGATTCAATAAACAGAATAGATGGGAATTGAATTTAAATTAGGACAGAATAGCTAAATCAGTTGAAAATTAATATAGAAAATTGGAACTAAACGAAATATTATAACTCGAATTAATTTTTGTATAGCAAAATTTGTATCGCATATGGGCATAACAATAACGCCACAAAACAGGCAAAAATCACTTTTATATAATTTAAAAGTAATCCTGCAGAACATCGTTTGTTTTATCAATTTAAAGTTATGAAAAACCCTTACGAGAATTATTGATTCGAAACAAAAATATTATAGAAATAGCTTAGCTTAATGAAAACATTAATCAAAAATTTAAAATATACAATCCATAATTACCAGCCAGAGTGAGAGAAGGATGAAGCTCAACTGTGCAACCAAAGAAGTAATCCTTCCCCAAGAAGGACTACTGCAAGTAATACAAAATTACACTAAAAAAAATATTTAAAATCGTACAACAATGGTTTCTCCTTTAATGTGTAAATCAAGGCTCAATTAAGATCCGTGTGTGACTAAAAGAATTTGTAAGCCCAAGTAGGCCCATTTCTCGTCAACCCCGCTTTTTTATCCCAAATTTTTGGTCTGTCAGCCTACTTCCTATGTTATACATTTTGCTTTAAAATATGCCCCATCTGGCAACAATGTAACAATTTGAATGTCGGTCGCAGTAACTCTGCTCAGTGTAGTTTGTAGTGCGGAAAGCCGAATACATGGGAATATTTTCCAACATGTTTTACCAACGCCTGAATAGTTTAAGGTTTCAAGTTTATACTAGTGCTACTGCATATTACAGCAGGGTAGGGAGAAGGAGCAGGCACTGCACCAACATCATGCAATTGCATAAATAGCAACAAACCGTAAAAAATTGAGTTTTTAGTCCGCAGGAAAGTGTGTGTCTGGTGTTTTCGCTGCCCTGTTTCTTTTCCTACTGATTTGTGTGTATCACTGGGCAACAAAAAAAAAAAAAAAAAAAGAAAAAATTAATTGGTTTATTGGAAATATTGAAATAAAATTTTTTACCCGCGCCAACTTAACGTCTGAGTGTGTGTGTTACGCCACACAAAGTTAACAGAAATTTCATTTTCAATTCACTTTTTTGCCGCTTTTAATTTATTTGCCATCGTTTATTTTTTAGATTTAAATTTTGCTTTCTTTCTTGTACGCCATGCGAATATATTTCATATTTTATTTATTTATTTAAAAAATCAGTTACCTTCCACAGCAAACATGATTATATAAGTTAAACCGAGCTTTAATCATGCATACATATTAATATATTTTGCAAATTGATTGCGGGACGTTTTTTCCAGGACGTTTTCTTGCAATTTCTGGTGATTTAAAGCAAATGAATTTTATTCGCGTAAATATTCGATTGCTTTTAAAAAATTTTAAGGGAGTGATAAGAATGGGTAGTGAGTTATAAATTAATCTGTATTAAGATAAAAAGAGCTTATTATTGGTTTGCTGCCTAGATGATAAAAGCTTTTTACTTTGAGCAAAGTTTTCGAAACTTCAATGACTTATTCAAAGCTGATTATACGATGTTTAGTATGAGATTCTCATAATAATAAAGACTTAAAAACTAAAAATGGTGGGGAATATAAGGAAAGCTGGAATAAAAATGACCAGTTTCCCTAACGAAACGAAAATTACATTAATATAATATATAAGAATATATATAAAATATATTTAATAAATTAATATAAAAAATTGAATTAAAAATAATAATAAATATAATAAAATATAAGATATAATAAAAAAAAATAATAAAAAAATGTCTACAAATACTTTAGACATATACAAATAGAATACTTTTACAAATACAAATACTTTTTATAATTTATTTACTTTTCTATTCATAGCATTTGAGAATTATTTTTCTTCCATTATACATGTGAAGATAAAAAATCATTCTAAAACATGTCAAGGACTTTTACAGTGGAAAACAATTTGTTTTGCTACTTAAAAATCGACAACTTTGACTATATATGTGTTTAATAGTGAATAATCATTAACAGTTAATATTAAGTTCAATTTGTGCGAGAGCTTTTCCACTGATATTCGTTTAGCCTGAAAAAATCAGCATTATTAATATCTGCATTTACCTTTTTAAGGTTTTCCCCCAAGAAACGCTTACGATTAGTCATTTTAAGGGGAAAAACGTAACGTAATAACGTTATTTACTCTCAAAATAACTTTCCTAATTAGTATAAAGAAATTGCGACTTTTTAGAAAAGCTTATCTCCAAAACAATTCTATTATAATTTCCGACATGATAAAACCTCTTATATTTTATACTTCAAGGAACATATTATATACTTCGAGGGATAAAATCTAGAGAATTTGGTACTTTGGCTAATTTTTCCTATGTTTTTAATATCATAATGACACCACTATAGAAAAAGCCCCAATCAGGGAAAACAGCTACTTTTTCTTTTTTAATTTATTTTAATTTGGGAGCTGATAGGCCTTGATTCTAGTGCACATTAAAATAGAAGGTACTATTTCGATGGTAAATCGTTTGAAAGTAGTACTACGGTATATACACGAGTACAGTTTATAGCGTGCAAATGCATATGTGGTCCATATAATTATAAAAAATAATTCTTAAACATTACAAGGGCGGAAAATGGTATTTTTTAAAACTTTTTGGTACTTTTTTCACATGCATACACTTTACAGACTTTGTTTTTTAAAACTTTTTGGTACTTTTTTCACATGCTTACACATTGCAGGCTTTCTTTTTTAATACGCAAATAAAATAATTTATTAATAGTAATATTAAATAAATAATTTAAAATATTTTAATATGCAGATTCAAATAAAAAGTACTGTTAAGGAGCAAAAACGGGTAAAAACACGAAAAATTAGTAAAAATTATATAATTTTTCACGTTTTCCTTAGCAGAGGGGGAATATTAGTACTTTCGTACTTTTCAATTTTTGGTATACTCACATTAGCATGAAAGCAAGGAAAAAGGGGGAAATTGCTACGTTGGTACTTTTGTATTCTTAATAAATTGCAATAGGCGGCACTAATTAATTCTTTGCCCCAGTCAGTTTCATTTCCTTTCGCTGCATTAGAAATGATTACATTTAAATTCCATCGATAAGCCATATTTCCCTTACCGCAATTAAATAAAAATATATTAAAATAAATTAAAAATATTCTTATTTAAAATACACTTTACAATAATGCTGGCCCGAATTGTTATTTCTAGAAAGGGATGCCACAAATAAATTATTTCCCTTAACCGCAGCTTTTATTTCGTTGACACTTAATAATAATACTTATAAGTAAAGTATTCCAGTAACGCTGGGAATGCAAAATCGAAATATCATTGTAGCAGCATACACAATACTGTAAGCTGTGACAAAGTAATTCATACAAAAAATGATGGGAATGAATAGTTTTTGCTCCTTTGAAATTGTCATTTTGCACCCTTCGCTTGGGGTATGCAGCTGGAATCCATTGAACCGGACAGAGAATAGAATTATGGATTTTTATCGTTTTAGCAACAAATGGATGCAACTACAAATAAACGAAATTTCAAATCCATTTTCACAACTTGTGCTCGCAAATGTTCAATAAATCTCAAAAGGATTTTCGAACACAAAACATTTCTCTCTACGTATATTTTCGAGGTAATGGAAAGTACGGATGGATATATGTGTGTGTGTGTGTGTTTGTAAAAATTGAAAAATTTTGTAAGCAAGTGTATGTAAAGGAGAGGTTTATGTACACTCGGTTCGAGAATGGTCGGTTTAAAATTTATTTATTCAAGCAATTCGCGAATTTCAAAAGGAAATTAAAGCCACATGGAAAAGGAAGTGGTGAGCTTATTTATCTGTAAATAAGAAAATGTATTCTCACGGACTTGTGAAATTTTATCTTTAACAAATGGCCACTGATGTCTGCACATATAACAATATTTGCTTTGCACTGGATGTGCCTTCTGCCGTGTTAAGTCCTTGCAATAATCTCATACTGGTTATCAGATTTGCAGGGTATTTGCAATTGCTCTTGTAAAACTTGTTCAAGTATGTGTTGCTTGCTCGTGCATGGCTTTTTGTTTATTTGGAAAATAATTTATGGAGTATACGAATCTTTTTGGTCGTGTTTTGTTTTGTTAAGTTGTTCGATTTGTGAACTCAATAATATCTTGCGCGTTTAAACGTTTTCTGATTGTGGATTTATTATTATTAATAATTAAGTACGCAGTTGGTTTAGTTTCTGTGCACGTTTCTTTCACATTACACATTGTATTGTTTGCTTCGGTTGCACTCACTTTGGCATATCCTTTCTGAAGATGGCTTTTGTGTGTATTGCATTTTTTTTGATATTTCTCAAGGGCTGCAATTTTAAATTCTTAAGAAAGAAATGCTAAAATTGCATTAAATATTATAATATAATAAGCGATTGATTTTTGGTTTTGCAACATAAAAATGTAATGCAATCAGAAAAGAATTCCTTTTTAACTGGTACTACACGTAGAAAAAAGGAACCTATTAATTTGCTAAAAGGGCCTCTATTAATTTAATGCGGAAAAAATTTGCCTCAATTCACAAGAGGGCTTTTTACATTATATTTTGTGGAAGATATAATATTATTCTAATAGTTTACATTTTTTAATTAATTTTTTTAATCAATTTTTATAATTTAAAATAAAATTTTTAAAAAAATAATAATTAATTAAAATTAAGAATCTAATAGATTAATTTATATTAAAAATTAATAGTTTGATTTAATATGTATGTGAAGTTAAATTTCGAAATTGATCATCCCGGACACAAACCACAAGTTTAACAGACTTCTGTTAATGTAATAACATAGCTCTGTTGGACTTGTAATTCAGAGAATGCATATTCTAAATGGAATTCTGACCACATTTATATGTGGAATAAACAAAATTAATGCTGGTACAAGTGAGCAACTGCAAGTAGTTTGTAAAAACACCAGAATCCATTAGAAACACGCCCGGGCACTTGACTTATACGCATTTATTAAAACTAGAATACATTTTGCAAATTTTCCTATTTCAATCCAGCCAGCTAAATAAACATGGTTTTTTTTACATTTAGAAGTTATATACATCCTTAGGGAAGAAGTCCATATTCCAGGAGAACGGAAAGGGGTGTGCGGCTAAAACTCTTTGGTAATATTACACTTTTTAGGTCCTGTGATGATATCTAATCGCCAGAATATCTAACATTTTCCATTTTTGTTAATTTTTTTGCATTTTATTGAATTTTCAAATTTGGAATTCTACTTAAGGATGAATTCCAGAAGAACGGAATATCTAAGATTTTCCATATCTAACATTTAAAGAGTGTAATCATATCAAGTTTTAATAACAATTTAAAAAACTATTGAACTAATATGAACACCATATAAGAAATCCGTTAAAATAGAAATGCTACTGTGCTGTGTTTGTGTTGAGTCATTAGCAATTTTTGAAAATTGTGGGTACCAACTGAGTGCTGCTTTACAACATTTAAAATTAGTATATGAACATCCTTTTGACACAATAGTCCCTTTAATAATATTTTGCTGAATTTTGATATGATTGTCTTATTAGTTTTAAAGGATTTCCGATTAGTTTCTAGTGAGTTGTTGACGAGTTTTTTCAATTAGGTATACTTTACTTATAATAGTAAATACCATTAAGAATTAATTCGATGTACTATTAATTCAAAACTATAATAGTATTAAAATAATAGTAGAAACCGAATATTGATTCAATAGTTTGAATATTATTAATTTAAAGTGACCAAAAAACTATTAAAATAATATTTAGTAGTATTAATTCTGTAGAATATTTTTCTGAGTGTAGCAAACAAAAATTGCGAAGTATCCTATTTTAGTGCAGAAAACCCACAGAGTCCAGACAGGAGTTGCCTCTGCAAGTGCTGATAGTAAGTTTTCGCTAAGTAGGCATTTTATCGACAATGAATTAAAGCTATAGACTTATTAGGTAGAGAATAGACCCTAAGTAAAGTGCTAAGCTGCACTTTAGCTGTTCCCAGTACTCGCAATTTTTATTGACTATGGGGAAAAGCTCTGCTGAATTAATAGTACAGAAATCGAGAAAATCAAAAATTATGAAGCTGTCTTTTTATTATCGGAGTTTTGCTAGTAATAACAATATATAATGTGGCTAAAGTAGCCTCTCTAGAAGTTGTCTGAAGTTTGATATAAACTTGAATTTCCCCACAAATTGTAGAGAATAAAAATAGTTATTAAAAATTATGAGTACCGCGATCAGTATAATGTAGCCCTGCACATACGAGTACATTCTCTTACTCATTCTTCTGTAGCGTGTCTTCATCTAGTATAGAGAGGCCATAATAAATTTTGTTAATCTCTTACGCAGGTTACTTTAAATTCAGCTTCTTCTACAAAAATCATTGAACAAGGACATCTGATGGTTAATTTTCCTTAATTTTGAGTGCATTTTATGGATAATTGCTTATTAGAGAAAGAGACAATTTGAATTTGAAGGCCCGAAAAAAAGTGGAAATATTCCTAATTGTCCAGTCAGTAGTAAAAACCTATTGAAGAACTTTATAGTGGAGGATAACGATTCATAATATATTTTGTATTGCATTTATGAGATGACGGTGATCAGACATAAAACAGGATCCATGGGAACAATCCCTCCTAATGGGCATGGCTTTTACGGAGCAAGTGGTAAATAGTTTTCGGATTTTATTCCTCATTTATATATTTAGATAGATCTTCTGAGGTGGACTAGCACACAGTGACAGCAAAAAATAATAAAGCTTTAATTTAGTGAAATTAACATAGTAAGGTAAGCACTAATTTTGATATATCCTACAAATAAAGCATACGAGTGGTGACGTAAGAGCTTTTATAAGGCGTTTACCATGAGGAACTCCTTATAATCGCATATGCTATTTAAGCGAAAATGCTTCCTGATGAAGTGAACCAATATTCACGAAACATCGGCATAAAGTATGTAAAAAAAAATTGTTTTTACTGACATGTAAAAAGTTAGGCCACACCAGGTAAGTTTTGTAAAAAACACCATCATACTAATCCTTCCAACATATTTCACATTCAAAAGACTTACTTCTTTTGTCAGATGCACTCAAATTAGCCTTACATCCTCCTGATGAATTTTTAATTTCAACAAAATATTAACCAAAAAACCAAAAGGGATCAATACCATTTAAATAATGAGTGAAAGGTTTTCCTTTCTAAGAAGAATGTGAATTTTTACCATGTTTGGCATTTAAACCTGTTATCCTTGTTATTAACTTTTTATCAACTTCAACAAAAAAAGCAATTTATTTCGTAAAGCTAAGCAGCAATATTTCCATATTAATCATTATAGAATTATCATTTAAATTAAATTTATCTAAACAGTAAATAAAATAAAAGTTTGCACAATCCTAATTTTATATTGGTTGGATCTTCGATAGTAGAATATAATGGAAATTTAATATTTATTTGTTTTACATTGACATTTTTAGTCAATTAAATAATATTCAAGTTATTATTATTTACATGGACAGTTTACCGGCATGGACGTGCGAGCATATTTTATATTATTAAGTTTGATACCAGTTTATACCACGTACTTTAAAATACATTTGCAAGGATATGTTTCTTTAACTGTTTGTTTCTTAATCAAAAACTTACCTGCATAAAGCCTTCTGGACAGCCAGGCAGTTCACCTGTGGGACTTAAACTTGTCTCGTAACCATCAACATCGGTATCAACCATACCCTCATCAAAACGTCCCACAGTAAAACTATCAAATATTATCTGCAAAGCAAAGTATAAAGACAATGAATGACAAATTAAATAGAAGAAAAGTAAATCGATTTATTTTATAATAAATTGTGTAATAGAACAAGTCCTTTTACGCCTCTTTCAAGGGAAAGGAGTAGGATAAACGTGTGGTTGCTTACAAGATGTTATTCTAAGGTTTGCTTAAAAAGTTGATCAATTTTAATTCAATTTCATTTTAGTAATGTATTTGCATACATTGATAGAATAGAAAATCACCAGCAGAGATAATTGCAATTTCAAATATATGTATGTATATATAAAAAAAGGATTTCTCTTATTTAATAATATTTAAGGATACATTAAAAAAATAATTTCTACATGCTTTACTGAAACAAATTTAGGAGACCAGAATTGTAATACATACGAGTTGAAGATACTTTGAATTTAACTGAAAATATAGAACAATAATTACTAATGAAATCATTAATGTTGGAGAATAAATAAACTGTCGTGTGAAAATCAATCAATCGAAAAATATGTGACCTCTTTAGTAACATGTATTAATTAAATGAACTTAAACAGAGGATGGTATTAAGTAAAATAGCCAATGCAGCCATACTGATGGTTTCCTTATGGAATACTGATTAATATGATATGGTCAGATTACTACCAGAAGTCATGCTCATGACTATTTGAGATAATTACAGTTATATAATATAATATATAATATAATAAAAAAATTATAATATATAATATAATAAAAAAATTATAATATATAATTTATAATTCGATAATTACAGTTTAATAGCCTAAGGGTACGAACAGTGTGAGCATTGATGACCAGCGAAGCAGAGCCAAGCCGAGCCGAACCGAGCGTATTGACGCTTATTTTCATGCGAAAAGAACATTTGCTTACAAAACAGTGAATGCTAGAATCGCCGCTGAAGTTCGGTTTATTCTACGTGTTTTGCATTTTTTGTCGAAAAAAGTTTACCTGAACAATGCAAACAAGCACGTAAAACGCTTTGAAACTGTTTTCTCGCACTCATCGGCTTTGCTCTCAACTGTTATCGGCGTTCATGCGTTGGCTTGGCCCGCTAAGAAAAGTAGTTTAGATGCAGAGAGGCAGAAAAAGTTAGAAATTCTATAGAAATTTTTTACAATTTATACAGAGATTATAAAATATATACATATTTTTATATATATATAATATATAATATATTATATAATATATTATACGAATATATTATACGATTATACGACGATTATATAATATATTATATAATATATTCATATTAATAGTCGATATTTATTGAAAACGTATTTCAACCGATGTACTTATCTTTACCCATCCAAAAATTTTACCTTCTCATCTGTGCATCGTGGTTTATCCGCTGAACGCTTTAGAAGATTCGTGTTTTATACTGAAACAGACTTGTGAGTGGCCGTGACTTCCATTTATATTACAGTATTTCGGTTAATTATAAGAGATTGGACTAAAAGCCCATAAAAGTGCCAGCCGGTCTTACTACAAGCCAATTCTATGCTAAACTTGTCCCCATATTTGGATCAAAACTCAAACGGAAACAAATTCCTTTCAAAGGAACATTTCCAAAACAGTACGAAAATTGCGAACCTCAGATAAGTGGTCAGCATGGTGGTAATACCAGACGAATTAGTTCGTTAAACCGTTACATTCAATACCACTTTAAATTCAATGAAATCGACGGCTTGCAGACTCAATACCAGTTAGACCACTAAGCTCTTTAAATAATTCAATTAATGTTTGTCAAGGATTACTATACATCATGCTTTGTTACGACATAAATTAATTGGAGAATTTTAAGTTACTCTGGGTGGCACCTACAACGCCACTTGAAATATTATGGGAACGCTTCGTCTCTCACAGATCAAGGTGTTTAGTGGCACAACTACTTCTGACTACAAATATGAAAAAATTCTTAGAATTTAAAAGTGGTTTCATTAAAGCAGCAGGAATGTAAGGACATTATGGGACTTTCTGTAGCTGCCGAAAAATTTAAGACTAAAATAGAAATTAGAAATATTGTTAGAACAATTTTTTTTTTGCCATTATCTGATGGATCGTTTCATAATAATTTTTTTTAAATGTGATTTCAGGCATAAGCCCGTTGCAATGGGTTACAGGCTTTAATGTAATTTTTGACTATTTTTACAACAGATGACAGATTAATGCTTTGGCAAGCTTTAAAAGCTGCAAGTTTTCCGGCATATCCTTATGACTTAACATAATCCCATGACAGGATATTCAAAGGCACGAACGCCAAACTGATTTTATAATAAATAAATTTTCAACTGCGCCGTATGGCAAGTTGTGTCCTTTTTGGTGGAACGAAATGTCCATGATTGTTGTCGTTGATTGTCATTAGGAACGAAAATCTAAAAGGATCTGCTTGTTCATTTCAAAAAATAATGCCAGCAGTACTTCAGCGGATGACCAAACACTCATAAAATCGACGAAGCACCTAAATGATCTTCCGAAGAGATTTTCTATATTCTAACTAAATTTCTTAAAATTACTGTTACTAAACAATTCATAATAACTTGCCAAACATTGAGGAAAAGAAATTCCCTCCAAGTGTGATATTCTCTCCTCTCAAACCATAATTGTCACGCCTATTTCTTTCCTCATATTTTATGAGCGCATAATTAATAATTGTGTCACTGTCAGATTTTTTAAAAGTTTTAAATTTAATAAAACATAATGAGCTGATAAGCAAAGGACGAAACAAGTGTTGCAGAACGGTCAGTTGTGTAGCAATCTCTCCAAATTAGATCTGACAAAGATTTTTGTGTTAACATGCTTACACAATACAGACTTTTACACAATTACACAACATTTCTAAAACATTTTGCAAACAACAGGATAAGGCAAGACATCGTCCTTGAAATTAATGATTAAACAAAAAATGAGCAGAAATTATTTGACGTTGATTAAAGTCGCTTTAAAGAACAATTGCTCTCAATTATTAATGATTTAAAAATTGTTTGTTAATAATAAAATGTTGCATCGTCTACCTCAGCATTTATAAGGTTGCCCTGAAAATTAACAACGTTCAAATTAAAACCATTTTAGCCCCAACCAAAATTTATCCTTATTATATTGCCGAGAATAATAAATTAAGTTACAAGGATTTTAAATGTTCATAAAATACTCAAAAATGATTTAAACAATTTAAATACAATAGAAAAATTATACAACATTTCACACATGCTAAAGTACAAAGGATAGTATAAATACAATTCAAACAGCACAGTATGAGTAGGGCTGAAAGATAGAAAGGTATTAAAGAAGAGGTAAAAAATTCCGTAACATTCCAAACAAAAAAAACAAAAAAAAAAAAAAAAGGATACGTAAACAAGCTAACAAAAGAGAAAGAGATTTACATATTCTCGTATGCCTTAATATTTGTTTACAAACGTATGTATCCTAAATGTGTACGTTTATCAGTTATATATTTTTCAATTCTAACCTTTTTTCCATCCTGCCTTATACAATGGAAGGTTTAAAAAACTCCAGGTAGTCGCAGATATGCGTGATAGGAATGAAGTGGCCATTTACCTTGAATATAATGATAGCATTACACAATCTTTTGTACGTGTGACAGTGATGTGAAAGTTAAGCGACAACTAAATAACAGCAGCATGTCAAAACATGTCATGCTACGGCGTGACGTATAGGGTACGGCATCGCTCTAAAAAATTATAAAACTGTAAATCTGATTTCCCCTATTTTTTGCTACAAAATTTTTACAAAGTGAATAAAAAAGCTGCTGAGCAAAAAAAAAGAAATTTATTTTGCCTTCCTAACTCGCAGTAGCACAGTGGAGCCATTCAGCTTTTTAGATATATTTCCCGTTTTGCCAGTGTTGCTAATAAAAAGTAGTAGATGTGAAGAGAAAGAGGTTTACTAAAGACAAATTTATTTTATCTAGCATATTTCGCTTTCAGATTTAAAAGAATTTACAAAATCTATAATTAGTTTAAAAAAAAAATACTCCACATTACCCGATGATACAGCAAATAGTTGTATTTGTAAATGTTTTCAAAAAATATAATTTTCCTTTGAATTTTCGATTAACTTGAGCAGTTTTGCTTTTTAAAAAATTCTACAAACATTTTATCCAACCAGCATGTTGGATTTTTAAATGAGACATTTTTTGGACAATACGATTTACAATATTTGACTTAAAGCCTGTAAAGCATCCTGGCGCAGTACAAAACAAAATGTCAAAAAATGTCATTTACAAAAGTAAAATACGCAGCATGAGAGTAATGAGAGGACAAATTGCTTTGATTTTCTACTTCGTGTACGTGTACGTTGAAAATGCTGAGCCGTTTTAAAAAGCCAGCGATATCACTACAGAGTGTAGCAAAATACAGTTATAAGCACTATCGCCACATCTCATGGAACCAATGGCAGACAAGGTAGAATTTAGGAACCACCGACAGAGTGTAGTGAAATACAGTTACAGTCGTATATCTAGCCACATCTCATGGAAACAATGGCCGACAAGGTAGAATTTAGGAACCACCGACAGAGTGTAGTGAAATACAGTTACAGTCGTATATCTCGCCACATCTTATGGAACCAAAGGCCGACAAGGTAAAATTTAGGAACCACAAAATGGAACTTCTTCTGTGAAATACGATAGCAAAAACTGTTACCTTCTTCCCTTCATCTGCCCATCACAGTTTAGAAGGATTGGATTTTGTAGCATTTTTTTTTTATTACTTTCGTACTATCGCCCTTTTCTCAAATTTTTAACGTAAACTTTTTTTTCCAAATTTTTTAAAGGAGACTTGAGATCAAAAAATTTATATATATTTATAAGATTTATATAAAAAATCATTTCTTGGGATATATGATGGGTTTCTCTGCATAAATTTATAACTGTCGTACAAATAAAGTTAAGAACTAGATATTATATATCACGGGGAATCCCTTAAAACCCATTGAAATAAAAAATATTAGAAGAAAAAATTAATAAATATATTTAAGAATATTTATTAAAATAAATTTATTAAAAGAAATTAAGTGATTTAAAAGCTAAAGAATGGTTGCCTTTACAATGGCTGTCACAAGGATGATATAATTCAGTTATTTATTTAGTTAATATAAGCTAGTCGAAAAAGTATTTCTCCATTTTTTTCAATAGATCTAGTTGCAGTCGTATATCCCCAGTGCTACTAATCACATTATATCATACCATATAGTGTTGGAAAGAGGAGATTTTAAGCTTTATTTAACAAAAACGGGGAAATTGAAAAAAAGTTACAGCTGTTCAAAAATGAGTGATAATAACGAAATTGAAATTTTTGTATAAAAAAGGGAAGAATACAACGCTAGCCACCAATCAAAAAAACTGAGAGAGCTTGATTCGGAAGTTTAGATGCATGTGCCATATAGCCCGGATCTTGCACAATTGTAGTAGCATTTGTTACGGCCAATACAGAACTCCCTTAATGTAGTAAAGTTGGCTTCAAGAGAAGCCTGTGGAAATTACTTGTCGCAGCTTTGAGCCGAGAAATCTGAAATGTCTCCAGTGAGAAAATGGCAAAAAGTGGTCGAATAAAATGGTATATATATGGTTCATTAAAGTTCATTATAAATGTAAAAAAAAGAAAACTAAATTAAAGTTTGATTAGACATACGAAAATACTTTTTCTACTACCCTATATTATAATTATATTCATATATTCATAGAGAAGCGCTGGCTGCTGATGTCATGGGGCAATTTTATTTATAACTCATATCAATGAATATAAAATTGGGAAAATATTTATGCTCGTAATGTTATTGAAAATTCAAATTTAAATACTTTTTAAATTCTACAGGATAGTACAGATCTTGACATTAAACAATTTCCTTATTTTAGAAAAAAACTTGTATAAAAAAAAAATGTATTTTGTGTCACCTTTATGTCCACCGAATACGTACAATTCCTGTATAGTTTATCGAAAGCATCAATTAAGTCTCTTCAATTAATCACTTATATATACAGCTATGGACACTAAATTAGCACAAAACTTTTTCTCAAAAACAAATAAACTTAATTTTATTATTTTACTTCAAATAACAAAAAGCTTTATCATAAAAATTTAATATATGTGTTCTACTTCAAAAATAAACAATATTGTATAAAAGTCCTCGGTCGCCTGGTAGTTGAAGCCATCTTCTAATTTAATGTGAAATTTTAGCTGGAGGCTAAAATAGCACAAATTAAAATTTCTTAATTCAAAAACCAAAACCTTTACTAATTAATAAAAATTTGGATATTTTTTTAAATAATCTGTTTAATATTGAGTAGAATAACCTCTATTTTCAATTACGGCTTGGCATCTACGCGGCGCTAACTTTTCATTACATTTTAGCAACGTTCTTTGGGAATCGAATACCATGTACTTTATATTTCGGTCCAAAGATCATCAAAGTTCTTGTGTTTCTTTTGAGCGATTTTACGTTTTAATTTATTCCAAAGGTTTTCTATAGGGTTCAAGTCAGGACTTTGGGCCGGCCAGTCTAAAACACGGGCTACCTCTTCAGCAAACCACTCCTTTACAATTTTTGAGGTCTATTTGCGATCTGTATACCTTGATATGATATTGAATCTTTCGCTCATTGCCTTCATTGTAGTGAAACGAGTCTTATTTCAGCAGAAATTGATTCATTTTATTCTTATTGAGCAAAGTTCTACTCTCTATTGATAAAGTATTGCATTCCAGATTCTTAGTCTTAGAATGGAAGTTCCATCAGATTCAGTTCCTGCACAGTGAGTTTTTTATACAGACAAGTCAAACGTTTTTATAAATTCTGTTGCCTTAAAAAGAAAACTTTGAATGACAACAAGCAACTCCTGTTTTTGTACTCCAGAACTGAAAGTAATTTCTACACAATACGACCCGACATGTGACCAGCCAGTTCTACTCTCCCTCAAGAAATTTCATTATCTCAAGTCGTAAACGAAAATAAAAAAATAAAATTATAATTTTTTAGTAAATCCTTGTAATAAAAGAAATTCCTGGCTTTAGCTACACTGTTAGCATCAAACTGGACAATGAAGTCAAATCTCATGCAGAGAAAATAATATAATTTTTTACCTTCTGCTGTGTTTGTGTGTGCACAATTGCTAAAAAGTCACAAATATGTTACCAAAGAACTTCGTTTTAACATGACAAATCTCTTGCGATTACTGTGTTCTAGAGATTCTGAAATCTTTATGCAAGTAAAGTATGATGTTAAGCAAATTTTACATACATTAAAGAGAAATATTTACTGGACTAAGACGGCAAAATGAATTGAGGAATCAACAAAACTCTCTTTTGTGGCACCTTCCATAAAAATTAAGAGGCACCGGTATGAAATAATTACAGGGGAAAATTTAGATAAAAGTAATTTTAAAGTAAAAATTATTATTTATATTTTTATTTTAAAGTAAAAATTTTTTTTTTATAGTTTTAGAAGAATTGCTTTACAGCAGGCTTAATTTAAGAATGTCATAAATGCCATATTTTGGAAGTAGTTCTGGTTTCTATACAAATTGCAATAAAATTATATTTGCGGAATAATAATTTCTTACTAAACAGGTTGGAAAAGGGTTTTTCTGGTATCCATATCAGATATTCCTGGAAAATAAAAATATGCCCCAGCGGATACGGCTTGCCATGATTAGGGTTAAATGCTTCTAAAAAAAAAGTATATGTTGCTTGAAATGTTTTTTCTGCTTAAAAAATCTTAAACAAAATTAAAAACGTTTCATTAGCAGTTGAATATTCTTTTTTTTTTTTTTTTTTTTTTTTGTGGAATTTCACTGTTGACTTCACAGCGGCTTTTTATAACGTACAGTGGGAGGGTTTAGGTTTGTGTACGTGTATTTATAAAACGAATTTATGTTTGTGTAAAAAAGCTTTTCAGAGTATTTGTTATTCAGTGAGTTTGCTGTTTGTGTCATTTCATTTATCATCAGGTTTTTGCTGTTTTGTTTCTCCTCCCCTACTTCATTTTTACACTTACCTGTACAATGTCACCTTGATCATGCCCAGATGCTGTGAATGTTAAGTGACACAAGAATGGCAGTTTACTCCATTGAGGTGTTGGTACTTTAATGGAATATGTACGACCAATATCACCATAATAGGTGCGGTTACAAACTGTAATGAAAATGGGGAAAAGAGTAGAAAAAACCGAATAAATTTACATATACAAATGGAGTATGATAAAAATGTCATAAAAAATGTAAAAATCAAATATTGATAAGGCACCTTGGAATGCTTCTTCTTGCTGGTATATGTTATGTGACGCTTACCGAAATCTTGTATATAATTTTTAAGCAAAAAAAAAAACTTGAGTAAAATAAAAATAATTTAATTTTTCACAGCTGAGGCTGGTTAACAGGAGTAGTTCTTTGCACTTTCCCCAGCTCTTTACTAATTTAATTTCCCAATCAAATTATTTGATATGAAAGAAAACATTTAGGAATTAAAAAAAAAAAAGTTCAAAAGGTCAACTTTTTAGTTTTTGTTTTGCTTTTCTTTATCCGCTAAAGTGCATTTAAATAACATTTTACTGTACTATTTAAAAAAATTTATCGAAAAAGGATAATATTACAAAAAAGGAAGAAAATCATTGAGCTTTGTAAAGCACCACCAACTTTCTCTTGTGGTCCAGACATAATTTAAATGAAATAAAACTGATGCGAATATTTCAGTACATGCAAATTATTGGGAAACTGTAAAATAACTCTTTACTGCGAGTAGACCATGAAAATTTTTATAGGAAAACTTAAGTTGCATACAAGCAGTGAACGTGCTACCAAGTGAACTAATTGGTGCGGGTGTAGCCGTACACCAGTATGACTGTGAAGGTTTTGCCACAGATAAGCTTTACAACGTTAATAAAAAAAAGTTTTTTTCCAAACTTTTTTTCAACTGTAAAGGCAACAATATTAATAAAAATGGTAAGAAAGGCAATGAAATTATAAAAATTTGCTAAAAATCTGTAAACAGTTTTCAAGAGCAGTTTGTGAAACTAAAGTAGTTGTGAAACTGGTGCATAATCGTGAGCAATTGGCACAAGTCAGTGATGCTCATGAACAGAATTCAAGGTCAAATGAAAATGTTGTTAATTTTATTTTTATTGTTAATTTATTTTTGCCTCCGTAGGCGAATGAGTAGCGAGAAGCCTACCAAACTTGAGAACGCGGGCTCGATCCCTACGTAGACCCTGCGTATATTCCCACGCTCAACCTAAAAGCTTTGCAAGTTAAGTTTGTTAAAAAAAAATATTTATTTTATTGTTAAAAAATGTATTCCTTGTCGGCCATTCGAATGAAATCAGTTTGAAATCTTTGCCTCTATACCAGGGATATCCCTTTCGAAATGATTGTCTCCTTCTTACGTTATAAAGCTTACGTTGTAAAGTAGAAATATTATTTGCTATACAAGGTTGACGTTATCAGTGTTTGCCAAATGGCTAACCCCACAGTTCACTCTACTAAAGTCATATTTTCTTTTATTGCAAACAGGACTTGTGTAGAAATTTTTATCGTTTCTGGTTTTGTATTATAATGCTCCTTGTGCTACGTAGTGGGATCAGCAGTAGACATAATTTCTTTCTATTTTTTGCTAATAGCGGCCCTGCTTTCTATTAACTACTGTTCAATGTTTCAAGATGCTTTCCTTTCAGTTATAATGGCGCAAGCAAACACTTAATTTGTATGTATCTTTTCACAGAGGACGTTGCGTTTGATACATAAATATTTCGTATTGGTGTTAAGCTTTTGTGTTGCGCACATTTCTGTATAGTGGTTGCCATGTTGGAAATTAATGCTTCTTTTATTTACTTTAGCGTTCTTACGTTTTTAATTAGATCTATTGATGTCCAGTCATTTTTGTTTGTTTTAGTTATTTATTACAATACATTTCTTAGTATATTATAAATAATTTATATTTTCTTTGTTCAATAAAAGAATAATTTATAATTTTTGTTTGAATTTGTAGATGAAATATTTATTGGTTTATTGAATTGTTCTGTAGAAAATTTACTTTATCTTTTACTGTGTGTTGACAGAGCTAATCTACTTAAAAGAAAAAATCACCCATTACTGGCAACTTATAGCAAAGCTTACATATTCGTTTATTTCATTAAGAATTGTAATTTGCATAAATTACTAAAGCAAATAATAAACAGAATGAAAGAAAAATATGAACACAGTAAAATGAAGAAAATATTAATTTAAATAAATAAATAACGAAAAAGTTGTTTGCTTTTAACATTAGTAACAAAAAGATGTGAGACCATTCTTTTGCAAAAGTAGCAGCAAAATGAAGGAGGCCAAGGCGAATAACTTGCACTTTAAAATATAAAGGGGGTTTCACTAAAGGCTTTCATTTTGCTATTTTCACATTGTAGGTGGTCATGATTTAGAAAACGGAATTTTAAAAATTAACGAGTTGTAAGACACAGTTGTAAGATTAAGTTGTAAGACTAGGTTGTAAGATTAAGTTGTAAGACTTAGTTGTAAGATTAAGTGGTAAGACTCAGTTGTAAGATTAAGTTGTAAGACTGAGTTGTAAGATTAAGGGGTAAGACTCAGTTGTAAGATTAAGTTGTAAGGCTCAGTTGTAAGATTAAGTGGTAAGGCTCAGTTGTAAGATTAAGTTGTAAGGCTCTTTTTATCGTCAGATTTAATCATTTGCACCATTTCTGGTTAGAAAATACCCTTAGTTTCGAATTGCCATTAGCCAAGTAATAATAGCTAACCTCAAGCCAACTATTATCAAAAGCGAAATTTTGGGTTCTGGTTAAATTTAAAGCCCCGTTAAATATACTTCGAAATTAAATATCTAAATTTGTTAGGAAATCGAAACTGCAGACTACCACTCTATGCCTGTATTATATTTCCTGTATTGTACAAAAGTTTTTATTGTTACTGTTATAATTAATTAACAGACAAGACAAGTTGTTTCAAACTTGATGATAAATCAATTTATAATATCTATTGCAAATATTTCATATTAAAATTTATATTTTAAATTTATTAAGATTTACGAAAAGCTATTTCACCCACATGCTAAGAAGTTGGTGAAATATAAGTGAATTATGTTGACTGTTAGCGGTTGTGTTGATTAGCGATATTTTCAATTTCTCCTTAAATTAAATTTTAATAAAGAATTAAAAAATTTTTTGCTAGAAAAGGCTAATTGTAAGAAGTTAAGAACATTAAAATATTTTGTTATATTTTCCCATTTTAGTAAAAAATTACTTTATAAAACAGTCAAATAAAAAGTATTTCTTCTGCAATTCTACAAAGAAACCCAAATTGTGCAAAAAAAAAAACTTTCTAAAACGAAACGTTAATTTAAACAAATATAATCAAAGTCAATACTGAGCAAGAAATTTATAAAATTTTACTTCGCAACTGGTTTTATTGCGAAAGAAATAGGAACAAAAATAAACACAAAAAAGAAAAATAAACGACAACATTATTGGAAGCTTTACGATGAAGCCAGCAACGTCAATTCCAGTCCTGTCATACTCAAAAGCAACCTAAACCACTGCACAATTACAACGAGTCGAATTAGCAAATAAACTAACAGAGTCTAAAATACAAACACATTCATTTGTATAAACGTGTACATGAGTGTGTCTGTGTGTTTGTTAATGGTTTTATTTACACTTCGCTTGCTTAAATTAGAACAACCAACTCGCACACACGCACACAAATACCATTTCCTTTGACAGCGCTGGCTTTTCCCCTGCAAGGCTACTGAAAATTAAATCGTTCAAATGTAAAACATTCAAGGCGAAAAAAATAATCCATCTTCAGTAAAAGTTGCTCTATTGGGAACGATATGCGAGTACATCTGCTGCTTTTCGTTCGGCTTGTGTAATGAAAAAAAAAAAAATTTGATAATTTTTGCTTAAACAAATCTTAATAGAACTATTTTCGTTTAATTAATAAAGAATTGCCTGGCCCAAATAAATGCCAGATCCCCAATTAAACGCAACTTCTGACACAAAAATTATATAATTGAAATTTTTATAAAAATCCTTTAAACAGAAATTTATAATTTTTATTCGCTGCTAAATTCATTAATTTTCTTATCCTGCAGGAGCTGCTTGAAGTGTAGTATTGAAAAATAAACTATTGTTTTTATTGTTGTTTTGCAAAATCTACCCTAAACGATATTTAGAAAGAAAAATTTTTATTTTGTTTAAATAACCGATTACTAAAAATTAAATAACAAGAGCTCCCTAATCAACTTTGGTATAACAAGTTGAACAAAATATTCCTATAAAATTTTTTCGAAGATAAGTTATTATTATTATTATATTATTATTTAATTATTATTGAGAAAAAAATAAAACTAAAAAAAAAAATTATTCGAATGTAAATAATTCGAATATAAATAACCCGGATATATATAAATCCAATATAAATAATTCAAATATAAATATTTCGAATATAAATAAATCCAATATAAATAAATCAAATATAAATAATTCGATTATATATAACTCGAATATAAATAATTCAAATATAAATAATTCATATATAAATAATCCAAATATAAATAATTCAATTATATATAACTCAAATAAAAATAATTCGAATATAAACAAATCCAATATTATTTAAATATAAATAATTCGATTATAAATAATTCGAATATAAATAAATCCAATATAAATAAATAAAATATAAATATTCCAAATATAAATAATTCGATTATACATAACTCGAATAAAACTAAATCTAATATAAATAATTCAAATATAAATAATTCGAATATAAATAACTCGAATATAAATAATTCAAATATAAATAATTCGAATATAAATAAATCCAATATATTTCAAATATAAATAATTCGAATATAAATAAATCCAATATAAATAAATCATATATAAATAATCCAAATGTAAATAATTCGCTTATACATAACACGTATAAAAAAAATTCAAATATAATAAATTCATATATAAATAATTTGAATATAATTAATTCGTATATAACTTGGAATGTAAATAACTAAATAATATTATTATTCTTGTGTGAGTGTAGACAATAATTATAAAAAACTTTATTTTTAAATAAATTGAAAATGAGAGCATAAAATTAGAAAGAGAAAGTTATCTTCGAAACCAGCAGAGTTCTTAGTTGCCCCTGCTATTTTTTAAGGAAAAATAAACGTTCTAAAAAATTTAGTTTGAATTCTTTAATTTAATTGATTCTCCAATAAGACGAATTCATAAACGAGGCTTGATATAACTTTTGGAATAAAACTATTTCGAGCACGAATATTATTTTGATTAGGATATATTGCCGTGAACGTAAACCAATAAAAGAATAAAAAAAATATGTCATCCCACTGAGCACCCACACACATACAGGATTAGTTATGCATGCACAAAATTATAGTTTGTAGGCAAATTCGGTGAAGAGGGTAAAAAAAACTACCTGCTCATTAGGACTAAATTTGTTACAAAATTTATTCGGATAAAAAAAGTATATATGAATAAAATTCATTATTATTAAAAGAAGAAAAATTAAAATTTTATAATTACTATAATTTAAGTTAAGTAAAGTTATAATAAGGGGGTTTATTAAACAAATCGCGCAACAAACATACCTTCAATTTATTCGAATAAAAATTGCACTAATGTAAATTATTATAAAGTTATATAGAAAAATATTCAACAAATGCCACATATATATAATAAAATATTAATTCAGCAAAAAAAATATATATGTATAAATACAATTTATGTTTATAATTACACTAATATAATTTATGTAGGGTCCTCATAAGGGCTATAAATCGCTATTTAAATATTCTATCAATTTATTCGAATAAAAATTGTCTTAATATATATTTTAATATAAATTTCTACAAATAAAAAATTGGCAAACATTTATAAAAGTAACCACTTTTATTAAACAAGATTTCTTCATACGAGTATATGAATATATAATAATAATATATATAATATAATCTCTATATATATAAAAATTACATGTATGAAAAAATTACGATAAACTCAAAAACTAATAGAGCAATTTCGACCAAATTTTATATGCATGATGTATATCCCGTGAGGACTATTTCTGTATAGTTTGAAGTTCGTCCGACACAAGTCGCAATATTTAGTTTTTTTATGTTTTGCGCGATAGAGATTAGAGCGATAACTCTATGCTCTATTTCGCTGAAAGCGTTGGGTGCTTAATCGGCTTATAATAACATTCTTTTCCATTATAAATAACTCAAAACACTGATTTAAATTTTCTCCGAGATGCAGTTCAAAATAAAAGAAACATTTGGCTCCAGCAACACGGACCGGGCCCAGCTAGTATAACATATATATAGTTTATTTTGTAGAAAAATACACCAAGATAGTTTAAACGAAGTTTTTCGTACAAAAAACATTACATGGTAATTTTAATAATTTTTTTTTGGAAAATTAGAAAAAAAGGGGTTGGCATTATAAGCAGCGAAGTCACTCTAAAAGAAAAAATTTTCAGCACTCATTCGCCAAAATAATTTAATTATACTCGTACAAGAATTTTTTGATTCAAAATTATAGCTTTTTTTATTCGAATACATTTTCATCACTATATAAAAAAGTAGGAAAAATACTACTCTTAAAAGAAATTCGTCTATATATTAGAAATTCATCTATTAGCATGGGGTGAAAGACGCATAAGACCTACGAAATTGCACAACGATCGGTTTTATTTTATTTTCCAGTTAAAATACATCTTTGGGTTTACAGTGCAATTGAAATATCAAAGTCTTGCCAAATAATAATAACAATTCTGTTATTATAAGTTGCCACAAATAAAAAAAAATATAACGAGAATTAATTTTTCCGACTTGTAGGTAAAGTTCACTTAATTTTTATTGGGGGGGAGGGGTACACGTGACAATATTTTGTGAAATCACCTGCGAAGAAAAATAATTTGGTTTATTTAATTTCAGCAAAGGGAATAATATATCAGAAATGATGAATTTGAATCTTCTGTTTCAAATGGCAGTTTTAGCCACTTTTAAGAAGCCACATTTTCTATGGCCTTTGAAGCTTTAAATATATTCTACAACTTGCTTAAGATTTCAAAATTATTTTTCGCAGAGTTATTTATTATAATCATAAAGTCAAAGATACTTATTAAAGTTTAAGACAGCTTGGAGAGGAAGATATTTTATAAGGCATGAAAAGTGAGGAGAAAGGGGAAGACAAATGGCTGCAAAATTTTCTGCCACTTAAAGTTTCAATACAATAGAAAACTTCAATCATAAAATTACAAAAATTCGGTTTTGTCAGCATTTTCGGCAACAGTGGGTTGCTTCCTTCAACATCCTTTTGCACATATTATTTTAATAATTTTTTTAGGAGATATTTTCATCATTACAGCTACTGGAGTTTATAGCAAAAAGGCAAAAAAAAAAAAAAAAATGAAAGATATAAAAATAATAAGAGGAATACTCACCCGTACAATGTCTTGGCTCATCACTGCCATCTTCACAGTCTGCCTTGCCATCACAATATTTATCCAATGGTATGCAAATGCTTCCTTTGCAAGGATATTCGGAAACTCTGCAGGCGATGACAATTGTAATTGTGAGTTGTGCAGAGATGAGCCAACAATAGCATGAAATCCATTTGCCCATTAGGTACATCTGAAAAAGCAATTGAAGGGAAATAAAATTAATTTTTTTTTTTTGTACATCAAAAGGAAAAAAGTTTCAATGTGTACTATACAGAGGAGATATGAAAACATAAATATGCAAGATCTTAAGGAGGCAGCCTGCACAAGTGGAAAGAGCTGCAGAGAAGAAGCTTTTGTCAAAGCGTATGTCCTTTCTGTTGGCTGTAAGAAATACGATTAATACGTTGTAATGTAGGCCATTCGATGGCAGGACCGCATTAATCTAAAATATGTTTATTTTCAAGAGAAGGACGTATTTATTTGAAGAATTTTTCTGGCTATGCAGCAAGCAAGGATTCATTATTATTAACGAGGCTTATAATTCTGTAATTTGCAAGAGTTGACAAATTATTTTATATAACTTTCTTTTGCATTTTTGTAATATTTGCGATCACAAAGCTTTTGCTAAGAAAAGCTGTCCATATACAAGTAGGAGCCATTTTAAATTTCACATACCTATTGGCATGCCTGGCGAAAGTAATTGTAATTCCTTAATGCGTTATCGCTGCAAAAACACTGTGAAAGCTTAAATTTTCTGTTCACTTTAACTAGAAAGAAACGTTTTTTTTTTTTTTTTTTTTTTTTTTTTTTGTTGAGCGCCTTTAAATATACTACACACAGTTTGAAAGGATTCATACTTAAAACAATGCTGCACACTTGAGATATGTTTTCGAATCGTTTCAGATAAGTGCATAAAATATTTGTTGGAATTGCAGTTTTCAACAAGAGACTAAAATGAGAATGTAACTTCAATTCAACTTTACATGTGTATGAAGTTGAAAACAAAGCAACATAAAAGTTTTTAATACAAAATGCTACGATTTTAGCAGAATTATTGTGAAACGAGTGCTCTGCAAATGTACTAAAGATGATTTTAAAATAAATACGAGTATAAAAAATAAAACTTGAAAATATAATGCTTGATTTCAATGGGATTGCTTCTGAAATTGTGAAATTTTCTTTTGCCATTTCACTCGATTCTCATTAGATGGCCTCATATTAAATTTTTACTTTTTGCGAGAAATAAATTTTAAAAATCCGACAACACCCAGCAGGTAGAGAAGGTTTATAAAACAAGAAAGAGAAAAATAAAAGCCTCATTTTCAGTGGTGCTGATTTTTACTGGTCTCATATACAAGTTGTAACACTGGACTTATTTTGACAATTTTTATTCAGAGTCGCTTCCGCAAATCAACTAGTCTCGTATCTACAAGCGTCTGAGGCGAAGAGATAATGAACAGTCTAAAGAAAACCAAAGACCGCGGCTTCGATACCTGCCTAGGTCAGGGATATTGTCTTGGGGGCCAGCCTTTACAAAGCTTTACAAGTAAAATAGACTAAAACAAAACTCAAAAAAAAAAAAAAAAAAAAAAAAAAAAAAAAAAAAAAAAATGCGGCAAGCTTTTCTTTAACCATACAGAACTTTTCCGAAAAAGGAACAAGCAATGTTGACAATATTTTTAAAAATATTATTAATTTTTATAACAAATATATATTATCTTTAAATGAACCTGAACATAATTTTGACCAATTTTGTCAAGCAATTTTCATTGCACGAAACTGTATGAAATCACTTGTGAGGGTGTAAATTTTAGCACATAGAATATTAAATAGAATGCCATTCGTTTTAGTCTATGTTTGACTGTTAGTCATGAAGAAAATATTAGGTTCGGTCGTGCTTATAAGAGGGCAAAAATTTTTTTTAAAACAAATTTTATTCTATGCTTGAATTTTTCTTATTTGAGAGCTTTGAGGAGAGCAAAGCACATTTACACAACTAAAAATGTGTTCGTATTGGTTGCTCATAACATTTTCTGGCCATTTAAGGAGTTCCTTGGCTTTATCCACAAAATTTCTTTAAATATAAGATACTCTTTAGAAGAAAGAAAAGTGTACAGTTTCGTCAAAGAACAACTTTGTCCCCAATTGTCCACAAGGACTTGCAATTGTTTCCATTTAAGATTCAGTTGACGTAAGAGCATTAATAGGATATTACAGCTCGTCCACGACAAAGCCGATTTTTACGAAAAAATTACAATGGCTGACGAGGGAATAGACATTTGAATGGGAATCCCCCAAATTATTCATCAGTCGCTTGTGCCGCCATTGACAATGACAGTCTGGTGGGCTATTTTGGGCAGGAGGAGTATTTGGACCTTTGAAACTGAAAATGGCCTTGTTCTTGAAAATATATAGAGTTTGCCTCCTACATTAATATGCAGAGTATTACCGTTTCCTTTTTCACATTTTAGTAAAGCAATGTGTCATTTCCCCTTCCGCTGATTTCATTAGTTTCAATAAAAGTCTTAAAAGAGAGAAAAGTCGAAGGGAGACCCTAACAAATAAAACGTTAAAGATTATTTTAAAAGTTAAAAAAAAAAAATTTAAGCTAAAAATAATTACATTTAAAACTCCACAAATTATTATTATTTTTTTTTAACAAATAGACACGTATTTTATTTGATTTTAATTCCCTTTTAAATATATTTGACCCTTTTCATTGCATTTAAATTTTTTTTTTTTAGTTAAAAACTATTTCATTTTTTGCTAACGCCCCCTTCCCCAAGCATTATCTTTTTATGCCATCCATTTATTTGCATTTAACACGAGAATAGATAAGAGCAATTTTTCTTTCTCTCATTATAAGCAACTCGCTACACAGTTGAAGAATAAAAAACACTTCATTTCCATTTTGTCTAAATTTATTTCAAGCACATCTTTTGAAAGTTTTGCGATAAAAAAAAGGAAGGAGAGGTAGATGATGAATTAAGATACAAAAGGAAAAAATTTTATCGTTAATTTTCCAGACTTATGAATTTTTGAACACAATTTAGCACTTTGAACCAAACATTTCATTCGTCGCTGGAGCTGCAAAGGAAAAAGGCCACAAAAATAAACACAAAGCTGGATATAAAAGCTAAATAGCACACTCGCATACATACACATCTCAAAAAGCTCCTTAAGTAATATTATTACCGTTAGGCTTAAGGACATAAAAAGAGGGGAAAAGGGGTTCGTTGTATTATTTAAATAATTTTTTTGCTGCCGTAAATATTGTAGTTGAAAATGTTTGCATATAAAATCCGAATATACCTTTCGGCCGTCTATGGTACATGTGGGCATTTAGGACGGATTAAATGGCAAGATATTGTCAAATGTTGTACAAGTATGATAACAACTGAAAACACTACAGCAACAACAATAACAGCAAAACAACAACAGCAACAATAGTAGCAATAACAACAGATTCGGCCAAAAACTGTAGCCAGTTCGGTACAGGTTTACTTCAAGCAACTCCTAAAATGCCTTTCCAAACATATTGTTGGTGTTTGTTGTTTTTATTATTGTTGAGAGACTGCCTTGAGGGATATTAACATGTTTTTTTCCTGCTGCTTGTTCCTGGCATAGTGAGTAAATATTTTAATATTTTCCTATATCCATATAATATAATATATGTAGATAAATACAAGAGCATCATGTGCATACATGAATAAGTAAATTTTGTTTATGACTTAATAAAGCATTTGCTAAAAAACTTGTGTATCGTTAAAGCACGACACCTGTTTTAGTGTTTAAAATAAATTCAACTTTCATATATAAAAATTTGCAGCATGTTTTAAATATGTATTAAACAAAAAAAAAAAAAAAAATAACTTTAATATAAGATAAAATTTACTTAAAATATTTCTATGTTGGGAAATTTAACATAAATTCCATAAATACTACATAGGGTAGTTCAAAAAGGCTTTTCATATTTGTAATCTAACTTGAAGCTTAAAATCTCACCTTGCCAACACTATAAGGTATGACGCAATGTGATTGGTAGCACTGGAGATATACGACTGCAACTACCTCTATTGAAAAAATACACAAAGACTTTCTCCACTAACCAATATTGAAAATCATAAGAACTCTCAAGTTTTCGGCAGTAAAAAATATGCCAATAATAAGAATATATATAATTTTTTAAAAATTTTATAATTAATATTTAATTAAAATTTCCTAAAATAAAAGTTTTCAATCTAGAAAACACAATGAAAATAATTATGCTCGCTTGAACTCTGTCAATTTATATTTCATAAAAAGATTTAGATACAACAGTAAAAAAAAGGGGCTGGTCCAACAATAATTCGAGAGGGCAATTTTCAGTCGCTGCTTTACCTCTAGTTTTTACCGTAACTTGACTATGACGATATTGGATGCGAACAGGAACGAAATGGTACCTCTTTTGTACGAGAAATTCGGTGGCCGTGATATGTCAGGCCGTGGCGTTGTTAATTAGCCGCCACGATCAATTGCCTCGTCAATGCCCGAGACCAATACAATGCCAGAGCTAAAAGATGAAATAATTCGGCGTATTAGCGATATTTCACCTCAAATATGTCTAATAGGTCAATGAAAATATGAATCCTAGGATAAAGCTATTACTTCGAAGCTTTGACCAGCCATTGGCCGATATTTTCTTTGAAGTATTAAAGTAATTCGTTGGAAACTTGTTGTTGTAATTTAAAATTAACATCGTACGTTTTCGTTAGACTAAACTGTATAATAAATTAAGCTTTTTAATAAAAAAAAAATTCATAATAAAAATTTCATAATTTTGCAAAACACGTGACAGCGTACAAGAAAAAAAAATGTAATATAATATTAATATGAATAAATAAAGGAACCATAATTGTTTCCCAGTGTAAGAAGATGTCAGGCGAATTCCTCACTATTGTATGTGTCCGATTGTAAATCGGTTTTAGCGTAGCAAGAACATAACCAATTTTCGGCACTAAATTAATATACAAAAAATTGTGTCCACTAATAATTTCCAAATTATATTTTTGATACAACCAAATAGTTCTATTGGTTGATGTTCTATGGCTGACCACAAAAACTTTTTGTCAGGAGGAAAATTTTAAAAACAATCTTCCTTCTAATAAAATTGGAAAATATTACGAGGATAAGATGACCTTTATCGTTATGCCATTTTCACAGGATCAATTAAGTTAGAATCTTAATGCATATCTCACTTCATCAGCTGTCAAAATTTGTATCGTGGTAATGGGTTGTGTTTCCTATGCTGCGGACTTTTCAGCATTTATTAGGTAATTCGCACTATTGAGCGTCATCAATTTTATAATATGAACTTATTTTTTAGCATTATTGAAAAGTTTATTTGCAGCAGCCCAGATATTTTTTTTAAAATACTCATCAATCAAAATACTATTTCCTGTCAAAAACTTTAGGATTCTCTATACCAGTTCATAACAACACACACACTAAAACAGAAATGAAGAATTCAAGGATATTTAATTCGTAACAAGGAAAGCTGCACCTGCTAACGTGCGACAGTTTTTCGTTAAGTAAAGAGCTCCACTTATGTATCATTGGAGAGACTGTGAAGTTAAAGAATGCTTTTAGTTGGATAACCTTACTGATTGATCGAGTTTAAGTTGGTTTTACAATCTGCGATACGGACCAGATACCATTTAAAATCATTAAACTCTTTAAGAACGAAATTAAAGGGGCGGGGCCACTAACAAATTTTCGAAAGAGTTGCCCGCAATTACATAGTGTTCAAATCAATGGAAAAGAGAACAAGGCATACAAAAAAAAAAACACGAGATCCTTTCAAAGACTGAGAATTGCGTTTTAAAACATATGACACATGTCGATTTAAAAGCACGCTTCTTTCAGGTGACAGAAGGCTTCTACGGAGGATCTGGAATATGATTTCTTACGAGTTTTTATTATGATGTATTTAGCAAAGCGGTACATAAGAAGACTAGGGATATATAACGAATAAAAATGTCCTTTTTACGCATTTTATAAATATTTGAGAAGAAGTAAAAAATTCGTTTGAACTTGAAAAACAAAGCATCTTTTAACGGCGGATGGTTTGCAACCACAACTAAACCACTCGAAATATTGTATTCAATTATATTGCATAGTGTGGTTACTGTATATTTGACTTAAAAATGTAATGAGAGAAGTTTCTGTATTAAAAGGGTTTTATAAGGACATGTTTCACTATGCTATTTAGTTGGACGATTTATTCTTACGGAAATCTGATGAGATATCCCTGCTATTTAAAAAAATCGCATCGACATAACGTGGCTGGTGCGACAAGAATGATGCAAAAAATTTTTTTCTTTGTTAATAAAAGTAAATGCAACTCTGATCGCATGAAAATTATCATTTTATGAAAACTTTCATAAACTTTTGCTTTTAGCCCACACTGTACCTATTTTTTCTGCAGAGAGACCATATTTGACAAATCATACGACTGTGTAGGATAGTATATCAGGGCTTTAGTATTTATTTTCATCTTTCAATTAGCCTTTTTAGTTTTTTAGTTTCTAAAAATTGTGCAAAAAGTATTCCTGAAGTATGCTCGTGGTATGCCGTCAAACGGCAATTTTATTTCCTTACATTTTCAGGTAAGATGACAATTAAATCAACTAATTAGATTTATTTTTTTAATTGTAAAAGAAAAAGAAAAATATTAATTAATTTCCAGTTCTGAAGTGATAAAATTTTGCTTTGAAGAAACTAATAAAAAGAAGTTTAAATTAAAATTTCTATCAGTAATTAATAACGTTTCTGCAATTTTCTAATTAAATGCAAAACAAAAAAAAAAAAAAAAGAAACATATTTAGACATCCGCCACTTATTTCAGAAGTATACAAATTAGAAACGGAGGAAAAGTAAAACAATTACAAAAAGGCATTGCCGTAAACATACTCACAGTAAATTAATTTTCTTTTAAAAGGAAGAAAAAAAACGCAGAGTAGAACAGCAACAACTTTAGCTTTGTGTCTATTTGTCCTTGTTTTTTAATCTTCTCTCTTTCATTTATTTCATTCTTGAGCATTAGCAATGATAAATGTTAATGTAATTGCTTTATTTGTTTTTCCATAGTGTTTTTTCTTTATTTTTTGTGTTCCTTTTGAAAATTCCTTTCCTAATGATGACCTTTTTTTAAGGGGGGTTACATTTTTCACTTCCGGTTTTAATTATATACCTCTGCCGTTTAGCTTATCGCAGCTAAAAGATTTATAAAAAGGCTTTGAAGGAAAAAAGAGTTTAAAAAGTTTAGCAATAACATGAAATCCTTTTTCATTTAAAAACATAATTAATTAATTACTTAAAATGATGCCGGTTTAGTTGAAAGCAGTTTGCTTAATTCACATTCACATTCACATCTCCAAATGTTTGGAGATGACCCGCTGACGTACATTAATTGTCCTTAATTTGTTGACTAATAATAATGCGAAAACTGTCAGTCATTTAGAGAAGTAAGTCGAGAGATAACTTATAAAATTTCTTAAGTCTTGTCACAAAAATTAAATAATCAAAATATATTTTGTTTTGTTTTATATAAAAGTTTTTTCGAAAAGTATCTTTGGGCAAATGGCGCATAACGTCAAGGTAGTATTCCTTATTGACCCTACGACTTCGAGGCTAGATTTCATGATGCATCACGCCATTGCAATGGAGGAAAAACTTTCACATTTGAGGGAACTCTTATATGCAATCACCTTACTTAATGCTAAAACCAAACTCATTACTAGTCCTTCGACCAAATCCTGTTGTAGCTTATTTTCAAACAGTTAAAGCAAGCCACGACACCCTTCTTCATAACTACTTATAAAACAAAGTTTTTTAAATTCCCAACACTTTTTCTTATAAAAATTAAATCAACTTAAAATTTCTGAGAGAATGAGTTAATGAAAAGCGAAAAATCGCAACGAATTTCAGTTACATGTAAGACTTGCATAAGTAAGGACTATGTCCTGACAACTGATTAGAAAAAAAAAATTTGTTATTACTTATTATTATATTAATTTTTTATTACTTCATTCCCAACAAGGAAACATATTCGGTTTAAATATCTGTTCTAACGAACTTTGAATCTGGAAACTCCCTCTTCTACATGAACATGTATTAGTAATAGTGTTAAGTAAGTACAATAAAAAGGATTTTAAGGAATTGCCGAATAAATAATTTCCTGCTCAACTTTCTAGTATTTTATATAAAGCGAAAAAATTTGGAACATTATTGCTTTAAATAATTCAATATTATACATTGAAGTGCCAGCAAGGACTCTAGTAAGGAGGCCATAATAGATAAAGAAAAGTCAATATTTTTTGTTAATAATTTTTAAACTTTAGAAATAAACGAAAATATTAAAATTCTTTTCAAGAGCATTTTCTGAATAATTACTTTCTATTTTATTCTTCTTGTCTGTTTGCAGTCATATTTACGTTTTACAAAAAAAAAAAATTCTTTTTAAAAGGACATGATAATACACTGTGATATGCCAAAGGAAGCAATCATGCCCTAAGTATTTATATTAAAAATAAAATTAATGAATAATAAGAAACTCTTCAGGAATATCCTGTGAACTGCTTAACAAGCTCATTCCACTCAAATAAATTCGAATTATCGCCGCCCAAGCCACACTTAAATCAGTTTTATCAAAATTATCATTGGCTGAATTTGAAAACAAATGTACTACAATAGGAATCGTGGTCTTGAATTTTTCTCATATGGTTCAATCATTTTTAAGGTAATTAGTATTAGAATGTTTAATTAAGTAAGGCATAGTCACTGTCACCACCTACATATATATATTGGAGCACAAGTATCCTTCTTCCTTCGTCATCAGTACCACATGAAGTAAAAATACCACAAAAACACCTTCTTTTTTACTAAATGCGGGGTATTTATGCTATTACTTACTTATTGCATAAGTAAGTACTATGTCCTGGCAACTGGTTAGAAAGAAAAATTAGTTCTGTCAGATGATATAAAAAACTTACTTCGCTTCATTTTTATTACTTCATTTCAAAAAAGGGAAATTGATATGCGTAATATTACAATAATAAAACAAACAAAACAATATGAAAAGAAAACCTCGAACAGATAAAGTATGCAGGACCTGCACCACATAGTAATACTTGAAATTAAACTTTATGCCAATAGGCTGCTCTTTCATATAAAACTCTTCGTCTACTCATTACCGAAATGTAAAATTTATTTAATAAAATAACGCAGAGAGTTTTAAAACCATGAATGCAGTGGCGTAGTGATACTCATAAATAAAAAGAAAGGGTCCTTTAAGATTTCAAAACAAATATTTAACAAAAAAAAAACTATTTTTAAAGATTTTGCACAAACGCAACATTTTGTCGACAGGAGCTACTTTGGAAATTAAAGCCAAATTGTAATTCAGCCAGCAGAAGTAAAAGAAAATTTTTAAAAATATTGAACAACAACAAAATGCTTTTTGTCACTTGTGCTTACAGTTGCATTACTCGTCCCCAAACTCTGTTTGCGTTAATTCACTTAAGTAATTTGTTTTTAATTTATTAGTGAAATTGTCATTGCCATTGATGCGTGTTTTATACGAAGAATTCGATTTAAAATTGAAAGGAGTTGTGAAAATATTTGCAAGGATGAGAGAAAAACAAGTTGATTCGTTTACTTTTAATAAAATTAAATTTAAAAAAAGGACAGTTAAAAAAAAAATCTTAAAAAAATGGGATGATTCTTAAATTAGTCTACATTGTCTTTATTTTGCATGAAATTTCAAAATGGCTGTGATGTCCTGCCTTAAAAAATAGTCCTTTATAGTGGCAACTTATTATGCCAGCTAATCTGTAAAAGACTAACATTAAAAAAAAAACGAAAAAAAAAATACAAAAACGATTTAAGTAAGATACGATGCAGAATCGCCTCTGCCATGCCCGATTCAGATATGGGCAGGATATACAAACTAGTGGACTGTCGAACGATAAGATAAATTAATCAGATATTGTAAAACTATGAATTGTAAAATTCATTGGAATTTATTTTCTAGCTGAAAACAAAAGGACAACGCAGGAAAATGTGGTTGAAACTCATCCTTGTAGAAATACAGAGACACCCAAAATGTGGAAAAAAACGTAAGGCGTGTACAAATTTGTCTAGAAGGTGTTTAATTTATTAATTGGAATTTTTTTTAAGTGAAATTTCTTAGAACAACATGAAAATTTCAATGTCTGAAGCCATAAAAGTAGTGGTTGTGCTTGATTTTTGTACTCAAATAACATTCGTAGAAGCTGCTCTTGTAATAAATTAAGGATGTTGTTAATGTGTGCTGGAGGACTCGATGGTTTTAAACAAATTTAATATATTTAAAATTTATGGCGTATAGCTTTTATATGTTTTTATTAGTTTTAACTGATCTTTTTTTTTATTATCCTTGTTGAAATAAAAAATATTTAGAAACATTGATGAGAATCTTAAATCCTGAAGGTATGGCTTCAAGCAGGCCACATGTGCATACAAGGATGTGTAAGTTTCGAATTTCTTGAAAATTCCATTATTCAAAAGCCATAATGAATTAGGATATAAGCTAAACTGTTCTGAAATCCTTGAAATATCTTTTTTCGAGTCTAATAAGCCTTATTGCAACACCAATTTCCATTTGGCCAAATTTTACTGCTTAAGGAGGCCACATATGTATGTATATGTATGATTTTCGCTTTTTTTTTAAATCCCGAAAGATAAAATTATCATGTTTGATTAAAAAACTTACAGATAAATTTTCCAACGTTTTGAATAAACAAACTCCAAAATATGTCAGCTAAACGGTTTTAATGAACGACCTGGTATTTGTGAGTTGGAAAATCTGCCGAAAACAAAGTGTATTAAAAAATTTATTTAACAAACGAATCACGTTCACAGACGTTTTTTGGCAAATATTTTAAATATCATTTCGGAATAAAGTCAGAAAATCAAATATACTAAAATCACGAAACAGCAAATCCTCACACAAAACAGAAACAGATGAACTCCCACATACATGCGGAGGCCACAAACCACATTTGGGTTTGAACAGAAGGAAAGAAACAATTTGGAAAAAGCTCAATTGGCGGCTTCCCTTACGAACAATTGTAATTATTTTACGGCGATTTTATTCGACTAATTTTAAATACAACAAAAGCACTGAACAAAAAAAAAAAATATTTAAGCAAAAGTGTTTTACACGGTTCAGAAATGAAGGACTAAAATATCCTGCAGTTTTCTCATGCAGATTTGATTTCAACAAAGCTTTGCTTTTAAGGTTGAACGAATATTAAATAATATTGCTAAGACTAACGTTACGGGTTTTTTAAATAGCTTTAAGCGGATTTTGTGAAATGAAATTTTGTTTCCGCTGAAAAGTTAAAAATTAAAATTTAAAAATAATTAATGCGGGGGGAACTCGAGCACATCCTTCCCCTGCATTATACATCTCACGAATTAATTCTGAAATACATTCTCAAACATTTATTAAAGAAATAGAAAATAAGTTTTCTTCCACAGCGCGGCTTGTCACCCAACTGTTGTTAAAAGTATGCTCACACACACACACACACACACACACACACACACACACACACACACACACACACACACACACACACACACACACACACACACACACACACACACAATTTTACGAAAAATTGTATTTTTTATCGTGTGCACATTAATTAATAAAGTATCTGTTATTTTAATAATTAATGAAATTTGCCATTTCCGCTTCTCAAATAATAAATTAGACGATTGTTTTTTAATCGCCTTACAAGAAGAACAAATTGGCCAGTCTTACCGTTCTAAATGAATATGTCTTGCTCGGCAAAATTGAATGACATGAAATTACTTTTCATGTCGTTCATGAATTTTTCAAAAACTTTATTATGCAGAAAACATTATGTTGGAATTCAGGGCGTAACGTTACTATTCCGGTTCTGAAGTTAATATTTTATAAACATTCGTTTTGAAAAAAGTATTGAAAGTGTAAGGAGAAGCATGTCCAGAAAAGCTTCTTGTTCGAATAAAATTAATATCTGTAATGTTTTAAATTTTTTACAACTAACACTTGAGCAGCTTTAGCTCTCTACTAACATGGAATTTTCAGCATATCCATCACGAAGCGAAATGGATACAAATTTTTAATACATAGTTTTTAAATTAAAGACGAGCAAATCAGCTGATTTGTATTAGAGCGGGCTGCATAATTCCGCCTTTAAAGTTTAAAAAAAAAAAAAAAAAAAAATTAATAAAAATGTAGGTCTAAACAGGGTACTATAATTAATTTTTCTAAAGCTTCCAAGTTGACAGATGGATTTTATTAAATTTTATCAAATAGATGCACTCGCTAAGAATCAGTAAAAATCGAAATCAGTAAATGACGGAAAATCCTTTCAAGGCTTTAAATCAAAATGCCGATTATATTAAGACTATACCAAATAATAATTTGTAAAACTTCTTTCTCTGATTAATGCTTGCAATTAAATTATTGTAAATGCACTTTTTAAAATCGCAAAGTTTGAATAGATTCCACAGAGTCGTCATAGGAGCCGCACATGGCTAAAGTGCAAATTTATTGTCCACATTGTAACGGGTTCTCCATTTTGCGGCTTTTTTCATAACATTTCTTTTTTATTATAAAGTTTGAACGTGGACACTATATGTGAGATTCTATATCATTTACATGGCTACCATATGAGGTGTTGCCAGCATTGATTGTTTTGAGATAATTTTCGACACCTCTTTCGACATATTGGGCGGCATCTCAGTCATAACTTGACGAATGTTGGTTTTCAAGTGCTCAACAGTTAAAGGCTTATCAGCATAAACACGGTCTTGCGCGTAGGCCCACAAAAAAAGTCTAATGATGTCAAATCGCATGATCTTGGTGGCCAGTTGATATCGCCCCGCAGAGAAATTACGCGGCCAGGAAACGTCTGTTGCAATAAGGTCATATTCGCTCGAGTTGTGTGGCGTGTAGCACCGTGTTATTGAAACCACATATTCTCCAAGTCGTATATTTCAATAGCAGGCAAAAAAAAAGTCAGTGATCATATAACTATAACGCTCCGAATTGAGGGTGGCAGTCGTTTCATCGTCTTTTTCGAAAAAGTGAGGTCCATTCACACCTTCGGACCTAAGAGCGCACCAAACAGTGATTTTTTTTCAGATGTAATGGCCTGCCTCTCTTCAATTACTTGAGGATTTTCAGAACGCCAAATACGACAATTTTGTTTATTAACATATCCACGGAGTAAGAAATGTGTTTTATGGCTGAAGAAAATTTTGTCCGAAAAATCGCCGTCCACCGCCTGTTATTCAAGCACGCATTCCACGTATCTAGGACGGTTGTTCAAGCACGCATTCCACGTATCTAGGACGTTGTAAATGGTCAGGTGGCTTCAGTTGTTGTGTGAACTGGACTTTATATGGATGTAGGTGTAGACAGCCCTAAATACTGAGAACGACGAGGAATCGACACATTCGGGTATTCAGCAACACTTTCACTTACAGCAGCGATATTTTCAGCGGAACGATCGAAACGATAATGCACAGGGCTTGCAAGATTTGTAACCGCTTCAGTCTCTTCAAATTTATTCACAATTCTGGCAATTGCTTGGGTAGTTGGATGATTATGCAAACCCTTATCTCCTCTGGAAGAACCAGAATCACCATTTTTGTAATATGTTTTGATCATTTTTATTCGTTGTGTTATAGTTAAGCGATCCATTTTTGTCAGTGTCAGACTTTCAAAAAAAAGATAAAAATTGATTTAACAGCTTAGTTTGACAGATGTCGAATTGCAGTCCTATACTTTTGAAAAAATGAAATGGATAACCGTTATATGTGGGGTTGGCTTAAATCTCCACGTATACGTTGTGGCCGGCAATAAAATGCTGTCGGCGTAGACATATGACTCTGTGTAGTTACGCATAAGGAATGAAAGGAAAGTAGATATATAAAACGTTTTGTGCCATAACTGAGATGTAATTTAAACGGCGAAATACCTTCTTTTTAAATTTTTTTTTTAAAATTATCCCCTACCTACTCCTCTGAATTGCATTACAAACTTTTTTTCTTTTTTTTGGTTTTTCAATTTATAGCCTTGAGCTTTAATCCCGCTCTGCTTGTGTCCCATTTCCACAATATGTTTCCTTAGCTTGAATAGAGTTTTCTGTGAAAACAATTACAAAAGCTCTACACGAAGACATAAAAGAAAATAAATCGAAACTTTTAAGAGATTCATTTACATTTTTGATTACTAAACGTTTTAGCAGTGCTACGTGGCTGCATGACGGCCGTTCAAATGGCAAATCTAAAATCATTAAAGCACAGCAAAAAACTAACAATCAATTGTGTATTGAGAAAAAAAAAACATTTACAAATTGCTGTAAGGACATTTACCTTAATGTGACTCAGTGGACAGAGAGTGGTTAACAGCGATTATGAAAAGGTAGTCCTGCTCCAGGCACTTTTTTTATTTCCACTATATTTATATGCGAAAAATATAATACTCGTTTAATATAATAAAAGTTCCCGTAACTTGCGGAATTAACTACTTAGTGGAATAAATTCTCTTTTCCACTTGAGGGGGCTTCTGGTACAGCTTGAAGTAAACTTCTTTACAAATAAATGTTACGAGAATTTAAAAGAATTTTTATATGATTTATTTTTCATAATTTTAAAAATAATTCAAAATATTTTCCTATTTATTTTTTTATTAATTTACTAAATTATTTATTTATTTTAGTCTACAGAACAAACATTCCTCATAGGCTGAAGTCATACAAAATTGAGGAATAAATTAGTTTTAGCTTTTTAAGATATCGTTACTCTCCAAATAAATCAAATATGTGATAAAATGATACATTATTAGCATAAACAGTAGGATAATATTTGAAATGTAACATCTGGGGATTACGAGTGGGGCTAGTTGGGGCATTAAAGTGGATTTTGTTTAGCAGGAAAACTAATTTGATTAATTTCATCTTATTATTTTACATCACAATAAATTCTTTTATAAGAATACTTTTAAAGCCTCTCAACTATTAAAGTTGTGGATTCAATTAGTAGATTAATTAGTTATCAACAGTTTCTGATGAATTATTCCAATTTTCTGGCAAGGATCAGCACTTTTTGGATGAACAATATTCATTACGTGCACTGAGCAAAATGTGTTTCTAACAAAAATATTTTTAACATATTTTTATTTATTTGCCTCCGAAGGCGAATGAATAATGCTTAGCTTAGTAAGCCGGAAGGCGCTGGTTCGATTCCTGATAAGCCGAAAGGGTTGCAGGTTAAATTAATTTTTACAACAACAAAAAAAAAAGGATTTGTGCTCAGCATTAAATTATTTTGTTTTTATATTGTTCATGAATTGATTAACGGATGAAGTTAATAATCACTTTATGGTTCTCGGGACATGTTTAAAAGTTACACTGTGCTCCACAAAAATATTTCTTTACTATCTATCTTCCCTTGCACCATTCTATACCTTAATTTAGTGTACCTTGCTCTGCATGGGCAAGTTCCATATCGCTAATGAAAGTATCGGAAAAAGAACTATGAAGCCCAAAATCTTTTTTCTAATAATGATGCAGCTGAATTCAGTTCTTTTCTATAGAATAAACTTGAAAAAAAGCTTTAGTGGCCAAAGCTTTTACGACTTTTTGCTGCTAATGATGCAGCTAAAATGCTTTGTTCTCTACAAAACAAACAGATTCATTAAAGACTTTTTTCTGTTAATAATGTAACCGAATTGAGTCCTTCTCTACAGAACAAATTCGTTCATTTAGCGTATATAAAGTATATAAAGCTGGAATTTTGACTTCAAACGTGTACACTGTAGTCAAAAAACTAAACTAAAGTATTTTGTTAAATTTTTCAAAAATGCATACTTATTTTATAAAAACAAATAAAGAAACAAACATCTATTTTATTGCACATATAATTATATGTACTGTAAAAAGCTGGGAATGCCTAAAACAGGAAGTCGTGGTCAAATGGTGACAAGGATTTAGCTGCCGGGGTATTACCATACAAGATAATGCCAATATAAACACCATTCTCTCAGCCGACCTTGTGCTGCAATGGTGCATGGCCTTAGTAACACAGTATATGAAACGGCTTTTAATGCAGTTTAAGCTTTTTAGAGCCGAAAATTTACAAAATAAAAACACTATATATAAAATAGAATGTATTTTATTGGGGGAAAAAATGTGCATAATAATTTTGTACATACTCCATCCTTGTAAACATCCTTAAAAACTAGGAACTAAGAATCTTTGTAATCAAAAGCCCTTTTCATAACATCCTTTAAGCTTTTTATCACTATTTATTAGCAGTTACTCGCCTTTTTACCATTACAGGACTCGTAATCTTTTCGCCTGCAAAAATGTGTGGGTATCCAGATGTTATTTCTCAGATGAAAACTTGCTAATAGTTTTAGGCTTGAATGATTTTTCTGAATTGAATAGTAACAAAGAAGCGATAATTATAAAGAGATTAAATAATAAAGATATTAAATTATAAAGATATTAAATAAATAAGGATTAAGTATTCTTAATTTATAATTCCACTGAACAGCAATATTTGCCAGCTTTTGCTTTAAACCTCAAGGGAAAAGCACCAAACATTCTAGCGAGTAATGGAACATGACTAGTTCCTTCTTTGGAATGCATAAACCTTTTTTTTTTTTTTTGAAACTTTTATCTTTAAGCTTTAATTAGTTTGATGTCAGGTGTCGCTTGGCGTATGATTATTATTAATAATTCATTTGGCCGAATGAATGCGTGTGATTAATTTAATAATAACAAATGAGACTTTTACGACTAAAAAGTTATTAATTACGACAGATGCTAAAGTGCTCAAAGCATATGCTAATGGACAAATCATTACACATCCTTTTTTTTTTGTGTGAATATTGTAAGCCATGTCAATTAAGGATATATAATACGTAACTGTCATCACATTGTCATAACAATCAGCATTTATAGCAATTAAAGCCATTAATTATGAACTTTTTTACAGGCTCTTTTTCTAATTGCTTTTAAGATATTTCAAAATTAATTCCCATTATGGCTTTTCTGTTGAACAAAAGTTGTTAAGAAAACGAAATCACCTTAAAATACTTTCAGAATGTCTAGACAAAATCTAAATGATCAACAAAAAGTTTCGCCCAACTTTCCTTTTGTTTAGCTAAACCCCATATGGGGATTTTTGTAAAGAAAAAATATTATTACTGAAAGCATTCACAGGTTGAAAGAAAAACACGTTTAAGCATCTTCTAACGACTTTTCTCTGTGACAATAATAAAAATATAAAGTATATATTAAGTTTTATAACCTCATTAAAAGTTCAGCAAACAGTTTGTGTTGTAAAAATTTCTTTACATTTTCTTTCTCTAACAAGTTATACGCGCATTGCAAAAAGCACAAAAAGCGTACGAAAAAAAAGCACAACAATCCAAAAAAAATTACAAGTCATAAACTGTGAAGGCAAATAATTATGAGAGTTAAGAGTAAAATAAAGCAAAAACAAAAATACCCTTAAAAAGCTTTGAAACGTATAAGAAGTAATTTAAATAATATTTCTGTCCTCATCTGCACTCTGCAGCCAATGGGATGCCGCCAAAAAATTTTGCTATCCAATATAAATTAAAATCCCAATTAATTATCCCAATTAATATCCCGTATATGCCATTTTCGTAAAAAGGCATTAAATTATTTAACTATTCTGTTGGATAACGAATATAACTTGAAATAATTTTAAATTATAATTGTCTTCATAAACGGATGCTTCACTTTCAAAATCGTTTAACGCCATAAAACACGAAGTTGAGAAATATCACAAAATATTATATGTTGCTATTTAAAATTCTTTTCAAATTACAAATTCAGAAATACGATGTACGAGTAGACTATATTAATGCAAATGCATCTTCTATCGGACACCATATAGGAAGTACACACAACAAAATGTGCCTAATAGTACCTAATAAAATAGAACAAAATTAATAAAATATCTCTATGGTTTTTTTCAAGAAGAACATCTTATTTTTTTCATAAGGAACACCTTTTTAAAAAAAATTAAGAAGAATATCCAATAAAACCAAGCAAAAAAAACTATTTAAAAAAATTTAATAAGATATCGTTATAAAATCAAGAAGGAATCCTTATTGTTTCTATGTATGTTAACTCATATTTCTGAAATAATAACAAAGCTTATATAATCAATAAGTTATCCTTATCAAAAATCAAAGCAAGATCATTTACACACAATCATATGGGAACGTACTAAAATCAAGAAGAAAACATTTTTGAAAAAATCAAGCAGGCGACCTAATGAAATCAATAAGGAAAACCTTTTTGAAAAAATTTATAAGGTTGCCTAATGAAATCATTAAGAATTCCATTCTTTGTAAATAATTCAGTAATTAAATAACACAGAAAATTGCGATTTTTGTAAGGTAACTACCTTAGTGATTTTTAGCCTCCCAACTCCTTCCTTCCTACTGGATTTCCTCCTTTATTTGAATTCCAATCGTAAAAATTCGTTAAAATGCAAAAAACTTAACTAAAAGTAAAAAAGGTGCGTAATCTGATGATACCCTTCTCCTGGAAATCATCCTTTATTTGAAATTCAAAATTTTTTTAAGCTGAACGTGCGTTTATATTACTTTTACTAGTCGATTTTATGTCTTAAAATATGAGTATATTTCTTATATATTTGCCAGTAATTGAATAACACAAAAAATTGCGATTTTTGTAAGCTACCTTAGTGTTTTTTAGCTTCCCAACTCCTTCCTTCCTACTGGATTTCCTCCTTTATTTGAATTCCAATCGTAAAAATTCGTTAAAATGCAAAAAACTTAACTAGAAGTAAAAAAGATGCGTAATCTGATGATATCCTTCTCCAGGAATTCATCCTTTATTTGGAATTCGAAATTTTTTCAAGCTGAACTTGCATTTATATTACTTTTACTAGTCGATTTTATGTCTTAAAATATGAGTCTTATATATCTTATGTCTTATATATTTGCTAGTAATTGAATAACTCAGAAAATTGCGATTTTTGTAAGGTAGCTACCTTAGTGTTTTTTAGCTCCACAACGCCCCAAATTTAATAAAATGCAAAAAATTAATAAGAAAAATTGGGAAAATTTGATAAGGATAACATTGTGGTGATTAGGTATCATCACAGGACCTAAAATGTATTATTTCCAAAAAGTTTTAGCCGCCCATCACCTTCCATTCTTTTAGAATTTGGACTTCTTCCCTAAGGATGTGTATAACTGCTAAATGTAAAAAAAAAAACTCAAGTGCCAGTGTGTGTTTCTCTAATGGATTCTGTTGTTTTTACAAACTACTTGGAGTCGCCCACTTTTTCCAGCATTAACTATTTCATTCCATAAATAAATGTTGCCAGAATTCCTTTTAGAACAGAGCTATGTTATTATGTTAACAGTAGTCTGTTAAATTATTTGTTTTGTGTCTGTTATAAATTTCGAAATTTCATTTCACACACATGAAGCAAATTATAAAATTGTACTTCGCTTAATTGCCGTTTCAGGTGACACTTCTAACGACAGACTAAAGAAAAGTCACAATATAAGTACTCATATATAAAACTTGCTATGGGGCGCTGCGAAAAGACTTGAGACTCTTTTAGAATATTGTAAATGTTATGTTACATAATTTGACATTAAATTCGAAAGTTATATATTCTGAGTTAAAACTTCTTAGAACTCCTCCTATCTAAATACATATTATCTCATATTATACGATGCTATTTTACTATTCATTACAAGTTGATTTAAAAAAAAACAGTTTTTAGGATATAAAAGAAAAAAACATTAAGGAAGTTATACTTTTCTGAAAAATATTGTTTCAGCAGCTAATTTTTTTCAGAAGGCAACTTTTCAGAAAATATTATTTACGTCTCTTTAAAAGCCTTAGATTTTGCATTTAGCTAAACATTACAATGAAATAATTAAATTTTAGGGTGTGGGAATGTGGGAATAGTTGAAGTAATCCTGTTAAAGCATTTCTTGCTCGGATTCATGTCTTTCCAAATTGAATTTCATATTCATTTAACATTTATTTTATTGATTCGTCATTTGAGTATCTAAAGGGCTAATGGGCAGAAAGTCCCCTAACTAAGTTATTTGCTGGCTAATAAGTATTGTCCTTCCCAGGAAGTGGATACAAAAACACAATAAAACGAAAGTTTCCTTGTGGTCTATAATATTTGTAATGTTGTTAACATTTCTAAATCATACAATACTTGGAAAATGTGACACAAGATTTTGTAATGAAAATGAGTAAAATGACAAAAATAGTCTTTTAAAAATGTTTTCAGTTCCCCATACATGTCCAGCTAGTTTTGCTCTTTATGTCACATAGGGTTAGAGGGGCCTGTGTTCCCCCGCTGTTTCTTTATGCTTCTTATTTTATTTGCGATGTGATTTTCTGTGACTGTGAAAGTTTCAATATTCCTTAGTTTCCTTCGCTTACGTTATGCACACCATACGTTAGTCAAAAAGGATAACCTCACATTTGATGTCTGTAAAAGATGGCCTTAAGCCCTGCCCTGTAGGTTTTGATTTTGCCATTTTAAATATTATTAATTTTGTATTAGAAATATAATTTTCTGGTTTGTACTTGATTACAAAAAGATATGAAGCATACAAAAAGGATGTATAAATAAAAGGTTTATACTCGTATTATTTTGAAGAAATGTTTTCTAAAGTAACATTTTCATTTAATATAAATTACACTATTCCATACGCAAGCAGACGACTTAGACGACATTGAGCTTTAGCTGAACTTTATCACAGAGTTATTAAAAAACTTTTTGATTTACGACTGTATTCACATGTAATATTAAACTCACTTGAAATGTGTATTATTGAATTTTTCTCAAGCCTTTTATATATATAAAGTAATTCTCTGAGAGGCGGCGGCATAATCTGACACATTCGACAGCAAATAAAATGAAATGAATAATGAAGAAATATTTTCTTATCAAATATCATTCACTTTCTTTATTCGAATGTTGAATGAAACAGCTTAACCTCAATTTAAAAGTCTTAATTTTTCAAAAAAAAAAAAAAAAAAAAAAAAAAAAAAAAAAAAAAAAAAAATGTTCCTTTTTCTCGTATAGAACATAAAAAATTATTTATAAATACGAGACCGCATGAATGCTGAAAATTGAGTTGATTGCTTGAAGCCTTACAAAGCCAAAACATATCGAATGAGTTGTATGGGCGAGTATGTCACTGTATATGTTTAGGCATTAATGCGCGTTCGTGTAGCAACCTAGCAACCCTTTCATTAGGCAGGCTTTATTTGCCGGGGGGAGGGAAATAAAAGTTCCCATTTAAAATAAAATAAAAGTTTAGTTATGCCTTCTTACATAATACTTTTTTCATTCTTATTTAAATCCTTCTGTATTGTTTTTCTTGTTATTGTTTAGCATTTTTTCGTTTATGGCCAGTGAATAAAAAGTAAATGGCAATGTGGCTGTATGTGCGTATAGGTGTATGTGTGTGAGCATAATCTTATTCTTTAAATCTTGAAAAGGAATTGAAATCTGAACTTGCTTAACTTTTTTAAGTCAAATACAGCAAGCAAAAAAAATAAAAACAAAAGGGATATACAGGGAACTTGAAAGACTGAGTATGCATTCAATAAAAGCGTTTTAAAATGGGAAGGATTTCGTTCAAAAAACAAAAAGAAAGGAATTTAATACTCGCTTATTTATAGCCACTTATAAGACAACAAAATGTTAAAGAGATTTCCTTTTTCTTTATTGTAACAAAGTGTTTGCTAGCAAACTTCAGTTGAAGACCACATATGCCGGGGCATAGAACATAAAACTCCATATTACCAGCAATAATGGCTGTTAGCAAAGGTGAAAGGAATAAACTACTTTCAGTTTGGCATTATCAAAAAAAAAAAAAAAAAAAAAAATTAGACAGGTAGAAGTTTGACAAGTTTACTTTGCAGATAAGGCGCAGTGAGACAAGATGACAGTACTGCTGCCACACATGTATGTACATACATTCGTTAGTTACATAATCTAGCATCAATATAATTATTTTTATTGCTGGTAATGTTCAAATATTAAGGCTTTAAATGAAGGCAACAGAATTTCCCAATAAGGATATAACAAGGATACCACAGATTGGATTTCGTAAGATGCATATTAAAACATCTCTTACTTAAATTTGTCACATATGTCACAGATATTTAAGTAAAGAGAAATTTAAGGAAATCATTTGTACTTTCGTCCTTAGTAACTTGATATTAATAAAGATGTTATCTTGCTGAAGAACCCTTTGAGCTGTCTGCCTTTATATAAAAGGATATAAAAAACTCTTTTATAAAACAATAACTTTTATTTTTACAATAAGTTATTGTATGGTTGCTAGTCCTTTTAACTCTAAACCATTTTTCCTTTCAAAAGAAAAGGGAAATTTCTACAACATAAATTTCAATTAGCTGCCAGGATAATAAAAGCATTTATTCCTGCTCATAATAATTGAGGTCGCTTAAATGTACATACAAAATCAGGAGTGTTAAAAAAATTATTTTTTATTTGTATGTGTTTATAATAATAATTCTTTGAGGCGGCTGCACGGACTTGCAACACTTCAAACTTTGTGTAACCTCATAACCTTTTTTCCATTTCTTCCCTCTACTTGTGCCCTGATATCCTTATTGGTTATTCTTAGCAAAATGAGCCGCTAGTCTACGAACTGTGACGGCTTTACTTGCTTACTTGTTAGTAACATTTTAAATATGCCTGCCATTTATTTTGCATTGATTACTCGTATTTAGAAGACAGAATTGTGGCAGCAAAAGGTTGTGGTGGACCCGCATACTCTGCACACACTTCAACATAAAACGTGCCTAAAGGATCTCAATATATTTTTGCATCTGTATGAAAAAGAACAAAGAATTTGTCTCTTCTTGAAAAAGGAAGCAAATGAAATATGAATAAAATACGGGTGTAAAGTGTTTAATTTTTTTTTTTGGTTTTGTTTTAACAGAATTTTGAGTAGACGAATTTAAGTAGGCAAATATTTAATACGTTTAATTATTTCTTAGAATTATTTAAATGAATGTTATACGTCTCCTTGAATGTTTGATATTGTAGGAGGAATGTTTGATTTCAGGAGACGTATAACGAGTTTAGAATTCTTTTCTTTTCAGCAACAGATGCCCCCAAGAAATGTCCGTTCATATGAATGATGGTGGAAGGAATGTTATGCAGGATAGTGGTTAGTAAGATTAAACTGTTTGCCAGGAGATACTTAAGATCCTTGCTGTTCTTTACAAGGAAGTAAGTTTTTATTTTCAAAAACAACTTTGTGCTTTGCTTTGATACTAAAGTTACAGTAAAGATGATCTTTTCAGTTTTTAGAGAGATACGGAATAAAATTAAGTGCTTATTTGATTTTGTTCACTCTGCTAAGAAAGTAAAGGGAACCAACAGTTCAACACATTCAGGGTTTAATACATCCAGTAAAAATAAAGCGATTACTTGGCAGAAAATTCAATAGAAAGTTTGTACATTCATTTGGTAAAGGATGTGCATAAAAGGTACTGTTTTTATACATTAACAATATGGAAAGCAAAGAACTACAACAAAGCGATTCTTAGTTCTTACTGAATGAGTTTAATCTATTTAGGAGGATTTTAGTACTCGTTCCACTTTAGAATGCAGTTGTGACTTGTATGTGGCCTATTCATAATAGCCTAATGGAGGGGAAATATGCCACTTAGAGCTTTCAACACGCTCTTGCACGAGCATGCACATGCGATTGTTGCCCGATTAGTGGTATCCTGTTAAAAGCTGCCATGAATAGTGATGCAGTACGCGGGAGTTTACCTGACTAGATCTTCGTTGGTTTATAATAGGAGGAGAGGTCACCTATTTACCACAGGACTGTATAAAATCTTAGCTTTATTCCAACTGTTGCTAAGCTAATGATGATTAAAGGATGATGACTGCCTTCAGCGATGTGCTTAAAGATCTCAAGGATATACCCATACTAGCACTCGCCAAACAGTGTCGATATTATAGATTTATGTACAAACTGAGTTAAGAGATATCCTACTTAAAAGGATAACAGGTTATGCTACTAAGCTGTGTCTCAACGATTTTATGCTCCCAGATTAGTTGATACTTAAATTTACTGGCAGAAACAGATCTAAAGAAGCAGGCAATTGTAATAAAAATTATCTTTAATAACTGCACTATCTTTAATAATTTTAAGTGCATTAAATGCAAAGAAAAAAGAACTTTTACCAAAAATTGTTTGAATTAATCATGTCGGTTATTTTGTGTTATTCCTTGATACACAAGATTATGACATCGAAAGGACATAAAATGTCTTTTAAATCATCACATCTTAATTTATGCTCAAAGACATATTTCTCTTCTTTTGCCACTTTACCATCTACCGCAATATTAAAAATCCTTTTACACAGAATTTTGTATATATTAAAAATTTATTGTTCATTTATAAAATGTAACCTTTTAATATTTGTTGGTGTATTTGTTAGGTAGCATGTAAAGAAAAATAAATTTAAATGTGTACTCGCACATTTTGTATTAGTTTATGCGGTGCAGGAAAAGTTCACTGCACCCTTTACTTTTATTTCTATTCACTCAAAACCAATGACTGTCACCGAGCATCCTTGATAAAGGTACAGACAAAAAGCAAAAAAAGAAAAAAAAGAAAAAAAAAATTAGAAAAAATAAAAGAGAAAAGGAACAGAAAATAAAAGAGAGATAAAAAGTAGAATATAATTTGTAAATAGAATTTTTTCCAACTTCATGGGTTCATGATGCCACGTCCTTCATGTTATATATCTGTAGTAGAATGCCTGTGTGTCTAGATTTTCTATTTATACAAATTAATGAATTTTTATCTGCACTAGTACATTAAGGACTTTTCTCTATTTCATTCATAAACTATTTACACAAGTGAATATTGTAAATGAAATAAAAAAATATTAATAAAGAAATCGATATAAAAGCTATTTGCTGCTTATAGATAAATATATTTTCTTTAATTTAATTATTGGTAATTGAATTTCCAGGGAAATAATTTTGTATGAGTTTTCTATATAAAAGCACTCTCAGTTTATTTTCATTTATTTTATGTTTTTCCTTTTTGAATAAAAGAATGGGAAATATAGATAATTATTGAAAAATAATTTTGCAATTTTCTACAATTAATTAAGTTGAAAAGAGAAAAAGCTCTCTAGCACAATAGTTCAATTTTCATATAGAATATTTCCAAACCTATTCAATATTCATTTAATGAGTAAGAACAATGTTATTATCCTTCACAGATGATTTCTTTATTCCTGTTATTCCTAATAGAGTTCTCGAAAAGTCTAATATAACTTTTCTTATCTGTTACTATAAAAAGTAAATTCTTAGCTTAACTTACGACCAAGAAAGCTTTAGCAAAGCCTTAAAGTATGCAATTAGTGTAAGTTTAAGTGACTGCCGTTTTAAATTATACGAGGCTTTTGAAAAAAATTACCTTCATGTCGCCTAAAATATTAAAACCAGGCCAAGTGAAACTTAACAACGCCCTAAGAGTTGAATACAAAGTAATTAACAAACATTTACTGAACACCGCCCCTCACTGTAATCTGCTTAAAATAAGCCAGTTAGTGTTATGATTACAGTGTAGAGCATGATTGTGCATGCTTGAGGTCTTATTAAGAACATAATCTGATCATTTTATTTATTATGAAAATTGCCAAATAAATAATAAGGCGTGTGTGAAAATTAATGATTCCTTATCCTGAATTTATAAATGCACATTGAAAGTATTGAACTTTTTCAAGGATCAATTATAAGAATATTTTTAATGGAAACATTTATTTACGAAATAAGTTTTCCTTTAAGCTGGCAGTTGTCATAGTGTTGTGTAAATATTAATTTTGGAAAAGAAATATTTGGAAACATTCCAGGCTATTAGAGAGTGCTGCATAGAAGCACCTAAAGAGAATCAAATGTATTTATGCATAATGATAAAAATAATTAATTAAGAAATTAAAAACAACAACAAGAAAATTTTCAAAAATTATAAATAGGGTAATGTGGCTCTTCGGAACCAAAAAAAAAAAAAAAAATTAATTCGCAGCCTTTGATATCATCAAATTAAAAAAAGAAGCCAAGCAAACTATAGTTGTATGTAAATGTATCTAGATACATATTTTATATTGTATTTAATTTTTTGTCAATAAGTTGTTGTCACTAAATTGCAAACAAAAGAAGAAAAGTTTTAAAGTGATTACGTGTGGATGGCTGTTTATTGCAATGCTAAGGAAAATTTATATGAAATGGAAATTTTCTTACTCTGATTTTTCTTCGCAAATCAGATACAACCGTACTCTGTAATGCAAAAGTGGGTGCTCAAATTGAAGGCAAATGTCCTGCGATTTCCAAACAGAAAACGTAAAAGAAGAAAAAAGTTTATTCTATAGATGATATTATAATTATTATTCCTCAATTATTATAAGAGGAAAACCAAAACCAAACTATAGACTAGGGAAGGTAATTATATCTGGTTTAACATAGAGGTTTGGCCAAGGAGCTGGTATACTCGGGACGTGCTGGATTAGGTTGTGCATAACAAAAGTGTCAGACAATCTGAATGCTAATGGCAGTCCACTAGCCATATAGCTGGTTGGAAAAGAATAGTACATAATTCCTTTAATTAGGGTTTCGCCTCCGTATAAGGTGAATGAATAAGGCACAGCCTACTAACATGCATGTAGCGGGTTCGATTCCTGCCTAGACTATAGATGTTTTCCTGCGGACAAACCGAAAGCTTAACAGGTTAAGTTATTTAAAAAAAAATAAATTATATTAGCTATTTATATGTATACATTTATAATGTGTGGGAGCTGAAATAAATGAAGCTGAATACGGTTTTTTTTTAACTAATTTAAGCCGCAAAGCTTTCGCCTACGGAGACACCCTAATTTGACATTCTTTGCCAGTTTTTGTTCACAATTCTGGTATCTATAATTTTATAATGAGAGTTCCACATTTAGCTTTCGCTCTCTAATAATCAGTGGTCTGCTAAATCTTCATTATTAAACATTTTTTTCTATACAATTTTCTTAACACTTGAAAGTTTGCAGGAAATAAAAGTAAACATTTTTAAAAGTGCGTTGACATTAAAGAAATATTTGACGAAAGAACCGTAAGCACTAGAGAGAAATTTTATTTTTAAATTATTTAGAGAGCTGCTTATCTCTAAGATTTGTATATCCTTATTTCTATATCCATATTTAACAAATATGTATTATGCATTAAGGATCGAGTGATTTTTGTGAAGGTAAAAAAAAATTCCAAAATAAAGCACTCCTTCGATTATTGTTGTTATCATTTCTCCTTGACAAATACAAGGATCCAGATTTTTAACCTCTCGCCAAATGCCTGTTGGTCTAATTCCCGCCTAATTGAAAAATATAATTTAATGTTATAATTTGTTGGTTTTAAGTGAAATTCTTTAGAGCGTATGCTTTTGCAAATGTAAAAAAGGAATCTTTTTTTTTCGGTTTTTTTTTTTAAAAAAAAAGAAAATGATCAACAAAATGTTTCGTTAAATAAAAATATAAAAAGGAAACGGTTTGGCTTCATGGTTGGTTGACTAGTAGGTAGCTGGTGAGCTTCCTGCTCTGTCTGCAAAAATATTTGTTTGACTATTTTGCTGGTTTTTCTCATTTTATTTTAAGTTGTTATTGGTCTGGTATTAAACATGAACAATAATCTGTTCAGGATTTTATACACACACACACATATATATATATATATATATATATATATATATATATATATATATATATATATATATATATATATATTTTTAATATGTCGTTAAAACTGTATACAAGTGCATTTAGCCAGTCAGCCAACCATGCATTCAGCCATTTAGCTTTAACAGCTCAGCCCTTTTAAAAGCCTTTGCTCTCGTCTTTTGTTAATTTATTTGCTTATTTTTCTGTTTTCAACTTCTTTCGTTGGTCTTTTATGTCCTTTTTTAGTTTTTAATATTGAAGTTTAATACGCCGCATCAAACGGTTGTGGGGTTATTGCGGTACTAGTTTGTTAGCTGTGTTTACGAGTATTTGCTTTTCCCCCTCTCCCTTTTGCCATTATACTCGTCTATATTTGTACAGTTTTCATCTTTATCCTTTCTTTTACAACTTGTTGTTGTCATTTGGCTTTTAATGGTGCATTTCTCGTGCGGGCTTTTTTTTTTTTTTTTGCAGTCTGCTCCTTATACTTTGTGAGCGAGTCCTTCTACTGATTTGGGTGGCCTTTTCTTGCACCACAACCATTTTGTAATTGAATATCTTTTTCTCTGGCATAAACTTAAACGTTAACAATTTCATTTGTAATTTTTTCAGTTTTTAATTAGTGAATAAATTGTACACACTGTGTAAATGAAGATTTCACAACAATGAAATTTTTTTCTTTTTTTTTTTTTTTTTGCAATTCAAGCAACGGCTGTACAAATTAAAAATATAAATTTTCGTAGTTATAAGCAATTTTTTATATTCAAAAGGATATTTTTCAAGAAACTTCCTATATAAATGAAACAAAGAAAAGAGATTCATTTTCGATAGTTAAAAAGTAATAAATTCTCAAAATAAAAATCACTTGTAAACAAATGAATTTTATTAAAGGGGGGGTTTTCGGCATGCACAATTCAATTCTCGCTAATTTACATCATTTCATTTTTAAAAATTAAATAAAAATATGTTTTAAATGTACGATAAATATTCTGTTAAAAAAATTTTGGGTCACAACCATTTACATAGGTGAAGTGAATTGTTTCCAAGTGTAGAAAAGCTTTCTAAAAATTATTTTTCGTAAATACTTGCCTTGTTATAATTTCAATTTGTCCTTCTTTAAGAAGTAATACTAATGGGACTAATGCCGCACCATAATAAGTGGATTTCCTCACAAGGTCAGTGGCGGGATAATATTATATATAAAATCTTCTCTACTATATTAAATACACATTCCTTAATCTATAGTCTCACATTTGATTTGATAATTATAATTGCTTCCGGTTAAATATCTAAATATAAGCACACGTATAAATTTTTTAACAATGTGTGTGTATGTGTGGCTGCATATATATTACGGTGATAATTACTTTAGAATTGAAAGGTTTTTTTTGACCTCCAATAATTTTTAGATTTTCCAATGACTTAAAAAAACAAAAATAAAATATTAATTTTTTCAAAATTTCGTTACTTCGTTGTGTAGACTAGCAGGTAACTTTAATTTACGTTCACATATTCCTGATATACAATTTATTGACATTATACGTTATAACGTAATTTATAAACAATGGAATTATTATTAGCCCTTTTAAATCTTTATCTATTCGCCAGTGTGTTTATCAAATCATTGTCATCCGATATTTTGGTAATATTAAAAGGATTAGTCCTATAAAACCCACTATCGCTTGTAATAAATAGCTTTGAAGAAAATTCGAGAGTCGAATATGTATCGGGCTTTGAAAAAATCGTACTAAATCTTAATACTTCTGTATACTCGTATCTATATAATTCGTATATCAAAATGTTTTTTTTTTTTTTTTGCAAAATAAAATAGTTTTGTGTCATAGACTAGCTTTTGGTGGCGTCTCATAATTTATAACGTAAACGTTACGTAAAAATGTAGCTCTTAAAGGCAAAATCATCATTTCAAAAGTCACTTTAATTCTTGCAAATTTTGTTAGATGTTATTTAAGTAATAAAATATAAATACGTCACGTAAGCTGATTACGAAACGTATTTAAGGAAAGGATGGCTAAATTTTAAGAGTTGCGATTTTGATTGTGAATAAAACATAAATAATTTTGGGAAATTGTTGTCATTTCAATTTATGCGGATAAGATCGGGGAAATACCCGCAGCGAGCTCCGCAGCACCCCACCATCCAATGGACCAAATTTTCGATGACACTAAGGTTCATAATTAAGGCTCTATGGCGCTTACATTCCAAATTATCTCATCCTTTAGCTCTTGAATTGTTCACCTTCTCTTTCAAATAACCACAAAAGAATTGTAGTCCAGCGGTGTCAAAACTACATGATCTTGGTGGGCATTGCCACCAGTCAAAAGAATCATTGTTTTGTTAGTATTGTGACAAGTGGTGCTCATGTATTTCCTCCAGTTCTGGCCATCTGACGATAACAATCACCATTCTCAGTAACTGTCCGACCAACCTCATTTGGGAAAAAGATGGCCCTCCATGTCTATACGCTGTATGCATTGCTTTGTCCAAAATCCCTCTTGGATTATTATTCGCCCAAATGCATCATTTCTAATTAATAAGGAATCCACTGAAATATACGCTGTTACACATAAAATTATAATACGGATATGACAGAGAATCCATTTGATAAAAAGCGCCGCAATGAAGAGACTTAAACGACAGGCAGCAACTCATTTTTAAACTCACTTGCAGAGCAATTCGTTCCGATCGCTTGCAATTGTAGTTGATGGGAATTCTATGTAAGTTAGTTTGATCTGATCAACATACAAAGTGCTGGGACTCGTATAATTTAAATTACTTTTACCAGCTCATTATTTCTCCATGTCATCTCCAGGTCATCGCTGCCATCAATTTTGTGTTTAATATGACATCAGTAGTCGGTATTCGGATTAAAACAATTTCAGAACTTTTTTCTTATAACTTTAACAGTTAATAAAACTCAAATGAAAAGCTTATATTTGCTTCCAAACTACCAAAGTTTTATATTTGTTTAATTAAAAGGCAACACCTTTCTGCATTATTTGCCACAATGTTACACCTGAACAACTTTATTTACCGAACATGCAAAACTATAAGTAAAAATAGAAATAAAAACACAATAAAAAAAATAAAAATAAAAAATACAAAAGCAAATAAAAATGTAGAGAAGACCTCACTAAACAAAAATAGAAGGAAATAAATTTAAAAAAACCTGAAAGCTGAATAAAAATAAAGCAAATCAGCAAATAAAGAGACACTAAAACCTCTGATTGTGCTTTGAAAAAAGCACTTAAACGTTCGTTTGCTTATTGTTGTTTTCCTCCCGTTGCTTTTTCTAACTCAGAGCAATTTTTGTCATATCTTAAGCTTTCCACCACATTCGTTACCAAAACTAACTGCCAATAAATGATATAAACAAAACACAAACCTTACAGGAAAAATATAAAAAGTTATAGAAAAAACCAACATTTTTATACAATTCTTTCCTTTTTTGCTATCTATTGAAGAAAATAATTCTTATGCATGGAATAATTAGCAGAGAGAGATCCTTTCAACTCTTCTGAACAGGATTTGAAAAATAATTGCATACAAGTAAAACTGCCAAAGACGAGTATTTCGTACAAGTAAATTTCGAAATGTAAACAAATATTAATTGAGGGGAGCTTGCCAAAGTCAGTTGAAGGACAATTGCACCGAAAAAGTGTTTATCTGTCGATGTAACTTTAAGTTCGGCTTTCAAAATAATATTTAATTAACCATAAAACTAAAAAAAAAAAAAAAAATAAGTAAACAATTAAATTTATGATCAAATTGGTTTCGATAGTTGACCAAAATAAAAAAAAAAAATGAAGTATTTTTCCCCCACTTCTGCCCTGAATGATCGAAATCGATTTTGGGCGGATAATATTTATCACAAGGACGATTCAGTAACTTTTAAATTTTTTTCAGAAATCCAAAATATATACAGAGATTTGCTGTAAATCGCTAATGATTATCGTACTTCCTTTTAACGATCCTGCTCAATATTAAATTTTATTTAAAATCATGTCGCTGCACGTCAAGCACAGCCCAATTCGAATTCTTCTTATGGATTTTGTTAATTTTCAGCATCAAAATAAAATCTAGTTTTTATTTTATATACATGTATGCATACACGAGGTGTGATCAAAAATAACTATTATTTTCAATTTCATCCAAAAGTATTTATTTATTTACCAATAACTATTTTGCACCCTTTACAGTAATCCCTTCAAAGATACAATGCACTTATGCCAGCGTTTTTTCCAATCCTCGAAACACTTCTGAAAGGCACTTTTTAGTATCGCCAACAGCTCCTGTTTCGATTTTGGTTTCATCTCCTTAATCGTAGCAAAACGACAATTAAAAATGGATATAATATATTTATAATATATTTAATTATGGCTGTGAAAAGTGTTTTTCGCATAGTCAACAGCTCCTGTCTCGATTTTTCTTTTATCTCCTCAATCGTAGCAACACACTTTTCTTCCCTTTCAACGGTGTCTTCTGTTTTTAGAAGAGGAAAAAAGTCAGCGGGTCGAAAGCCCAATCAATACGGTGTTTGGAGCATGATTATAGTTTTTTTTGCCCAAAACTCATGAACATCAAAACACGTCTGACCTCTTTAGCTGTCAAAAAACCAACTGACAATCCAAAATGGCGGATATTGCCAATATATATAACAGACAGTTGTACCAACATTAGAGAAAAAAAATGCTAAAATCGAACATTCATTACTCAGGAAATTTGAAAATAACGCTTAATTTTTTAACATTTGTAAGTTACAAAGGATATCACCAAAATTATTAATGTTAAACATCCAGGAGGGGCCTTAGAAGTTTCACCAATTTTAATCTAAATTTTCGCAAACCTGTTTCCTTGCATTCCTGGATAGTAAATTCTCGTTATCCAATTTAAAATTCGCAATCATACACTGTGATAGATAGATGGGTAGAAATTACGATTATATTGAATTTTATTGATATAAAATTTTCCCACTTAAAAAAATATATTCGTTTTCCAACAGAGTACCGTCTTTGCCAAAAAGTACAAAACCACTCAACTTGAATTTCAGTTTTTTTTCGTTTCATAAAATTTTTTTCTTCGCCGATGAAATAATTTGTTAGACTGCAATGCCAATAATAAGGCGTTTATCGCTTGCCTAATATATTTTCCAAGTTTCGTCCTTTTCAAGATTAGAGTGAATATTATGCCATTTTCTAAACTTTATTACAATTTTGTTCACTTTTTTTTTTTTTTTTTTTTTGCTGTAGCATGGTCTACTGTGCAACCGGGTTCGCACTTGTGGTACTTTATGAGTGTTACAACCCCACAGCCAATAAGTAAACAGAGCTGCTTAGAATAGCTTTGAGGTGGGTCACCACATATTAAAAGATTAAAAAAAATACGATGGTTTTACTTAATTTTTTTGTTAAATTGATGGCGGTTTGAACATTTTTATTTTCTTCGCTGCTTTTGTTAACGATTTTTTAATATATTTAAATTTAGCTTTTTCCAAGGTACGCATAGTAGGCATTTTCAATGCCAAATTTATGAATTTTGTACAGTAGATATTTACTGTTGACAAACTACCCTCGTTTAAAGTTACAAATACTCATAAATAAAAGAAATTTCAATTTATAATTCTAAATATAAATTTATTTTGAGAAAAAATAACTTTGCATGGGTATTGCTCAGGAGCTACGAACGACTATCCAGATTTTCTCAAAAAAAATCATAACTGTTGACGAATCATGGGCGTGTGGTTATGACATTGAAACCAAAGCCCAATAATCTCAATGGAACCGTCCAGAAGAGCAAAGACCGAAAAAAGCACGTCAAGTTTGGTCAAATATGAAGCTTTTTCTCACTGTTTTCTTCGATTCCAATGACGTGGCGTATCTAAAATTCTTGCCTCTAGGTCGTATGGTCAATAAGGAATACTATTTCGAAGTTATGTGCCGTTTGCGCGATGCAATTCGTCTGAAACGCACGGAATTGTGAAAAAACCAATCATGGATTTTTGCACCTGTACGTCAGTTTTGGGCATGCAGTCACCAAAAAAAAAACACATGGAGCAAAAATTATTTTTCAGCGTGATGTATTTGAAAATTCAAGTATTTGAAAATTCTTCAGTAATAAAATTCTTCAGACAATTTGTTTTTGATGCGATGTTTGTTGAATTAATTTGAGAGTGATTTTGTATTGTATTGTATTGTATAAATGTTTCCAACCCTGGAGGGTTACTATGTATTTCGATTCGAAAGTACGAACAGCTCGAAAGTTGTTTTCGTTCCGAATTTAAAACCCTACCATGTAACATTTACGGAACGAACAAAAAATGTTGCCACTAAATTAAATAATTTTGGCATTACTTTCGAATGGATTATTCATCATTGGCAGCATTTATTAGACAAAATGACAAAACAATAAAAATAAAAATAACAAAAAAAAAAAAAAGAAATAAGTGAACGTTATAAATTCAACTTTTAGTAATTCATAATTTTTTATAATTTGGTTTTGTGTAATAATAACAATAATAACAATAAAACAATTTATAAAATATTCATTTATTTATTTTCTCAGAAGTTTTTTACTTATTAATTTATAGGAAAGAAAAAAAAACTTAAATTGTTATATAACATACTTAAATACTACACAACGATAACACGAGAATATATGACCTATAAAATACGACTTCTTTCAATTTCTATCATCTCCCTCTTTATTTCAAGCTTTACCATCTTAATTTGTTGATTTTCTATACTTAACTTCTTTTCATGTTCGAATTTATTTTTATTAAGTTTATAATTTTTTCTCTGCTTCGTATTAATATTTTTCCCAGTTTTTTCCCTATTAAAAAACACATTTATTAATTTTTTATTTATTAATATTCATAAATTTAACAATTACTTACATTTTCAGCGTTCCGTGTCGATATTTTCAATTGTTTCGTTTTTTTTTTATGTATCCATTAGCTCAAAATCAAACGAGTACAATTTCCTACTTTCGAGCGAGATTGGCATTTAAATTCGTAATACATAGTGAGGCGAATCCGAAAGTAGAGTTGCCATTTCCGATAATTGGATATGGCTACTCGAAAGTAGGAAAATTATTTACGAATACGAGTTAGATGGTAGGAAAAATCCGAATTCGTAAAATTTAACTTTCGAATCGAAATACATAGTAACCCTCCTGCTCTCTTTATGTTTCAGCAGTTGTCAATTGAGGTTTGGAAATGCATGAATATTAAAAATATCTTTTGATATGTATATAAATATTATATATATATATATATTTACATACATTGATGAATTTGATTTTAGAGCCAATTTTAAATAAATTGGGAAGAGCTCACAAATAAATATATTTTCCAAAGGCTTAAATTAAATAAATATTTTAGCTATCATTTTTTTATTTAAAAAATTTTTTAGTAACTAGTAATTGATGACTTGTTGTAAACAAACTAATTGTATCTGTACTAAGAAATTTTCATTTAAAAAAAAAAAAGAAATAAAAAAATAATTTAATTTAAGAGAAACATTTTCATAAAAATATCAATGAATTTTGTAAGCCATTGAATTGAATTTCGACCAAGTTTTATATAAATATTGATTTAAACTTACCACTAAAATAGCAAACTGATGACACGTACCTGAAAGTAAATAAAAATAAAAATAAAAAAAAATTAATAAAAATAGAAAAATGAAAAGGAATATATTTAAAAAATATTCAGATAATTTTCAATGGCTTGCACGCATTTATCCATGCAATTTATTTAATACCATCCGGTGATGAATATTAAATAGAAATTCCTTCTGGCAATTTATTTTCCAATCGATAAATCTTTCAATATAAACTGTAATATATATATTAAAAAAAAAAAAACATTTTCCTTTTCAGAAATTTAAAAATACTTTAAAAAATTATTCGATTTAAGTTATTGAAACAGCGAAGCAGCTAAAAAGTAGACCTTCATTTCATAACGATTTATTGCCAAATTTTACAAAAAGAAATAAATCGCGTATAATAAAAGTGTACGTTCCTGATTTGAAGGGCAAGCCTGTAATTGAAACAGCAGATGCAAACAATTTGTCTGCACTCACGCTACATGTAACTCAAACGCACCAATACTTACATGAGAGCATGAGGATTATATTGTTTTCTATTCTTGTTAACATGTTTTAGTTTACGAGGCTACACAAGCACACGCACATGCACATGAACATTTTCCGACAATAATGTTGTATAGAAATACACGCACGCAGTTTGAAAAGCACACTTGTATATAAGAAATAAATTATTAAGTTTATATTGAATAAAATAAGTTCATGTTAAAAATCCCACTTAACATGCATTCACTACATTTTAATTCAGTTTAGTTTTTTTTTGGTTTGCTCTACTCAGAATCCCAACCAAACACCCGCCATTCGTTGGAGCTTTTGTGTCAGTGAAGACAGTTGTAGAACAGAAGGCTCAAGGACACCGCTTATATTTGATGTTATAAAGGCCATGATGTTTTAAGTGCAACTAAGTTGCGAAAAAGTTTTTTCCATTTTGTTCAAGGTTTGCTTTTTCCTCTCTTTGCAATAAAAGCATAAAATATGATGTTGTTTGCTTATTTTCTTTCAAGTTGGATTTGTTTTACACTACTTTTACTTAATCGGTGTGTGTGATTATGTATTAAATAAAATATTAAATGAAAAAAACTATTAAAATGTATTTTATAACTTTATATAAAATATCTTCACATTTATTTGCAGCCAATTTTCGACCTCTTCAGCCACCAAAGGAAATAATCGCAAAATCATTTAGCGAAAAATAATAATAATAAAAAATATGTATTTTAAAGAGACGGCACTTTGTATGAAATAATATGAGTATAAAATAATTCGAATATATGGATTTCTTTTCATTTCTGCAAACTTTTTAATTCAGCCAACGAGGCATGAATTCGTGAGTAGAGAAAAAAATCGCCAAATGGAATACGTAAAATAAACATTAATACAGCCATTACTTAAAAAAATTGCTTGGAGGTAAACGGTTAAGAACAGCAGGTAAGTTATGGATGCTGCTAAATAGTATTCCGAGGGGCTTGACGTATCACATCGCTATGAAAACTACATTAATCCAGATTGAAATTATGTTAGAAAATATATCACAAAAAAAATCGAAAATTAGTGTTCCTTTTTGGTTTTATTATATTAATAATTTTTTATAACGACATCAGGAAGAAAAAACTTGCCAACTACAAAATTTCTTTATGCAGAAATGGTCAGAGAAGCCAAACATCAGTAGAAACACAAGGGACTAATGAATCTCACTTTAAAAATGGTATTACAGCTTTAGAACATCGCTATGAAAAATGTATTCCATTAATAATTATTTATAACGACATCCCAAAAAAAAAAAAAAAAAAAAAAAAAAAAAAAAAAAAAAAAAAAAAAAAAAAAAAAAAAAAAAAAAAAAAAAAAAAAAAAAAATCGCCAAATACAAAATTTCTTTAGGCTAAAAATTGTCAGAGGAGCCAAACATCAATAGAAACGCCAAATAATCGGCACAATCCACAAATCTCCAGCAAAAAAAAACTCACAATAAATATAAATCTCGTAAAGTCACAAAAATGATTTTAAAATATATTAAACTACAAAAAAATTATATTAAATCGCTAAAAAAAAAATTATTTTAAATCGCAAAAAAAATTATTTTAAATCGCTAAAAAAAAAATTATTTTAAATCGCAAAAAAAAATTATTTTAAATCGCTAAAAAAAATTATATTAATAAATCGCTAAAAAAAATTATTATTAAATCGCTAAAAAAAATAATATTAAATCGCTAAAAAAAAATTAAAAAAAACTTTAATAAAAAAATAGCTAATTAAAAAAAATAATAAATAAATTAGTAATTTAAATAAAATTCCTTTAACAATAAAATCTAAATAAAAAATAATATTATAATAAAATATTTAGATTTTCGAAATGGTAAATTAATAAATTATTAACAAATAGAAATTAATATATTTTTTTTAGTTTTATAGTCGGTTGGCATTACAAGTCAGTGTATTAGCTTTAATATGGCCTTCAATAGTGGCCACATTATTTTAGGTAACTCGATTTTTTTTTTTATATTAAAGAACACACTCTTGAAAAATCGGTTCACTAAAACGAGTGACTACAAATAAATTATTTAATTTATTTGCCAGCGAAAATGTTAATACAATTCCAATTACTGTTAACGTTTTATTTTATTTCGTTCGCTTGTTGACTGACAGCAACTTTTAAGTGACGGTTTGGAATTAATTTAACTAGTTCACGTTACAGTTTACTGGCTTTATAAGCTTTCTAGGCTACTGCATGTAGGTTTATTGCATGCAGAGAGAAATAATTTAATTTTAATTAGACATTTGAGAGGGCATATCCTTGAGCCAGTTAACATGTTGTTAATTTTACACTTAAATTTGTTAAATCAGGAAATTAAATCAAACAATTTTTTTTGGGAAATATTTAGCTAAACTTAGAATATATTTCGAAGTTAATTTTACTTTTTATAATATGTTATTCATATATATTTATTTATAGAAGGTGTTTCCAAAAAACAACTTTATATACATATGTAGTTTTAGCTGGCTGGATGCAGGCATCGTATCTAAGAGAAGATATTGTGGGTTCGAAACTTTTGACTTGATTAGGAAGCGTTCAAGTAATTTATAATTGTGCCACTTATATTATATGAGGTGTGATAAAAAAAAATAACCATAATTATCAAATTTCGATTTTGGCATTTGTTTTTCTCTAATGTTGGTACAGCAGTCTGTTACATATATTGGCAATATCCGCCATTTTTTATTGTCAGTTTGTTTTTGACAGATAAAAACTTTAGTCCTGTTTTGATGTGTGTCAGTTTTTGCGGCAAAAACAAACTTATAATCATGCCCCAACCACCGTATTGTTTGGACTTTGCATCAACTGACTTTTTCCTCTTCCCAAAACTGAAGACACAGTTGAAAGCGAAGAAAAGTGTGTTGCTACAATTAAGGAGATAAAAGAAAAATCGAGACAGGAGCTGTTGGCGATACAAAAAAGTGTCTTTCAGAAGTGTTTCGAGGATTGGAAAAAACGCTGGCATAAGTGCATTGTGTCTGAGGGGGTTACTGTAAAGAGTGCAAAATGGATATTCATATATAAATAAAAAGTTTTGAATAAAATTGAAAATAACGGTTATTTTTTGATCACACCACGTATCATACAAAAAACGGCCTTAGAAACTTAAACTGATATATTTTTTATTGGCTACAGTTGTGAAAAGTTATTGTTATTAAAAAAAATAATTATTTTCAAAAATGGAGAATAATTTTTTTAAAAATTATAAGAATTCTTTTTTTTTTCAAATTATAAGCATTGTGCTACAAAGGATCCTTATAAGATCCGATAGTGACAAATGGAAATAAAAACAATCAATAATTAAAATAAAAACATTTTACGTAAAGGAATTGTATGAAGAAAATAATATCTATTTTATTTATTTTGATGTACCACAATAACGGGTTCAAGATATTGTATGGCGTTGCAGCTTAAAACCTCAAGATAGACTTCACTTTGTAAGGAATGCAATTTGGTATCTCAATCTTGTGTTTCTGAACGAAGTGAGGTTTACTTTACCAAGCAAAATTCTTGCTATTGCGGTGCAAAATATAAATATGGAAAGTGACTGCCTTTATGACAACAAATTTAGCAATTAATTTTACCAAGAAAATTCTATATATTTTTAGGCCATCATTAGAAATATTAAACAATCATAAAAGTAAAGTAATCAAAGGATATTTGGTGTAAGATCATATGCTTCCAACACTCCTCTTGCAAGTGTATGTAAAACTTCATTTTCAAAGTGTCATCGTGAGCCCTGTGAAGCCAAAAGGTTGTAGCATACAGTTTTACACTATATCCTTTTATTGGATATGAACTACCACATCCTTAACTTTTATAATTAGTAAAAATGTTATTTTCAGTATTCTGATTTTATTGACAAGCAACACAACAAACTTTCTTTTGTAACACCATATAAAATTTTAATATTGTGACAACAAAGTTTGCTTATCATATATCATGAAGATTTTTATGATTATTTATTTTTTGTCTAATAAATTATTTATATTCGTCCTTTTTTATATTATAAGGAAATATTTGATTAAAAAAGTTTCCTTTTTGCTTAAAGGACATAAAATCGTACTGTTATTGACGGAAAGTGGCCTAATAAGACAAAAATATGTCAAAGTTTAAGAAAGTTTTCCTAAGAAGATAATTTAAATATTATATATAAATAATCGATAAAAAAGAAATACATTTCTTTAAAAGGGATACAAATTAATAACGAAGATAAGAATAGATGAATAAATTTCTAAAATAAGCCATTAAAGAGAAAATGAATCTGAGATATGTTTTATATTTTCTTTGAAAGGACAAAACTTTTTGGCCAGAAGGCATAAAAACTAAATGCGAATCATTATACTAATCGAAGGATAATAAAGGAAGTCTGTTTCTTTAAATTTTTTTGCTATCAGGAAATTAAATCTAATCAAATACCAAGTCTCCTACCGCTTGCCTTGAGTCAAGATTCTCTCAGGAGTTATCCATCTCAAAGCGACTACCACATTCATAAAATGAACTTCTATCTCTTCAAGGCTTAAGTTTTCTTTTCTTTCAAAAAGTGCATTTTTCTTATGCATTTCCCAACATTTTCCAAACGAATGTATATTTATTTATATTTTATTTATTTATTTATTTGTTATACCCATTGCCATAAAATATACATGCTGGCATGTGCATTGTTTTAAATTGCATTTTAAGAGCGAGAGTTCTCGACAGAAGAATAAATTCAACAAAATATAAAAATAAGTCCTGAATTTACTGTAATAATTTTTCAAATGTTGCTATTTTCGCATTATAAAGGAATCTATAAAAAAAAAGCATTATAAGAGCATTTGTTTTTTATATTCCATATTTTATTTTATGAAAAAAATTTAAATAAAGTTCTTTGAATGAAGCTAAGCCATTTTTTTATTTCATTTTGTCTTAAGTCTTCTGCTAAGAAATATTTTTTCTTTGTTCTTTGAAGCAAATAAGAACTAAAATTTCATAAAAAGTATAATTTGGAGCTGAAGTGGCATAAACACCTATTGACCATATTTTGCCAATGAGTTCTGTGAAGCTCATGAAAATATCTAGTTATAACAATAACAATATAGAAAATAAATTACAACAATAAAAAAAATTCACTGAAAGTTTATAAAAGTAAAATCAGGACGATTCTCCCGTCTTATTAATATTCCGTATTGTGTTAAATCCTTTGTACCTCCTATACATCCTATATAGAGTAGAACTCTATGGAAACTCAACATGTAAGCAACAGAGCCTCTTAAGGAAATTGTAAGCGTTTTCTGTAAATTTTAAAAAAATAAAAAAAAATTATATCCAGTAAATACAATACCTTTGAACAGGATATCACTGTTGACTACAAGAGAAGAATCCAATCAATCGCCTTTTTATTTCCTTTCTATTCCCTAATTTTTTTTTTTTTGTCAAAGTTTACTGAAATATTTAAAATAAAAATAATTCAACAAAATATCCTTTGCTGAGCGCATTAAATTTTCTTTACAAATTATTGTTTTGAAGTTCTAAAAACTGGATTTTTAAACAAAAATAAAATCCTTGTTGTTTTGAAAAGAGTATAACATTTTCATTTTTATTACTTAATTATATGCAGTGCATAATATTAATTATTTGCCAGGCTAATCGGATCTGTGTGAATTTTAAAAATGTCATAAATTGTGTATATCCTACATTTAACGCCAATTTTTAAACCTTAAAGGTAAAGGATTTTAGGTATTGCCCAAAGGACCTGTTTAGGAAATATAAGGCAATCTGCAAGATTCTGGTGCGATAATTCAAGAATCGCTGAGAGTTTTGCCTCACCACCTATCTTCATCTCTAGCAGTGGCTGTTAAGTAGTCCAACACCTACACATGTGTACTTCAACACAATTTTCCTAAACATAGACTACAGTTACAGCAGTCATTGGAGGCTGCAACGAACTTTTATATGCCATTCACATCCCACACTTAACTGCCTATATAATCATTATCTGTTTAACTTTGCGGAGTCTGAACGAACTTTATCTTCAAGTCGTACATTAAACCTTCTTCTACATATATCCTTTCTACATCCTTACTCCTGATCTAATACTTGACTTATTACAAACCAGCCAACTGGCTCCTTTTACCACTTGTATCATCCAAACATATTCAGAGCCATTTCACTTAACATATGGATCACTCAGATACAAGTTTTTGGAATTTAATTACAGTTCCATTAGAGCCTGCTATTCAATGGCAAATTTCATTAGTCCTTCCTAATTCCTGACTAGTGTTTTATTCTACAACCCTCTATCAGTTTGTTTAAAATATTATTTTAGTATATTTTCTTTAATTTTTATTAATTTCTATCCTTATGAGACCATTCTCTATATTTGAACTCTTTATACCTCTAATTTATTAAAAATTCAAAATATTTAAAACATTTCATAAAAATGTTCATTTTGGTCCCTTGTTCACCTGCTCGCTTATCCATGACTTGCCTTTGTGTATACTTTTAATATTATTTTATTTCTTTGTGCATTTAAGTGTATGATTCTAGTTATATGAATATGGATTTATTCTTTTTTTGTACTCTATTAATATTATTTCTTTGTTGGACTTGTAAAAATTCATAAGAGAAGGCATTACATTCACTAACACAACAACAATAACAACAACAACAAAAAGAAAAACAAACAAACTCACTCATATGGGAGAATGTGTTTACTATAAATGAAGCCTGCAGTTATACATAGAAGGATATTCGCAAGCAAGGATATTAAAGTTACACACACATGTAAAATTCCATATTTACATGGTTATTGTGGGCTTGTATGTACATGGAATGTATGAATATGTTTGTATGTATATGCAACATAATATTCTGCAAAGAATACTTTTTGCTATTCGTTTTTTTTTTTTTTTATTATTATTATTGCTGTTCTATCTGGTATATATTTAAATGATTCAAAGAAAAGAAATTAAATAAACAAGTTAGTTGTCTGCGAAAGCAGTTGGAAAAAAGTTAAATTGCAAGTTAGTCTTTAGCAAATGTTTGATTTCATTTAAAGTCTCAATTTGTACAAATTAAAGCTGTTTTCCGATAGAAATAATTGCAACAATTTTGTAGACATACCAAACAAAATACAAACAAGAAAAAAAAAACATTTTAATTATATTTATTTATTATAGCTTTTAAAAACAATTCTGCTTTCAACATAATGCTTATGTTCTCGGCTGTCGTGTTTTAAATAAAAATTTAAATTTGCGATTCATTCGTAAATGTACATATTAAAAATATAAAATCAGTCGTTATTATTATTTTTTTTTTTATTGTATTCAGTGAGATTCGTCTGTATATTTAAAGCTCTATCGAATCAGCTTTTATAAACCTCCGTACAAGGAAACGTATACAATTAACAATTGGAATATAATCAAAATACTCGTAGATACCATAGTATGACTTCTGAATTACTCCATAGAATGGATTTGTCTGACAATCGAAATATTTCGAGGAGAAAAGTTATAAGCTAATTAAACTCTAATGAAACAATTGTAATTGTTTATCGCCAAAACAAGTAATGAATATTTATTTTATTTTAAATTGTTTAAAAATAATTAAATTCTAAAATTTTATTTCATAGCCTTTATAGTATAGCCTTTAAGTATGTACGTTAGAAACTGGCAGCATCTGGATAAAATATTTAATCTTATTTTCCTTTGATGAACTTTATGGCAAAATTTCGTAAGTTTTCATAAAACTTTTGAAAGAACCTTCGCAAGCGAATGAATAATGCGCAGCCTAATAAACCGGAGCTGGCAAATTCGATTCCTACCTAGACCCTGAATATTTTCCTTCTAACTAGCCAAAAGCTATTCAAATTGACTTAGTTAACAACAACAAAAACTTACAATTTAAAAAGTATTAATTCGCAGTAGTTCTATAAATAGTTGATATCTTTCAAGTGTTTCTTCTTGGAATGCATAAATCTATAATTATTTAAAATGTATAATTAATTTAAATAATTATTTTAAAATGTAACAATATGTGGTGCGAAAGCGGATTTACAAATTTATTTCTTTATGTATAATTCAAGTTTGCTGGAGCGACATCGTCTTTGCCTAGCATACAAATTAAATCAGCCCCCTTGGGATATGCTACAATTTTTTATTATACGAGTATATTTCAATGGGTAACCAAATACTGGAGAAAAAACTTATACCAGCAAATCAATTGTTAAACTAACACAATAAAATTGTGGCAGGATATTATTTTAGGGAATTTCTTTTTTTTCACTTTTGAGAGTTTTTTCTTATATATATTCCCATCGTAATTCAAGAGAAAGCCTTCTTGTAACCTCCCTAATTTTTATGTTTGCTGGTTTTTATGCCAAAATCAATTCGTTTAATTTTACTGGCGCCAGTCTTAAATAATTCATGTTGTGTTTTTATGTTTTAAGTTTTTCGTTTTCATTTTATTTTTATTTTTTTTTTTTTTCTCATTTTATATCTTTGCTGTCGCTTGAGAATTTATTTAAATGCTGTTATACTTAAATTATTCTAGTTTATTTTATATCAATATTTTTTGAGGCGGTAAAGTTTTCCGGAGAGCAAAGAAATACAATTTATTAAAGATTGTGCGAAATGATTTATTTAAGAAACAATTTTAATTAATACGAATATTAAAAATTTATGCATAACAATTTGTAAAAAATATATTAAAAAGGATTTGAATAAGAAACTATTTCAGCAACTGACACATAGGAAACCCCAATAAACGTATTTATTCTTTTTACAGAGGTTTTTAAAAATATTCTACAAAAAATATATTTATTAAAAAAATTAAAAATAAGGCTTTTGCAAAATGTAGGAAAAAAAATATTTACAACTAAATAAAATTATGAAAATCTACAATATCCCTCATTAATTGCTTTAAATCGTTTTCTCTCCCATTCACAACAGAATGAGGAATAAATTGCATGATTTTACTTTTAAGACAACTTGACAGGACTTTTAAAATTAAAACGGCAGATTTTGTACATTCCTTTACCTTAATGCCTCAGAGAACCTGATATATTTCAAAAGTAAACATGGTATTTCCAATTAGATACATTCAGCGAACTGTATGAAAAAAAAAAAATTCAAAGTCTGAGAAATTTTTGGAAGCAAATAAACAAGTTAACAGCACACGTTGTTGGGAATTTAATTTATGAAAGCTTCGTAGTCGTTTGAAATTATGAATTATAAACGTACTTTTTTCGTTATTGTAAAATTTATGTAGTAACGAACAGCTTGAAGCAGATTAGAGGAAATTATTAATGCTCAAAAAACATGTTGTTTGTATTGCTTTTTTGTATTTGTTTTATAAAAATTTACTGCCAATGAAGGCCAATTTCGTAATTTAAACTTTTTTTTGTACTACATCGTGTCTCAATAAAACATAAAATTGATTTATTGTCAAGTATTGCATCCAGAGCAGGACTTAAAGAAATGTTTTCAGACATCGTTTAGGTATTTCTCCCTTTTTTTGTTATCCTCTAATGTCGAAGCAATTTCTGTAAGCGGAGCAATTAAAATAAAGCTTGTAAAGCTTTAATTTAGGTATAAAGTTTGTTGGCGAACATGTCCTTTTTTAAACTAGAAAAGTTTCAGGTTTAGTAATATTTTTTAATCGCTTTTTGCATACAATATTTTTCTTTTAAATTTTCTATTTCTATGGTTTTTGGCATTGAAAAATGAAATCACCTTCACAGTGCAAACGGAGGCTAAAATTCTTGATGAAAATAGTTATAAAAATCTTCTAATAACTGAATTATTTATTATTAAAATTATTATTTAATAAATTTTATTAAATAAAATAAATTATTATTCTCAGTCTATCTAAAACAAACAAGAAAACAAATATTGAAGAGTGTAATTTTTCAGGCGGAAGTACAAAACTTGAGTGAAGATCATGGCTGTTCATTCAAAGGATATCAGGAGGGCTGTTTATTTGCAGAGTATTGCGAAAAAGATAATCAAGCAGTTAAGTTGTGGTGTACGAGTTGAATTTTAATTGAGAAACTTTTAAAAATACAATGGAAAACTTTTAGTTGTATTAATATGGTAAACAGAAATACAAAAGGACGAATAAAGTAAAAATGTCCTTATATTTTGAAATACTACAGTTGAGAAAAATTAATTAAAACTAACATTGTTTGAACACTGCTGTACACATATCACACAGTTTTTTTTTTTTTTTTTTTTTTTTTGTCATAATCATAAGATTGAAGGATATAATAAGCAGCAATTGCTTTTAAGGAAAACACAAGAATTTCATTAGTTTCAAATGGCACCAAAGGATATTTACTTAACTCTCACCATTTTACCATTTGCTTTTCAAATAAAATCATAACAATTAAAGTACCCAGCAGAACAATTTCATTTCATTTATTTGTGAATTTTAGTGAAAATTTCATTTTATCATTGAATTTAAAATAGAATTTTACAATATTTTCGTGCTTTTAAAGTTAACAAATTGTTTCTTTTTTTCATATTCAATTCAGAGTGTATTAATAAGTTTTCTTTTCATTTCATGCTTTTTTAAATTTTGATTGCTTCTTACAACATTTGTATTCTTTCAACGTATCTCTTGTTACAATTGTTAAAAGTAATATCATGAGTTTGTGTTGGTAATACACTCCCCAGTTAGATGCTGCACAATGGGCAATTGTAGGAGAATACGGGGGCGGAAAAAAATAAGCAATTTCAATTAATTTTTAAAGCTTTAAAAAAAAATTTAATTCCTAAGAAAACAAAAGTAGATAAAAGACTGAACGCCAGCAATAATCTAATAAAGACTTTTATTAGTTTTCTGCAAAAGCATATGTGTACATATCTCTGGTATTCTTTTGAAGAAAAAAAAACTGTACAATAATAAAGTCCTACGCTGAGACGCTCAGCGTAAGATTAGCGCACTCCCCATAGTGTCTTACAAAAACAATACAAATACGAGCACACACCAAAGAGCTGGCTGGGCTGGTAGGAATTATAGAATAAAAGAAGCAAAACTTTGTGCATTTATTAAATGTCGATTTACCGCAGGGACATGGAGTGTATACTCGTATAGCAAAGAGCAAGGCGGGAGTCACAGGAATACCAGCAGCATATTATTGCTGCAGAGCGTCAGTATAAATGTAACAAAAGTGCCATTCTATTGTTATCAAACATGTGCTGCTACGTGGTCAGTAAAGTAAAAGTTTCTTGGTTTCAAATTTACTGCAAAAAGAAAAAAAAAACTTATTTTCCTTCTCCTCTAATTTGCTGGCTCTCTTTAACTTGCACAAAAACAGATCTGTATATATTTACACTTCTAGATTTTTTTTTTTTTTTTTTTTTTTTTTTTTTGAATACTATTGTTTCATTCTCGCACAGCTTTTCTGTTGGTAGACGTGCTTTATTATACGAGTATTTGGCGAAATATAAAAAAGTTTTCTTTATGATTTATTTGTGTATGAGAGAATTTTTTTTTTTTTTTTTTATTTCTCGCTTGAATAGTTACTTAAGAACGTGAGTTTTCTGCTTTCATTTCATTTGCAACAATAAACATTTATAATGCCAAAAATAATTTTCTATCTTAATTTTGTTTTTGGCCAAAAGAAAGTAAAACTTTTCGCTACCAACTTTATGTTTTCAAACTTCTTTAATAAATAATGATGAAATTATTTTCGTATTGGAGCTGGAATGAACAGGTCTTTCGTAACGTATGAGTAATTGGTAAATATTAACATCGCCCATACGTCAAGTGCATGGAACTAGTTCAATTTTTTTATAACAATTTTACTATTAATATTTAATTTCAATGAAATGAAACAAATAAGAATATTATATTTAATAAATGGCTGTGAAAAATATTTTACTTTTAACCTTTTTAAATTCATTTTCCACCTCTGAGTTAGTGGAGCTCTCACTCCATTCGTTTGAAAATAAAATTCCGTAAAAAAGGAAAAAAAAAGAAAAAAAAAAATTTAAAAACTTTTACAGTCTGACTTTTTAATGCTTTAGCATTGTCGCAAAATTGAAGGACAGGTAATGATCGCAGATCAATTTCAACATATTTTTTAAGACAGCAACCAGCTCGAGAAGATAAACCGGATTTTGTTTAAAGTTTCCGTTTTAGTTTCCAGAATGTGAACACAACAGGCTTAAAAGGAGTTATAATTTCTATTTCTCGTAGGCGAAAGAGTATTGCACAGCCTACTAAACCGGAAGTCGCGGTTTCAAATCCTGCCTACATCCTGATTGTTGCTTGATAGATTTGCAAGTTAAAGAGGTTACAAAAAATGGAAAAAATGAAAAAAAAATTATTTTTAATCCCGAATTTTTAGGCTTTAGCCTAAATAGAAAACCCACGAAAAATATTTTAGGGAGTCCCAAACATTATTTTTCAGCATTTCTAAAAATATATTAAAAAGTTATTATAATAGGATAAATAAATATGAATATATGAATATAAAATTAGCATTTGGAACAGACGTCATTAGTTAAGAGAAGGCTTTGCAATAAAGAAAGCCAAATCGCTCACATAATCACAAGTGACATGACTGAAGAATTGCGACCCGTTCATAAAATTATAGACCTCTTGTATTACTTGAATATTTAAATTTTTAGTTCTCAGATTTTGGGAAACAAGTAGGGGGAGTAGGCCACTAAGAGTGTAAAAGATACCATACATATGAGTGTAATTTGCAAGCTTCTCAGACCATGTGCTTATCACGAAATGGAATGTCAATATTTTCTATATCAAAATTTCTTATTCGTTTCATAATTAACGCCCTAGAAGATCCTTCAGGAGGAACTAAAAGTGCTTCATCATTGTTGTGAAGAACTTTAATAATAATTATTTAGTTCAAATAGTTCTCAATTGATTTCTGACAGCTGTTAAAATGAGGGGCATTTGCTATAATTTCAGCAGTACTGTTAAGGCCTAATTAAACTCCCAAAGTGTAGTGTAAATGTAAATGCTACTGCACTTAGTTTTCCACCCATAAATAAAATATTTCTTCACATGTTAACCCATTTTGAGAGCCAATAAATTCAAAGAATGAATTGAAGTTATACCTCATCACTGTCTGCAGCTGTTACATAACTTGGAATTGACCTTTAAGTATCTTCAGTTTTTACATACAATAGAAACGATGGGCTGATACGACAATATTTAGAATTCATCAGCCGCGGTCGTTTAATTGTCCACAAAGTATTTTGTTTTTTATAATTTTTTTTTACTTCTCTCATTAATATAGTACTTTAATAGTGTCTAAGTTTTTGGAGATGTCAGAGCTGGAGAGTTATATATATTAGCAAATCACAATTCCTAAATTATAGTGGAATCTAAAATTCATATTATTTAAACCGACTGAAGAAGGCACGACAAAGTTTCTTAGGCTTATCGGCTGCACTCGTAAATCAAATCGAACCCACTATGCATTACAGACCGAATTCGTTTATTATAGAATATCCCGCATAAGAAACTGTTTTTTATAAGTAAGCAGTATCACTGGCCTTTATTTCAAAAAAAAAAGTTAAGGCACAATAATCATTTCTCATTTTCTTGTTAAAATTAGAATTTGTTTTATTCTTTACAATTTCAAATTTCATTGATCCTTTAAAACCATCTTGTAGAACATAAAAATTTAAAGACAATTTTAACTCGTATTCTTAAAGCAGGTGTAATAGAGTTCAAAGACTTTGATCGTTCAATATTTCCTAACATGATTTTATAAAAATTCATATATTTATACAAAAGCTCTAATAAATTTTTAAAATTTCCTCATATGTCCTTGAACACTTTCACTTAAAGTTTTGCTGCAACAATGCTTTTATATTGATATTAAAATATAAGAATAAGAATAAAACATAAGAGATAGAAATTAAAAAAAAAGTATTTTCGTAAATTTGGACTCCGTTATAATTTCTGTATACACTAAGAGAAACCGAATTAATTCGCTTTGACAGCGTAACAAATTATTTTTTTCTGAAGCAAAATAAATTTCCAAAAATAAAAAAGGAAATTTTTTCATTTACGGGAAATTAGAAAATTTTGAAGTTAATTAAATTTTAAAAAATATCGCTCGGCGGAATCGACAAGATATGATTAATACTCATCTAAATATTAAAAAAAAATGATTATCAGTATAGGAAGTCCTTTAATTTATTCCGGTCAACATTTTTGTTATATGGGCGGCTTTACAACCTACCACATAATCTGTGACTTCAACAAACATTTGTTTGCCTTAAAACTTTTACCGAAGGTTTTAGATAATAACAAAAAATCCTAAATCAGGTAATACCTACTTTTCAAAAACTCTTTTTCATATATATTTTTACAAATTTATTTTTTCAATTCAAAACTTAATTAAATTATCAATAAATGCAAAAATGCTGCCCAGAAGTACAAATCAAGCCACAAATTTTGATTATATTATTAAAGTCCCTTGCTGCATCATCCGCAAAGTTTCAATTGAAAATGGACCAGCTTAAAGCTTATCTGACATTTCAATGTTATTAAATTCTCAGCTAATAATAGATAAACATACCAACACACCATAAATTATCCTTCTTCTTAAAGCCATATACTTTACATGCCTCTCTCTAGCCCCCTTCCAATGCAATTTAAATATTCTGTCATCCACCTTTCTATACGCATTCATTAAAACTAAAATACATTTTGAAAATTTTCCTACTTCAATCCAGCCAGCTAAATAAACATGGCTTTTTGCATTTAATAACAAACGAAAATAATGCCAATATCAACGGGGGGGATATTGAGGTCATATTTGTTTTAATACTTTAGTTTGTTATTACAATTTGCATGTTGGACTTAAACATATTGATTAGACCTTCATAATCCCTTTTGATAAAAAAAATGTATACATAGGGAGGGGGAAAAAGGAAAGCTTAATCTGCCTCAATATAACTGCAAAGCTCAATAAATTGATAAATTTATATCAGACTTTTGTATACACAAACTTATTTATTCAATTATTTGCAGTCGTACACTTTTGAAAAAATATTTTTTTAAAAGCTTTTTTATTTTATATGATAATGAACAGCCTACTAAGACGAACGGATCACGGGTTCGATTCCTGCCTGGAGCATGGCTGTTTTCCTACAGTCAAGCCGAAAGCTTGCAGCTTTAAATAGCTAAAAAAAAAATCACATTCCATGCAACTAATAAAATGTAATTAACTTAATTATAACACATATAAAGTTCAGGGTTTTTAAATAGATTTATAATTAATTACATTTTTCTTAGACGATTTTTAATTATTTCTACAACCTTTTCACATCGCTTTTCTATTTATTTTTCTTTTTATTCTTCCCCTTTTTTTATTATTTCATTAATGTTAGCGATTTTTACATTTTTTTAAAGAGCCCCGATTAATTTAATAGGGACGAAATTTTGGCCTTAGTCACACTAAAGCAACAGGAATTGAATAGTTTTGTACTATAGAAACAATAAATTTGAAACTATTATACATCAATGGCAAACACTATTCAAGTAATGTGATCACTATATTAAAAATCTGGGAAACCCCGTGAAGCACGACAAGTTAATGTGGTTTCCCTAATAATTTTCAATGGGGCTTTTTACATTATATTTTGTGGAAAATATATTATTCTAATAGTTACCATTTTTTAATTAATTTTTTTAATCAATTTTTATAGTTTAAAATAAAATTTTTAAAAAAATAATAATTAATTAAAATTAAGAATCTAATAGATTAATTTATATTAAAAATTAATAGTTAAATTAATTAAATCGCCAACTTTTCCTCTACAAGTTTTCGCATTTTGATTGTAAGCTTAACCCAAATATGTAAATTATTTGGAAGGGATTTTTATTTGTCATTGGCGATTTTTGAAAACAATTTACTATTTTTTAATGGTTTGAAGTTTCCTGCGTAACTCCTTTTTAATTGCAAATTTATTATTATTTTTATTGCACCATATATAATTTTGCTAAAGCCTCAGATTTTGTTCATGTTTCTATTAAAGCAGAATTTGTTTATATTTTTTATTTATAATTAATTACTTTGTTTCAATTTTACAATTTTATTATTTACATTTATGCAATTTTTCACAGTCTGAAACCTTTTTTTAATCGCAAATTTTTACATCTGACCGTTTTTCTGATTTCGACGATTTTTTTTTTAGGTATTAAATGTTTGTTTCATTTTTACGTTTTTTTTTTATTCTAACTTTTTTTTTGAGCTGTTTTTCTAACTACGAAAATTTTTATTATTTTTGATTAATTTTCTTATTGCCTACTGCGTTAATTTCAGTATTTTCTTATTTAACGATTTTTTCTACTTTATAGTTTTGTTTGTTATTTTCGCATTTTTAATTTTTACAATTTATTTAACTTTTTCTGTCACCGCATTTCATTTATTTGACAATTTATTATATTTTTATTAATTAGCATTTTTTCTTTTAAGCAATTTTTATTATTAAAGTAATTTCTTTTTTATTAGAATATTTGGTGTTTATATTCCATCAAATATAAATAAACTATGAAAATATTGCTGTTTACAAGTATTAAATAAATAGAATGGCGCTATAAAAACAAATTATTATTTGCTCACTGATATTATACAATTACGAAATTGAGTAACATAAAATATTATTGGTAACAAGAATATAAAACAAAATAAAAATAGTAATAAAAATAATAACAAGCCACTATTGCTTGTTATTACTTTAAAGCTTTCAAATGGATTTTAGCAGTAAACTTTTTCGCAAATTAAAGTTTTTATAAAACCTTCGTAAAGAAAAAAATTTACTGAAAAATTCATTTCTTTCTGAAATATGCAAAGTTTTATAGAGGGGGAGAGGGAAAAAATTTTTGCAAACATTGAACATGTTATCCTGTCCGAAATAATGATTTATTAGCGACCTAGTGACATTAAATACACTAAATTTCCATAAGTTCAAAGTTCAAAATACTCAAAAAAAAAAAAAAAAAAAAACAAATATTTCTATTATGACTACTTAAAAAAAAAACGACATTAAACTTTTCCAGGAAACACATTCGTAATATGCGATTGTGTTTGTATATATAAAAATATTGAGATCTGTGTCAATGCACTACAAAAAAAAAATAAAAAAAAATAAAAAAAATAAAGGAACAAAATAGTTCAGCACTTGAAAACCAACAAAGAGAGAAAACGTAATAATCATAACCCAGTGCACCTTGCTGTTATAATGAAAAATGATTATTTAGTTTGTTAGAAAGCAGAGAACACAGAAGCGTACTAAAAAAATAAAGTTCATTCAAGTTTACTATTTCATTGTTCATGCATACAATTTAATTTTGAAATATTTTCTGCTGTTCTAAAAGAACGAGTAGAGGCAAATACTCATGTGCATGGGAAACCTGTAAGCCGCCTATTAGAATACAAACACACACATGGGTGAGAACTTGGGGTACTCTCACCCTTCGGCTACCACCAGCAAGTATTTCATTTTTGAGGCGCTATTGGGTATTGCCAGTTTTGGGTGTATGGATGTGTATGTGCGGATGTATGTGTGTGTGGTAGTGCAGCTTGCTCTCTTTTCGTTTTCTTTCGGCTGCAAAAGTAGTTCAAGTTTTTTGCCGTCTTGATTAATTTGCGGTTTAGTGTTGACTTGTGCATGTGCTTCAAACTAATACAAACAAAAGATAAGCTAACCATACACTCGCATGCACGCAAGAATTTACACAAATAGCAGACGTACATTGAGCTGTGGAAATGCAGCCATTTATTACAAAAAATTTAAAATATGTTTGGTTATCTTAAGGCAAGATCTGCTAGACATATATTTCATATTTTAGTTGTGAAGGAAAATATTAATCACAGACTCTGATGTGTGAGAAAAGCTTGTTTTGACTAAAGCATGATAAATTAACCAGGAAAAATATAACAATAAATATAAACTAAATAATACAGATATTTTAAGAAGTAAATTATTTAGAGAATATTACCAACCAAATATAAATTGCATTGAAGAAAATAAGGAAATTAAAGAGACGAGAACAACTCAAGGAATCGTGCTCAAATTATGCAATACGGAAATCTGTAGAGTGCTGAATATCATATATATATATATGTATATCTGCTTCCCATATGCTTATGAAATAATAGAGAATGATAGAGAGAGAGAGCGGGTGATGAGACAATACAAAACTTAATATCTCGGCACTGACATATTACAGGATGAAGCTCATCTTAGATTAACGGAACTATTCTCGGGACACCAAATTATATAACTTATATATTTCCTTTCGTTTAAAAAAGCACTTAAGAAGTCGAATACTGGGCTTCCACGAAAATGATTTGAAACCAATGAAATGGTGATCTGTGGAAAAAAATTTTATAATGTCCTGTTTTGAAACCGGTCAACTAAACGAATACCGATTTGAAATCACTGGCCCATATTTTATAGTTATTTTTTTATATAATTCTTTTTTACTTATAAATACCCAATTGTAAAGAAAGCAAATCAGCTGTTTTTCCGTGATTCAAAAAAGAAAATCTCGTGTATTTCAGAACAGTTAGAAACCAAGTCCGGGATTTCAAAAATGTTCGGCTAAACAACTACTGATTTGAAATCACTTGCTCATATTTTATAAATTATTTCTTTATATAATTCTTTCTTTTACTTATAAATACCCAATTGTAAAGAAAGCAAATCAGCTGTTTGACCGTGATTTTACAAATGTTTGTGATTTAAAATCAGTGTGATATTAGAACATGCCTGATTATAAGGAAATTGTAGATATTATTATCTTCTCAAATATCTGGAAAAACAAACACTTTTTAAAATCAATTAGCAATGAAATGAACCCCACTTGTAGAAGATTGGCAATTAGTTCTCTTCACTGATTACAGAAGTTTATTCTACATTCTATTCAAATAGGCTGTGTAGATAAAAAAAAAAAAAGAAATTAGAGGGCATTAATATTACATTTCTGTCGTATAATACAAAGTTGTATCATTGTTGTAATTTGCAATCGAGGTCCGTCTTTATTTTCTAATAAAAACAAGTAAATAATATTCAATTATATTATGGTGCGTGAAACCATAAATAGTTATTATAAGTTGAAAAATTCATTTTGTAAAATTTTTTTATATTATTGTTTATTTTTTTTTATATACACTTTTAACACTGTTTTAAGTCATTAAATTTAATGCAGAAGATATAATTTTTCTCTTTTGGTTTCAGAATATTTCAACTTTTTCATTGATTTCCTTTTCGTATTTGGTTTTACATTTTTATAAAAACAAACATACATAATTATATTTCTTCTATGACAACTTATATAAAATATCAATGATAAATACAAAAAAAAAAAACACTGGAAATGGACCGTAACTAAATAATTTTGACTATTATATTTTGTGAAAGCAATAATTTGCTTATCAGCAATGTTTGATTTAAATATTTTCTTTGAAGACAACACAACTCCGTTAAGAATATGCAAAACTTATTTAACTAATAAACACCCAAATTTTAGTGTTTCAAAAGGCTATAAGAAGTATTAAAAAAAATGTTAAATATTTTCATTTTTCAATTTACAAAACAAATATTTTTAACTATTAATATTATTATTTAAATAATAATTTTTTGAATTATTAATAAATGTTTTAGAGATTAGAATAAAAAAAAATATTTTTTAAATAAAAAAATATATTTTATATATACAAATAATAGACATAATTTTTAAAAAAAATATATATATAGACAAGGTTAAGAAAAAGTCGGAATATAATAAAAAAAAAAATTTTTAATTGGAATTTTTTTTCCTATAATATAGTTTTAAATTGCAAAGCTTTGCAACAATTGAGAGAACATATCAAAATTGGCTTCTTATTTTCTATTTTAGAAATATTTTATGAAAGGCTTATTGCCTTCTTAAGCGACTAAATAATGGCGGCTCCGATTCTTGGCTAGAAACTGCTTGTTTTCCTGCGGTCAACCCCTAAGCTTTGCAGGTTAAGTTAGTTTAAATAAGAAAATTGCCATTATGATAAAATAATCATAATAATAGTATGATACATTGACTGTAGTTATGAGTAGAAATAGTTTATTAACAATTTTTATTTAGAAAACATTTTTCGTATGTTAAATATTATTATTATAAATTAATTCTTATGAGCATGGGAATAAAAGTACACCAGCCCAACGGCTAGAAAACATCAAAAATAAAATGCAGACATTTATCTATATCTAAACGATCATTTTGACAATAATACAGGTGATTTAAATCAATTTTTATTATAATAAGCGACATTGAACGGAAGTAATGCTGGCGGTATAATAAAAAATGTAAACCCTGCTCTATATATGACACGATTTAGGTAGTATGAGTTATGTTTAACATTATGTTAGAGATCGGAATTAAGATTTATAAGGGGAACAAAGACTGGCATAACGAGCAGCTCCGCTCAGAAATGAATAAACCTCGAAACTTTAATGGATGGTATTGATGCACTTATTTGGTTATGCGGCTAAAACGTGAGCTATATTCATGCAAGTACGACTGGAAATATGTCAGACAAGCTTCGCTGTTAAAAAATTATATAATTCTAATTGATGTTTTCGAAGTGCTTGAATATTGCATGTGGTAATTGTTGCTGGTCCGTTTTAATGGCGAAGGCATAATAGTGGGTCACTTAACATTTCCAATTTATCGTTTGCCAACCCTCTGCAGCTTTATTTCAATGGCTAATCGTTAGTGGCTGGTAATTTGTAAAATTTTCTTACTGTAAATGAATATATTTAAATAAAGAAAGCAAAATAAGGAAGACAGGAATGTGATTCACATACTCAGATATAAATAAACACTCAGTAAAACTCATTACCACATTTTGGAATTAAAAAAAAGCTTAGAATAATACTTCATGATTGTTCCACAGCATGATTGTAAAGAATTTATTTACTGTGTAAAAGTCCTTTTCTTATTTGTTTCTTCCTAATGTATCTAATAAATTCTTCTTCCTGTATTTATTATATCAATTCATATATAAAAAAATTTCTTAAAAAACATAACATTAAAAAATTATTCCTTTGTTATTATTATTATTTTTATAACTCAATACTATTCCAACAATTGAAACCCATTTTTAAGGGAAAATTCACTAAAAGTATGTACGTATGGGCAAGAGAATCAAACGAAAAAAACATTCAGCCTAATTGTATGCTCTATTTCATTTATTACGGTTCTTTTAAAAATAACACACATACCTTGATTTTGTTTTTGTTTTCGTATTGTTGGTGTTTTTGCTGGAAATGATGTCGCTCTTCTTTTGTAGTTCAAAAAAAAGCGTAAGAACTCTTGCCCAAAATTTGTTATTTACAACAACAATTAGTGTATGTTAAGGTTGTTGTAATTTGCTAGTAATTGGTGTAGTTGACAGTTGAGCAATAATGATGAGGGTGATGATGAGGATGCTGTTAAGTTGTTGTTCTTATTGTTCTTATAGTGGTGTATGTAAATTACGAGGAATTTTTTTACTCTGCTTTAACACACAATAAAAGTATAGCAATGTGCTAAGCTTTTGCACACATTCAAACGCATACTACCACTACAGAGTTGATAAACTCTCTTTTTTTTATATTATTATTTTTATTTTCAATTGAGGGCCAACACTTTCGTCTATGCTTTTATTGTTATTGTTTTATTTTTATATTACTTTAGTAGTTTTGCAAATGTATGTCATTTAATGGTTTGTGTATGAGAGAGGTGATTTATGCACATTATTTTTGCACACTCTCTTCTCTCTCTCGCTCTTTTTGGAAAATGTTCGTTTGTTATATATTTTCTGCCAAATTTATTTTATGCAAGGATGTGTGTTTGCAAAATTGTTTTTGTTGTTTGTTTAATACTGGTCTTAGACATTATAAACTATTTTCTGCCTCAGGGGTACACCACATGAGAAAATTTAAAAGAAAAAAATGTTTTAAATATATTTTTAATGTCACAACACATTGCATTGTAACAATCGAAAAGAAGTAAATAAAGAATAAATTGAATTTTAAAGCGAAGAACAAAAGTTCGTTGATCCCGTTCTTTTGTTTAGTTTGCTTGTGCTTTTTTTCTTAGTTAAATACACACACACACCCACATATATACACATACCCATATATGTATATGTAGTTACATTTTCTACTTGTTTAAAAATGACACAGTTAAAAGATTTCTATTGTGTAAGTCAGATAGAAAAGCATTTGTAGTAGAAACTTTTATAGTATTTTTTATTTTGTTGTTTCTCCTTTTACACTTTGTAACAACTTTGTGGTTATATTTTTAGTTTTCTTTCATTTTTCTTTTAAAAAGAAAACCTTTCAATTTTCTCTTTTATTAAAGTGTATTCTGTTATCTTTTACTGAATTTGAAATAGGTAACTTGCCGTAAAGTTATTGTTTTGTTTACCTTAAAATTTCCTTTAAATTCTTTAATATTTAATTTGGTTTATTGTACATATTGCATTTTTTCTGAAAGAAATTATTATCATTATTATTATTATTATTATTATTTTTAACATAAAAATGTACACTTCTAGAGCAATAAGAGAGCAATGTAAAAGCATTCTTTCAAAGCTTTTTTTATAATTGTGTTTTCGTTTGTATAAACAGCGTCTCACGAAAATATTTTGCACAAGTTGATGTTTATATATTATTTATGCCTTTGATTTTTTCTTTAAAGAACATGTTTCTTTCGCTTTTGTTTAAATATATTAAATATTTTTATTACTTTCAACGATGAACTAAAAATCTACAAGAAATAGTTTCCTCGATTTCTTTTATTGTAAGCGGCGTCTTAGTCTGTCTGTGTAAATTTTTTTTCTATTGTGCTTTCTATTTTTTAATAAAAGTTATTTGCTGTTTTGCTTTTAGTCCTAGTCAAATCACTTGCTTTAGCACTACTAGTAAATTATGAAGTCAAAGTCATGGCTTGCTTTGCAAAATATGTGATTAAATATGGTTATTTGTTTTTCTTTTAATAATAAAAAAAAAAATTCTTCTCGAGATAATAATTTTTTAAGTTCCCTTTAATTTATATTTCATGTATTTTTGACAAAATGGTAATTCAGCTTCAGGTCCATAAAATTAGAGCTATTAAGCATATTAACGTGGATGTGTAAGAAAAATTATTTAAACTTTGATTAATTATTATCAATATTGATCAAATAAATAATTTTCAAATATAAATAGCAGATACTAAATAAAAAAAGCTACAGTTGAACGCCGATTTTTTTTTCCACTCATGATATGTACTCAAACGGAATTTTTAGAAAAGGATAGTGCTTGAATCGAGCTAAGTGCTACTGATGTTGAAAAATCTAGACCAGAGTGTATGTGATCAGATCTATTTTATTAACAACTGAAGTGGCCTGTGGAAAAACTTGAGATTGTTTTTACATATGAAAGAACCCACGACCTATTGACCCTTTGTTTCTTATGTATTTCCAATAAAGTTGGATTAACACTATTCGAATCTAACTTTTCGAAGCTTATCATAAATAGTGACTTTATTATTTTTGAAATGTCGTCAAAACGGATTATGCCATAAAATATTTTTATGCCATACCATCAGCAAAGTAAACTAAAATATACTGAAATAAGCATGTATATAATTGGAAAAGCTTAGTTTAATAACAGCAGTTTAGTGGAAAAACTATGACCGTTTTATAATATAATGCCTGTACAACCATAAAACTAGAATTGAAATAAAAAAAACTATTTCTTATTTGGTTACTACTTATACGTTTATAAAGGAGAGTGGTTTATTTTCAAAAATAAGTCCATTTGTGTTTAATACCGGGGGATACTTATAAATGTGCTTGTAATTTTAAGGCAGATATGGTTTTGCTATCTTCTTCCTTTCTCTATACATGAAATCTAAAAATAAGCGGTGAAATATATGATGAGCAATACAGAATGAGACAGAAATTACAAAAACGGCAGCTAGTTATTATTCGCTGTAAAGCTTATTCTCTCCAAAAAGTGAGAGCCTCTGTGATAGCTAGCCTTATTTGATTCGACTTATATGAAGTGTTATGAAGAGTTATTTTCAATATCTCATCAGTGGAATTTCTATCTCAGTAAAATCCATACTGTTAATTAAAATAATGTCCGTTTAAAACCGGAAGTGAAATTATAAAAAATTTTTGGTAAAAATTTCCCTATTACAGTTCACAAAATTAAACAGAAATTTAGTAGTTTTGTATGGTACTACGAACCGAGCAATTTATGCTTGATCATTAGAACTGTATACTGTCTTAAACTTAGTACCAATTTTTTTTTTAATATTTGAAGTTACTTACATGAAAAATATCAAATATCCCCTACGAAATATGTATATCCATATTTATAGTGGTCGTGTTCTCTAAGTTGAAAATATTTTATAAACATTTTGTAAACAACAAACAACAATATTTTATTTTATTCGATTTTTTGAAACTACAAAAATAAAACATCAAATATAAGCCACAATGTTTTCATAAAGAAAAACAATTTACCAGCGTTTAAAAATAAAATAGGTCAATTTATGGTGGCAAATTGCAAAAAAAAAAATATCCTTTCATATTTTATTTTTATTTGCCACTTTTCTCTAGATTTTAGTCATGTGGGTTAAAGTACTAAATATTATTAGATTGTAAGACGATGCTATAGAAAATATATTAATTTTTATTTCCTTAGAAATCTTGTCTAATTTTAGTTACTTAAGACAGAAAGGCACAGTTCGAAGGGCTAATTTTGTTGCTTTATTAAATTTCATTGTGATTTTATGTACTTATATCATTCTAGCAACTCTATAAAAAGGAAAGCCTAAATGTGTATTATATATTGTGTTCACAATAAATTACAAATGCCATAAGTCTTTGGATGTAACCAACACTTACGCTACTCAGTGAGTCCTCAAGGAAATAACTTATACCACAACACCTTTAAAATCAGCAATGGGAGGAGGAAATTTACTTGACCCAAAAACAGCATCACCAGCTTCTCTACAGTCTATATCACAAAGGCAATACCAATTTAAGGGAAAATAAAAAAGTAGCACGAAATCATATAACAAAAAAAAAAAAAAAAAAGTGAAATAATTTAATGAAATTGTGTCTTACAGTCTAGTGGCTTTTGAACTCATATAAGAGAGCGAGAGTACGAACCGACATATTCAGGTGTCAAGTTGTCTGACGCCAAATAAACACTAAAAATGAAATTGTGTGCTCCGCAGAGAACAGTAGGAATAAAGTTTATATATTTTATTTATTGTACTCATCCACACATAACGTGTATGAGCAGCAATTTTTATTCCTTAAAAAATATAAAAAAACAAGATTGAGATTATGAGTAGGAATTCAAATTATGTTACTGTAAGATTTATTAAACAAACTGCAAAAATTTAAAAATATATCATTTAGTTTATAACTTTTATTTTCAAGTTGTGAATAATAAATATTTAAGATTATTTTTCTCAATTTGTTATTCTTATTTGATCGAGAGCGTATGATTAACGGTTGTCAATTGCATGATGATAACAAGCAAGAACCGCAAAATAATGTGGAATCTCGATTCGTGAGTATAGGGTGTCCCGCCAGGATGGCATTCTACTTTGTTGGATTATAATTTTTATTAAATAAAAGATAGTGAAAGATATTATATTGATAAGTATTTTATTTAATATCGGCAATTATATACGGAATATAATATCAGACAAATTCAGCCTCTCGTAGAAAATAATACAAATATCCTTTTGAGGACCTTTTCATTACATACTCATACATTTTATGCGGTATTTCATTAATTTCATAACAAATATTTTGTTTAATTTGCTCATTAGTTTTCATAAACTTTGCTTTCCAGATACGTCCGGAGCATTCAAATCAGTCTACGGTGGAGATCAATTACCATTATCAATAATTCTTGATATATGTTGTGGAAAGAGGTTTCGCAATAATTCTATTCTAATCCCATTTCTATGCGATGTATCATTTAAACAAGACCAAGCATGCAGTAGTGCCATTAGAAAGTTTGCAATTATAACAGGATATCGCTCCCCAATGACAGTTAATGTTATGCCATTTTCAGTTTCAAAGAAGTAAACTGCAATGATTCCTCCTGACCACATTACAAACTAGACTGCCACTTCTCACGGATAGAAAGGTGACTGTTTACTCATATATACATTCAAATAAAAATGTACCTCGTCACTCATTATGATTTTTTATAAAAATCGGGCTTATCATGGGCGAGCTGTAACATCCAGTTGGCATATGTATGGTAGCATAAATGGTTTCTTTAAGGAAGCTTTTTGAGTCAACTGAACCTTAAATGGAAACAAATGCAAGTTCTAATGGAAAGTTGAAGCCAAAGTTGTTATTTGAAGAGCAAGCTCATGAGCATGGCGCCTACTTGAGGTTAATGGTTTGCTTTGAACACTTTCTTGAGGATCAGCAATGTTTTCAGCACATCATGCAGTACATGTGGGTCACGCTTGTCACTCATATACAATTCTTCATTCTACGAAATCATTCAGTAGCCGATAAATAGTGTACTTTGTTTTCACGTTGTTTCCTCCAAATATTTCACGTAACTTTGTCATGGTCGTCACACGTTTTTTTACCGAATATTTTATGAACTGTCAAGATTAATGTTTATTGAAATAGCTACAAAACAAAATGGTATACCTTCTCGCGGGACACCCTGTATCAAGAAAAATATTGTATGGCATGTTCTTCAGTATTGTTTAAAAATTTGAATAAAAATTCCATAAAGTTTATAAAATTTTTAAATACAATTGAAAAAGTTTTTGTTGTTTAGCACCTCTTAAGAAAATCCCCTGTAAAATCTAATTTTTATTGTATATTTTTTTTTGTTCTAGAAACGTTAATTATTTACAGCAAAAGTTTGATATTGTATATTACTAAGACTTGAAAAGTTATTTAGAATTCATTTTACGTTGTTTTAATTTCAACTTCATTTCGAAATTTTGTCCTTTAAATGCTTTACCTAAACGGATTTATTTTTCTCACAATATATACTGCACAAATTCCATGGCGGAATTTTATTTAACAAAATATTTCATTTTATATATTTTTTTATTAAAGACGCCTATTGCATTTTGAATATAAAGCTTTCAAACTTATAGAAAATACAGTACAATATTTCCTAAATCCTTTTCATATATCCTTTATATGTTTATTTGCAGTAAATTTTTCATGAGAACGAAAGGAATGGGAAAACTCCTCTAATAAAGCCAACTTCAATTTCATTCAAATAAAAGTGTAATTTAAGAATTTTATAAAAAAAAAAAATCCAAAATATAATTAACAAATAAATAAAATTAAAACTGAAAATTGTTTTCATATTGAAGTTTTTGAATAAAGCAAAAGCAAGGATAAGGAAAATTTATCATCCTAAAGCGTAAAATTAGATTTCAATCTTGTTTTAAAGACGAGTAATTTCCAAATTGTAATTTAATTTAGGATTGTAACCGAGAAGCATTTGCAAAGGCCAACAATTATGCTATGCATATGATATAATTTCGTTCACTGAAAATCTAATCCAGAAATATTTGCGATGAAAGCTTTTAAGAATTTCAAAAGAAGTATACCATACACTCAATATTAATTGACATCTTTATTGTAATCAACAATCATTTTTAAAAATTTATTTCTGGTATTATAACTTTTCCCTTTTCAATATTTCTCAGGAATTTGCTAAACTTCCGCAGGAAATCATAAATCATAAATTTTAAATTATAAATTAGGAAATATAAATTTATTATTTCCTTAGGAAGATAATAAATTATTTATTGTGGAATAATATAAATCAAATAAGTTTAATAAAACGGTTTGCAAAATAACTTGTTTATTTAAAATTTTTTTATACAAAAACTATAACCGCATCTCCTTTTCCGAAAACTGTTTTTTAGACACAACTTAAAGGACTATTTGCAACCCACACACGCATCAATATTTATACTAAGCAAAATGTTGAAAATCTGGAAAAAAATATTGTATTTATTCTCCCTAAATAAGTATTTTAAAAAATCTTGTTTAAAAAACATTTTATCCTTTAACTTGGCCTAACAATTAACTAATTTCTATAATTTAAACCAACTAAATTATAATTGAATATATATAATTATAAATATTTGTGGCAAAAGCCATAATTATACTGAACATTTAACAAAGAATTTAGTTACAAATAAATGAATTCATTACATTTTTTAGAATCTCCTATAGATTTACATATGAATTTGTTACAGAAGAAAATTATTGATAAGGATTTATAGGTTTCCAGCATATCATAAACCAGCATTCCAGCCAAAGATTATCTATAAATTTATCTATAAATTTAGTAAAAAATGAATGTCCTTTAAAGGAAGCTGCTACAATTTCAGCTCCATCCTCCATAGTTATTATAACTATAATCATAAACATTTTTAAGCGCAAATGCAATAAATTAAAATAGCATATAAATATGGTGAAGGATCCATTTTTAATTGCATTGAATTTTACTACAGAACAATATTTCCATTAGCATTCTTAAAAAAGATATTTCTGCAAATTTTCAGCCTAAATGCTCACAATTTATTGAACCAAAATGAAAACCTTCTGTAACACATCCAAAATCACTACTTCCGGTAGGGATATTGATATATTAAGCGGAAGATGGGGCAGGAGTAACAAACAATTCAATTTATTAAATATAACTAAAATTCCAGAGAATGAAAATGCGTTCCGATATACTATCAGACTATCTGATGCCGAGTAAACAATAGAAATTAAATATTCGAAATATTTTAAATATTTAAAATTGAAAGAACGAGCAATTTAAGTTTAAGTTGTGTACCTCCGTAAGCGAATGAATAATACTCAGCCTAGTCAAGCAGAGATTGCGTGTTCAATTCCTGCCTAGATCCTGTGTGGTTACCTTTTGTAGAATCCGATAGACCATTTAAATTATTTAACGAAAAAAAAAAAAATTCTATAAGAATAACAATTTGCTCAGATAAAGCTATGGATGTCCTTTTTACTGCTTTTTATATCGAAAATACTTCAAAGTTTAACAAGCCCTTCTTGCTTAGGATTTGTCCTGATTTAAAAATTATATCCACAAGTTTATTCTTTTGAAAGGGAATTCTTCGAATACTTTAGCAGCAAAATTTTAATCTCAAATTAAGCACAATTATTCTGATACTTTAGCACGCAACAATATTGATGATAAATATTTAAAATCAGATTATTAACAATAATTAAAAAGCTGGGAATTTAGTTTTTTAAGAAAAAATTCGTTCCAAAAAAAAAGCCTTCTTAAGGCCCCTATTATGGTTCACAACAGTTGTAAATTTGATGTTGTATTTTTGAAATTGCGATTATGGTTTACAACAGTTGTTTTTAAGTGTTGTTGTCAGATGCATTTTTTGAAGGAAAGCCCTGTGAAATACGCAGCACCTAGATGTTGTAAACCATAATCAGAAAAAGTATAAGTCTGGTGTTGTCTGCTCTACAACACAACACTTAGGTGTTGTGAACCATAATAGGGGCATAACTTTATTTAAATTTCGCTGGAAAATCACTTCAAAATGGAGGTAAACTTTTTTAAAAACCAGCTTGTCTCTAACAGATATTTTAGGTGAACATAATTGAGCTTATGGACCGATATTTATAATATATCATAACTGTATAATGCAGTAAGTCGAAATGGATGTTAGGATTATTCTTTTTGCGAAATAAAAACCGAGCTGCAGTTTAAAGGAATTTATCATTTTCTGAAAAATTGAGGAGCTCTTAAAGAACTGTGAATTCGTGTAACCTATTTGAATTTTAACGTATTAAAAAACATTTCCAATGTACGCAATGAAGCCATACTGCCTTTGCATAGATTTGCTTATGTCATGTATGCTAATTTCTCCACAAAACTTGTTTCTTTCGGAAGCCTTTAATTGCTCAGCTGCTGGTCTACAAACAGATATGGACGTGTTACCACAACCCACATCTTGACCATATAAAATGTACATGAGATTTTCACTAAAATTTTATTAGATAATAAAATCAGTTTGGCCACGATTCAACGACTTTTACGATTTTATTTTTATTTTCTTTAATTTGTAGAAAATTTTTCTAAAAAGAATTACATTTAGAAACACAACATGGTCCTTCAGCAGATTTATTAAATCCAACACACAAGCAATTTATAGGTCGCTTTAGTACTGCAAAAGAAAACAGCTGTCATTTTTAAGTACTTTTAACGTTTCGAAGGCAATTTTTTCTTTTTATTCACATAATTTTCTTTAAAATTAATTTTTGAAATATTATTGAAATATTATTTCATTTAGTTTATAATTGATTAGTGGATTTTAGATTCCATCCTTTTTGTCATTTTTTAAACTTTAAAAATATTTCTGTGTAAACTTTTTTATTATATTTTAGTTTGTACTTTAAATTCCATATTTTAGACAACTACAAATAAATAGTCTTATATAAATATTTCGAGTGATTAAAATGGAAAATTCTTCTGCAAAGTTTTTTTTATCTCAACAAGGTCATCATGCATAAAATTGCCTTTATATTTTTATTATTTATTTTATTATTTTACAAACACACATACTAACATGCTGCTGAATGCGTTTGGAATTTTAATTCTACTCCTTTTTTGTGTTTCGTATAAATTCCTTTAAATACATTTGAAAACATATACGGTCATGTACACACAACTTGGCTCATACAAAGACATTTACAGAACGAAACAGCAGCACATGTAAAAAAGAACGCTTTTAACCTCCCTTTGCCCTTAACCGAAACAAAACAAGTATTTATAACAAAAAAGAAATCAAATTATGTAAATATATAAGCACTGTTTGTGTTTGTATGTGTAAATGTAATACACAGGATGTTTTACAAAAGCATCCTTTATTTTTTTCCTTTTCTGAAGTAATTTTTTTTTTCTTTTTCTTTTTTTTTTTTTTTTTGTATGATTATTAACCATTTCTGCTTACTTTATTCGTTGCACTTTAATTTAAGCTGCCAGGATTTTACTTTAAACAAAATGAAAAGAATGAATGACAATAAAAAAAAAACTGATTAAAATCTTAGTTTTTATCAATTGCTATAAACAATGTAACAAACACCGTCCGATATATTCCGCTAATGCTTAAGTGAGTTTTGTTTGTTTTTATTTTTGTTTACCGCCCGATAACTTCTTTGCACGAATTTAATGTAATAGGTTACGCGTCCTTGTTCCAACTAATGGCATTTCATTTGTACAAGTCATACAAAAGTCCTGGGCAAAAAAGCTGAATAAGTCTAAATGTTCTAAAAAAAAAAACAATAACAAAGACCAAGTTGCTCTCAGTAAAAGGTTTTGTGCAGCCAGCAAGCTTTTCTTTTCCTTTTTAATACAACTGGCTGAATTGAAGAAAAGTATTATTTTTCTTCCATCACTTTAAAGCTTTTACTGGAAATGTTTTGACATTTTGGCATGTCAAAAGCTTTTACTCTATAACTGAGAGAGTGTTGAATTATTTAGTAAATTCACGCAATAATATTGCACTTCTCTTTGAAGTAAACTCTGCCAATTTGGAAAAGACATATTTTTGCCTCGCGTATGTTTTTAACACTACTGAAGCATTATATTTAACAGTTTTGCAAACTATTTTCGCACAGAGAGATACCTCTCTTAACTATGAAGAAAGAATAACAACTTTTCAGCTTGCTGAATACGCACAGTTAATTATTTTTAACAATTGGCTAAAGCCAAACGGTACAATGCAACGAAATGATCTTAAAGTTATAGAGGCATCAACATTAAAACGTTATCGATACGCTATCGATACGTTATTGCACTATGAAAATGGGCCTCTGACCTAAGAAGAACTGCCGCAGCGTAAAAACGTCATCGCTATGTTATCGCGCCATAAAAATGGACCTCTGACGCAACAAAAACTGCCTCTTAAAAGACTCATCCCCTGTCAAGATACACCACATTACAGGGTCAACAGCTTCACATATTACGTAGAAGATGTCTGCGACGTATTCTTTGATAACGTAAAAATTCTTTCCCCACTCCGCCTCTCTTTACTACTCTTCCATTCTACCTCTTACTCTGTTGTCCGCTGTTCTCTCATTTTCCCTTTTCTAATTTTTTAGTCCACACAATGGTACCGTAATATTGAATCCAAATAGTGAGACTTCATAGCTAGCCTTTCATAGATTTTTCATTATGATTTATTGCAAAAACATATTCAAAAATTCATATTTTTTTGACAAAACAAAAATTTTTTTTGATATAAGTTAAATAATTATGCTTTAATTATTTTAATTTAATTATTTAACTTTTTTCCACAAGTAAAATACAGCCTAAAAACTGTTTAAAAGTAAAGGGGGTTACATTTTAAGGGCCGATGTTGAATGTGAACCAAGACTAAACGAAAAGTTTCTTTCTGCATTTCATTTCACAGTTCTCAATTTCAGACTAACTCAATTTGAACCATGGAAAGATACACAGTATACATACAGTGGATTCATCAATATGAAAAATTGCCGGACTTAGGCGAATAGTAATGCAAGACTGATTGTCGATAAACCAATGCACCTACAAAACAGGCCGCATTTTTACCCAAATGAGGCCGTTCAGACAGTTACTGAAAATAGTTTTCACTATCGTGAGATGGTAACGAACTTCTTATGAACCGAAATGGAAGATATGGATGCACGCCACTTACCCCCTAAATAAACGAAACTATGGCTCTTTTAGGAGAAAAATTCAATAGCCGTATTATCTGAAGTGCTGGCAATATCCACACAGATCATGTGGTTTGACAATTTTGAACTTCTTCCTTTGGGGTTATTTGAAAGAAAAGCTGTATGTACATAAGCAAGCAGCAATTCATGAGCTAAAGGATGAGATAATTCGCCACACTAGAGGCATAGAACCTCAATTAGGAACCTTAGCGTCATCAAATATTGAGACATTGGATGAAGGTATGCCACCCAAGTCGCGGAGGCCATTTCGCCTGCATTTTCTTCTACACATAATTGAACCATCCAATATTATCCTAAAAAAAAAGGACTGAAAATAATTTCCAAAATTATTTGTGTGATATTCAAAATTAACATCGGGCTTTAAAATTTAGCCAACATTTACTTAAAAATTTTCAAAACAGAATCAGAATTTAATTATTTCTTCAGGAGTGAGCTTTCTTTGGTTAATTGCATCGGTATCTCTTGTTATTAAATTACATTTTCACACTTAATCTATGCTTTGCTCCTTTTTTTTTCTTGTTCCTATATTTTTTCCTTTTTCGTTTTTATCTGTACACGAAGTACACGTGCTTTTTAAAAACAGATTGCTTTCGTAAGTCTTATTTAGTGTTTTCTTTTCTATTTACTGTTATTTTATTTTCGTTTTCAGTTCCATATCCCTGAAAAAGCAGCTGTTTTCTCTTCTGTATTTCATCTTCTCTATTTTAAATTAAAAAAATTTGCAAACATTTTTACAGCTTTTCTCTTACTTTGTATACTTTATTATATGCGTGCATTTTACAGCACATGCGCTCTTGCTTTATTAATAATTTTATGATACAAATATACACACTCGTACATACATATTTTCCTCCACACTATTTCGATTTATACTATATTTTTGGCATATTATTGATACTTCAATATTTATATCCTCTCGTACAGATAAGCTTCTGCATTTTTTAAGCACAATTTCTATTTTATTTCAAAATACGATTTTCTTTCCTAACAGCTGTTTTGCCAAACTTTCTCTATATATGTGTAGACAAAGTATTTTTTTTTTTTTTTTTGGTCAAAAATAATAACTTTACTCCGTTGGAGTTGAAAGCTCAGCAATAACAGACTTTATTCATTTATGATAAACATGATTCAGAGAATTTAATAATTTTTTGAATAAAAATTATAAATAAAGAATAAATTTAAAGTATGCAAAAGTCATGGCAATCCTTTGTATTGCCCCTATTATGGCTCACAACACCTAAGTGTTGTGTTCTAGATCAGACAACACAACACTTGTACTTTTTCTGATTATGGTTTACAACATCTAGATGCTGCGTATTTCACAGGGCTTTCCTTCAAAAAATGCATCTGACAACAACACTTAAAAACAACTGTTGTAAACCATAATCGCAATTTCAAAAATACAACATCAAATTTACAACTGTTGTGAACCATAATAGGGGCATATAAATCTTTTATAATTTATGGAGCAACTTGAAAGAACAACTGTAATCTTAGATACCCTTTGGCGCAATATCCTCATATTCAAAATTATGCATTGTAAAAATATTTCAGATCCTGTTGGGAACACATCACTTGCGGTAACTATTTATTCAAAGATCTGCATTAACCCTTTTGTTCTACTTACACTTCGTTAAACGCAACAGTAACTTCTGGTAAAATCGCAAAGAAAATTGAAAACAATGCAATACGAATTGTTATCTTCCTTTTTATCATTTCCTCTTGCCGTGTGTTTCGCTAAGAAACTCAACTCTGCAAAACATTTGCAGAAACTCCCTTCGACCTTTATGGTAAATGTTAAATTTCCGTTTAGACCACAATATAAAAACTAAAAATCACATATTCTAAAGCATGATAAGATCAACAATAAGCAATATATGTGTATATATTCCATGTTTTATAAGGCATCTAGATTTATTAATTATCAAAGGTAACATTGGAGATAACGTAACCTTCAACTTGCTTGCATTTTTAAATTTTAATCCATTCCCAAATTATATATACTGTCATATTTATTACTAATGCATTCTCTACTTGGGATCTGCCAGGTGATTATAGCTTGATTTATAACAAAAGTTGAAATAACGAGGTCAGAAAGGGAAATAAAAAAAGGTTTAGATCCCGCTTAAAAGCCTTTAAATATTTTTAATTTCATTTTAAGTGAATATATGATAATATATAAATAAAATTTGAATAATAGAATTTTCCAGTTACTAATCACAAACAACAACAACAACAACAACAACAACAACAACAACAACAACCAGAATAAGCAATTTAAACTCAAGATTCGACTGCTCTAAACTAGCTTTTATATTTCTACACGCTTTAATTTTCCACCTTTTCTTGTTATTTCCTCGAATGCCGCATAATTAAACTACAGAATTTAAGTGTGGTTTTTCCCAAATGTTGTTGTTGTTGTTGCTATTGCTGTTGTTGTGTATCATTAATTAACATCATCCTGTTGGCAAATGATAGCACTACGTCTATTGTATACATATATTTCCCTCTGAGCATGCAGATATTTGTGTATTTGTAGATAAGCATTCTTGTGACTGTTATTATGTGGTTGATTTCAACACCGCCTCCCCCTTCCGTTGTAACTGCATGTAATGGTGTTCGTCGACATGTACATGCTCCTGTTAGGTTTCGCAGTTGTTTTTACTGGAGACCGCATACAGATTTATGTCACCACATTCTTATCAGTTAATGTGTTCAAAATTTATTTTCTTGATAATCTCAAATGCATATAATTATATTGATTTAAATTTTAGAAATAATTAAACAAACGCAAATGTTAATGAGCCATTAACCATAAGGATTCCAATTAGGTAATTAAACAAATCTATTTTAGAATAGCTTTTTTAACAGTTTAATATTGAAATAAAAGCAATTATCTGATCTTTTATAATTATTGCAGATTTTTTGCTAAATAATAGAAAACTGTTTAAAGTGATTAGAGATATCTTATCTACCGAGAGAGAGTTCATACACGGAATACATATCCAGTATCGGAATTTTACAGAAACAATTGAATGGTTATCCCGGTCTTAACTTCTACTCACGTATTTCTCCCGGTATTCATAGGGGCTGATTTTTTTTTTTTTTTTTTTTTTTTGGTTTTGTTTATGTTTTTATGTTATTTTATTTTTTTTTATTATTAATTTTTGATTTATTAGCTATTTTATTTTAAGGTTTAGTTTTAGTGTACAATTTAAGTTTAGTATTAAGTTTATAAATAATAGATCCAACTCTATTAGTATAAATAAGTGCCGGGAGCAAGCAATGATTAGAGCATTAATTAATGTATTTATTGTTATAGTTTATAATTATTCTTAGATTGGATAAGCAGGTTGCATAGGCAAGAACTAGTAATGTCATTAAAATAATACATAATAGTTTTAAGTTTTCAAGAAAAAATAAATATTTGTAAAAAAAATTCTTTGTAATGAAAAAAAAGAAGCCTCAATAAATAAATAAATAATAATAATAAATAATAATAGAAAACAAATATGAACATACCTTTAGGCGAGCTGAAAGATATTCACAAGTACTTTACTATATATAATCCCATTGCAAAATATTAGCCAGATAATACTCTCATAAAATTGCCTGCCGCATCAGGATTTCTTAAGTTGATTTCCGTTATAATATCATGCCAATGAAAAAGTTCGCTGATCAAGACTTAATAAAATTCCCATCCAAAATCTGTATACGTGGGCGAAAACATAAATTTCTTCATTCGAAAACGTTTGATCAAATAAAGGGCAATTGAAAAAAACAGTTGCGACATTGGTTTTTTCAATAAAAAACCCCGCCATTGCTCATCCTGTAAGTATTTAATAGTTGATAACAAATAATCAAGTCTACTACATGAAATAAAAAAATTAATTCTTATAAATCGTATTCATCTATAAAGCTTCTCCAAAATCGTTGTAACAATTTTGTGGTTACAATTTTCAAAAGTAAATATTTTTAGTTGAAACTCTCTCTTGCCTGGTGATTGTGAAACTAGTGGGAAAATTTAGCCTACTGCAAGACATAAGAGATGTTAAGAAGCGAAGTTAACACAAAATGGAAACATTGCTCATAGAATCTCAGTTCTTCCAATAAAAAACAGTAAGATATATATCATGGCAAACTATAATTTAGAAATAGCGCGATCATTGATATTCATTACAAAGCAACAACTTTAGGAGAAAAAATTAAATAATAAATTACCAAGAATTTTTAACAAAAACTATAGATGAGTATTAGGAAAGAATATTCTTATGTTGTATTAAGTTATTTTACTACCGCACTAAAAAAATGTTGGCGCTTAAAGATAACTTAAAGAGTTTTTATTTTAAGTTAACATTTTTTGCCTTAAAATGAATTTTTAATGTTTTTTCATAGAAGTCTTATGCTACCCATACACAAAATTTGATAATCGTAAAGCAACCCATACTATTCAGGGATTGTAAATTTAATCTAAATTTTAAATATAAGCCTTAAATTGCTATCTTGCAGAAATAGCCATTAAAGTTCATTACCAGTAATTAGTAGTTTGCCAATATCACTTTCCAAACACACATTATATGCTACAGGATACTTAAATGCAATACAAACTTACATTCAATAAATAAAAATTCCCTAACAAATACAAATCCACTCAATACCTCTTACAAAAAAATAGTAAATCATTATTGAATTTTGAAAGTTTTTAAATTTATTAAAAAACTTCTTTATATTTGACCAGTTATTCATGAGTTTAGGACAACATGATAATGTTTATTAATTACTCACCTTTAACTTTTATTTGTTATAATAATAAAACATTTTTCTTTCCTCCCCTTCCCAAAAGTGTTCAAGTTTGACCTTAAAGCCATAAATCAGACACAAGAGCAATTCAATGATTTATTTTTATATGTAATTTTAATAATATTTTCCTTTGTTATTGTTCTAGATAATAAACCTCCACTGGGAAACAATGAAAGAAAAAGTTTGTAAAAAAAAAAAAAAAAAAATAATCAAGAATTATGAATTATAATTTATATCGGGTATAATGAAATTTTTATTGACAGGAAAATGACGGTAATAGGAAATATATTTTTAAAAATATAGAATCGTATTAGAAACAATAATTTTAAAAACATTAAAAAAAGCCGTCACCGTTACAACGGATTTATTTAATAGTCCTTGTCAAATTTCTTAAACATTTCATTAGATTTTATTATTATTTTATAAGTATGGAATTTTCCAGGAGGATACTAGAAAACGATTCTATAGCACGTAAACACTCAAAAAGGCCCAAACAAGATTTAAGTTTACTCAGTTACTCAGATTAAATATATGTATGCATGTGTGAATATACATACATATATAGATACATGCATTTTTAAGTATGTGGGAATGTAATGATGTATGTATTAGAAATTTAAGCAGAATTATGCAGGCATTAAATTGCAATGAATAATAATTACATATGTACATACTTACCGACTGTGGTATATGTTTACAGGCGATTACCCTTTCTGGTAATAATATCACGACATTTTGTTAAACCGTACCATTATTTGGTTTGGTGCCAAATAATGACGTCATTACACTTTTCAACAAACAATTGCATACCAATTGCTCACAAACATCAACTACATACAAATACATACATATATATCATTATAAATGTTGAGGAAACCGTTATATTTTCTCCCTTTTCCACATGATTTACATATTTCTGATATTTATACATATGTTTTTAATAAAAATGTTGATATTATTGCGAATATAAATATTCTTATGTATCCATATACAAATCCATATGTATGCACATATATCCACAATTATACATAAATTTTCTTAATAAAACTAAAATATTTTTCACACTTTACAATTTTACTTCTCAATTCAAGCAGAAAACATGACGATCAAAAACCAACTAGAAGTTTCTAGAACAAATGAATGACAAAGCAAAATTACAGTGCTGCCAAACTAATAATAATTGCGTACTGATGCATGATGTTCATAGTGCTGCCACCTAAATAAGGACTAATGATTTTAATTGTAGACTGTAAATGAAATTGCTTTTAAATTCAGTATAAAATTTATAAATAGAATTATATTCCAGTAATCAAATACTTTTGTTGAATATTAAAAAAAAGTAGGGAAAGCGCAAAAACATATATATATGAAAATTATTTCAACAAGAAACAAGAATTTTAAATCCTCATTGAATCCTTTAACGTACTTGATATTCATAAAGTAAGATTTTTCTATCACGGTTAAATAGTAATCACAATGTTAAGTTAAAAACATGCTACATATGCTGATTATAAAGTATATTGTTAAAAATGGAAAAACGTTTTAAATTATTACGGCGAAGAAAAGCCAATAGTTGCGCATAAAGTTTTCACCGTTGTGACCATTTCTGAAGAAACGCAGTATAACAAGACAGCTTATAAGGAAGCAACTAATTAAAAAACGTAATGACATATACGATGTAAGGTTAAATTGGGAAAGCAAATTTTTAAAAAATGATGGATTTAAATAAAAGATGCAAAAAAAATCCTTAAAATAGAATTTTAAATATTTAAAGGATAAAAAAGGAAACACGAATTATATCAGGGGCATACAATGAGACATTATCTTAAGCATGACTGAATACATAGTACATTATATATTATGATATACGAAAAAAATTTTATTCAAAATTAAGCATAGTTATATAATGATAGTGATTGACTATGGTAAATCTTGCAATAGAAATTCTTAATAATCATTAAAATCAAGAAACGATTTACTTGAGATTTCAAACGGTTTGTCTTTCTAGGTAAATTGTAGGCAGAGATACTGCAAGTTATTGTAAAAAAAAATTAATAAGTAAATAATTTACTTTCCCTAATAAGCGCTAAGAATTGTATCCATATAGCGAACATACATGAATTTATATACATTTTCTATAAATTTCTTTTTCGGAAATTAAATTATAATGATTAGAAAGCTGCGTAAATTAGATGTTTCTTAAGCCCAACGTTTAATGTTTTAATCACTAAATCAAAAGTAATAACTCATATGGCAACCACAAAAATTGTAAAAACCAAAAAATGTCAATATTCATTATTTCTCTTTTAATCAATCGACTGGCAATGCAATGACAACTTGCTGAATATGTATGTACATACATATGTGTATGTATGTATGCAGAAACATACACTTTTCAACAGCTATTGAAGACTACTTGGTATTAAAAAATTATGAACACAAATATAAAAACCCATGCATACTAGAATCAAAAGTACAAATATGCATACATATTAACAAGATTAACAGAAAGATACATATGTACATATGTATGTAAGTTAAACATGTTTAATGTTATTTAATGATAACTGTTAATTAAACCAATAAATTGTGTTTTTTTTTGGTAAAATTTGAAAACTACTTTGGTCGTGTAACTTTCCACAACCATAATGTCTCCGCTGATGTTAAAAATTTAAAAAGAATTTAAGAACACTAAAATAAAACAATTTCGAGAAATCAGAGGAATTTTTATTTCTTTCAATATGCATACATATACATACGTACAAACATACATACATTTATATGTATATATTAAGGCAGACTCCAATATCAAATTTAAAAGAAAAGTTAAGAGCTGAACTTCATACATATGTCAAAACATATTGCTTACATACATATGTATGTACTTATGCACATACGTACATACACATGTGCATAAGTACATACATATGTACATATTCAAACCAAACGACCTAACAAACAATTCCTTTGTATTCGTATGCGAAACTGAATAAATAAAGCAGCAGGAAAATAAACTTTTATTTTAAATTAATTTTTTTAAACACGAAGAAAACACTTGCCTATGAGTTGCCTTTAATTTATGTTTTTATATAATCCTAACTCTGCTCGATAAATTCTCAATATTAAAATATTTATAAGCTTAACAACTTTCTCTATTAAAAAGTCAGCATAAATTTCCTACAGGGAATTAATAAATCACAATAAGATTCACTCACATCCAAATGGGTTCACATACCGTCTTCTGCACACATTCAGCTAATTTATAATCAATATACAGTCATCTTACAAAAAAGTGCCTTAAAATGATAATGTATTGCCTCATTGGAACAAGAAGCTACAGGGAAACAAAATAAAAAAAAAATTAGCAGGCATACACGCACACACGCTTGCCATATACTCTGCGTTTGCGAAAGAATGTGCTCGTAGAAAAGCAAAAGCTGCAGTGCAAAACCAGGAAACCCATACGCTACACATTAATGCATGTTAAACAACAAAACCGCACAAGTAGCGTACAAGAACAACTGCAAAGGATGGAAGCACGCCATAGCCAGCGAACAAAAGGTTTTTTTTTCGTTTTGTTTCGTTAAAATTTTTTCTATTACGGCACATCTTGTTATATCAAAATATTTTGTGTGTGAGAGATGTTGGGTCCGTTGGAGTTTGTCTGGTTGTGTGTTGGTGTGTAAGTGTTTAAAGCACTTTTTACTGCATGTTTTGCGCGTCACAATACATTTTTTTTTGTAACGGTGTGAAGCATACAGCTTATGACAGCAGCGCCAAAGGCGACTTTAGGAGTGAGTATAAGAGTTTAAATGTTTGACATCTTTTATTTACTCTCACACAGGCAGGAAAATATACAGCCGTGCATACATGCATACATACATATATACATACATACATACATGCATATGCAACCAATCTTAGAAAAAGAACGGAAAGCACAAAATAAAAAATGAAAAATATGAGTTGAAAAATCGCAAGTTATAAATGTAAATCAACCAGCTACCGAGGGAAAAGGTTAAAAGTAAGATTTTTTTCCTTTTTTATATGTTGCTGCTTTCTAAGAAGTTTGTTCTGTGCGAGGATTTTAAAAAAGGCGCTCACTTATACAACAAATTCAAGGCAATGCTTAGGAACACCAGATTAGGCGACCAACTAATTAATGGCAAGCTGAATCTGTTACTTTTTCCTGCACATATTATTATTGATTGCAAGATATTGTATTTAGAATTTTAGTTTTCAAAATTAAACAAGTATGGCCTTTTATGACATTCTATAGAAGGAAAGCACATGATACAACTGAAACCGGCAAATTTCATAAATTGATAAATTTTAAAGAATTTTAAAGTATACAAATCAAATTATTAATTAATTAAATTTATAGCTAATACGGGGCACACTAAAATATAGAAATTTTTTGCCGAATAAAAAATCGGAAAAATTGGCACTTTGGTACTTTTTTTTCTTTAAAAGTTTGATTTACCTAAAATTTATTTCCCCCAAAAAAAAATTTGTAAATGTGCAAATATAATTTTTAATTATATTTACTGAAAGTGGTGTATATTAAAATACCCCTCGTATGGGGCTCTCTTCAATACATACAAAGATGTGGTACTTTTTCTCTTTTATAATAAATTTTAAATGTATACAATTTACAACCACTACAAATAAGTATATGGCTAAGGCTAAAATAAGTGTTACTTATCATCGATAAATCCGGGTATTTTATTATTTTACCCCTTTTTGGTTAAATATCCTGCAAATGTTCGTATAATATTTATAAATTAACGTACACATACTTTTTGGTCTACCACGTAAAAAAAGAACCAAAAATTTCCTCATGGAATTGGAATTATCCAATGAGATGTCTGAAGAAACATATAATATATAATTTATTATAAAAAAAGGTAAATAAATATTTTATTTAAGTACATAATACTTTTATTTAAATAATACTAATAAACAAGGAATATTTTATGGAGTGCAAATAGTACTTATATATAGTACTTTTTATACGTTTTGTAGTTCAAATTGAAAAGCAGTCTGCACTGCCAAAAACAAAAATATATACATATGTATATGTATGTATATAATAAAATGATGCAAATGGCAGAAGTTGTGTAGCTTTCCAATAGTTTCACAAGGAGGAAGATGGGAGGAATTTAATTGATGGATTGAGCTATTTCTAAAAAAACCAGATAGCATTTCAACTATTTTGCTACAGGCGCTGCTGGATGGGTATTTATGGTCCAAGCCAAATAACAATACAGAGTGTATAAAAGTTGAAAGGTAAATGCATGTCTTGTATACATTTGTGAATGTGTGTATAGTTTTCCTTAAAGGATATTCTTTTTTTTTCCTTATGATAAATCAATTTCTGTTTGTTAGTTTTATAATTTTCTTTCTACAAGTTTTATTTTAAGAAATTTAGTACTGAAATAAAATTCTTTTTTTTCTTAAATTAAAAATAATAAAAACAAAAACATTGATTTTATACATCGTACCATTTCGCCACTGCTGTTATCCTTGCTTGTGCTTATTAAATTCAAGTTTTTCTTTAAAATTTTTTTAGGTTTTAAAGCACGTAGCAATAGATTTTGAAATCTAAACAATATGCCAAAATTAAAGTTGTTGTTTCACGGGTATCACAGTTGTTGTATTTTTAGCCAATCGTCTTAGCCAATTCTAATTGGCCCACTTGGTAACTGAATAAACGATAAACTCACACTTTGAAAAAAGTGATTTTAATGCAAAATTTAATTGTTTTTCGTAACAAGTTGTGTTTCATAAGTGATCTTGATAAAATTTGCTAGTTACAAATGCTAATTGCTATTAATAAAAAGTACTTTTATTAGAGTACCACGTTTAAAAAGGACATTTTAAAATACTTCTATTGGCTAAAATATTACAACCTACTACTGGCCCATCTAAATATTTCCTTTTTAGCTTTTTTTCTAAATAAATATAATTTAAATAAATAATATGGCCGGTTTCAGTAGTTGCAATTGGATCGAATTATGTAGCTTAAAATGTTACTAGCATAATACCGTAAACTTAAGTTGGTCTCCTTTTTCCCGTCCTGTCATCTTTATAATGGCTAGCTGCCGTCAGTAGCTTCGAGGTTTCCCTTTGAGTTTTGTTTAAGTTATGAGTGTTTCTTAGTTATTATACAAATTAAAGGATATATATGTTAAATGTATATTTTGGATTTGTGTATGTATATATGTGCATACGTGTGCGTGTAGCTGCATATAAAGTTTTACGTTTGGTGTATGTTTTAGGCCTAAAGGCAGACGCCTTTTGTTAATACATAAATTAAATACTTAAAACAAGTGTCAAACTCACATTAACAAAAGGTTTATTTAACACACATAAGGAAATGCTTGCTATAGATACATATACATATACATTTATATATATATTTTAGTATGTGTCTAGCATATGCCATTAAATATATCCGATACATACATGCAAATAAAAAATTTGTACGATAGTGTTTCCGGAATTATTTTAACAGGAAATAAAAACGAATATCCGTTGAAAGCAGTTAATCTTTTTCAAGAAACTTTTTATAACTTTTACAACAAAACCTAAAAATTGTATATATTTTGGACTGGTTTATATAAATTTTATATATATATATATATATGTATATATATATAAATTATATATATAAAATGTTAAATATATAAAAATGACGTGTATGTTCGTGATCGATAAACTCAAAAACTACCGGAGCGATGTTGACAAAATTTTATATGTATGCTCTATGGAGCGTGAGGGGAGTGTTTTATGTAGTTTGAAGTTCGTCCGACAGATGGCGCAATATTTATTTTTTTTGTGTTTTGCTCGATAGAGCTTAGCGCAATACCAATATACTCTGCTTCGCTGAAAGCGTTGGGTGCTAAATCGCTGTGTAGCGCCGTTAATTAGTAATTTATACTTATAAAAATTTTAATTTTTAAATTGTGTTATTATAATTCTGATTTTTGGGTTTTTAAATAAAGCATTTTTTTTTTATTATAAATAGCGAAAAACACTGATTTGCATTTTCTCCGAGAGGCAGTTGAAAATAAAAGAAAAATTGTGTGGCAGCTACGCGGACCGCGCTCATATAGTACACATATATATAATATATAGCTCAACTATAATATATATAAAATATATATTATATCAAGATATTATATTATAAAAAATTTATAAATAAATATAAATAAATTACATAAATAATTTTATTTTTAATTACAAAATGTATGAGTATTTCAACGAATTATTTTCTTATTAAAAATGCAAAAAAATATTTAAATTTATATTCATAAAAATATAATTTAAAAAAATATATAATACATATAAAAAATATTTTTTTTATATGTGCTTTATTTTTTTATTATTATGTATTTGAGAATATTTAAACAAAATCCGCTAATGACTTGATAACACATACTTTTCTAATTATTTTAAAAAATATTTAAAATAAAAACAGGAATTAAATATAATTATAAGAAAAAAAACATCTCGCTTTAAAATTTGTGTTATCTGAAATATGAAATATCGTAGATATGCTATATAGAATGTGTGCGATGCAATATTGACAGATGGTGATACATATTGCAGCGAGGCCAAGACATGAATAGAGATTTACGTGATAAATATTTTTTTTTCTAAAAACTGCTTTGAGGCCGTGACTTCAAATCTTCCAATGCACTGTGCTGCAGTGAAGACGAAGCGATAGTGCTACTGAATATTGGTAGCAAAAAAGTTTGTAAATCGAATACTGTTACCATAGCTTTTAGTATCAAATTTGTATTTTTAATAGCCAATTTATTTATTGTATTCCTGATGGAATACCGGCACAGGAGAAAAAAGGATATTTGTTTGTGTTAGTATTGCTGAAATCTAGGACAAGCCTCAGGCACTTTGTAACTTCAGTATGGTGAGGAAGGAAATTAAAGCTATCAGCTTGACTTGCTTCAATTCCTTCTGAGTTGTACTTAATTTTGTTTCTTGGCATCCCTTGAGAGAGGGGGTAAATAATATATATATATATATATATTTTATTTATAATACTATTTATTTATATTTTATTAATGAATATTTTTAAATGTATGGCAGTCAGTTTGTAAAGCCGATTGGGTGGCAAGGAAGCATATAAAATGTCTAAAGTTGGTCCAATAGGTAGTAGTCCGGGACAATATCAACAATATATATATATATATTGTTCACTTAAGCTGCAAAGCTGTCGGCTTGTCCGGAGGGTCTGAGCGGGAATCGAACCTTTAATCTTCTGTTTCGTAGGCTGTTCATTAGCCATTCGCTTAAGGAGTCATAGATATTTCCTATCAGATGGCTAAAATCGACGCCTAAGCCGCGTTATCAGCTGTTAAAGCCGATTGGATATCAAGAATGTATACAAAATGTTTAAAGTTAATTCAAAAGGTTATGTGCCGAGGCAATATCACAATATATATATATTGTTTACTTAAGCTGCAAAGCTGTCGGCTTGTCCGGAGGGTCTGAGCGGGAATCGAACCTTTAAACTTCTGTTTCGTAGGCTGTTCATTAGCCATTCGCTTAAGGAGTCATAGATATTGCCTATCAGCTGGCTACAATGGGCGCGTTCCCACTTAGAAACCAATTTCGCTAAATATTATGTTTTATAATTTACTGCACGCACAATATCAAATTGAAAGCAATTTGGTTAATACTAAAATATTTTTACTGCCCCCCTCGTATTTGCTGGAATTGGCTTAAAATTTTATTCTTTGACTTAAATTTTATTTGTTTAGTTCTCAACAAGGAATCCTCTTAATATGTAAATAAAATGAGTGACTTGTAGTTTGTCTGCGGATTTGTTGACAACATTATTTTGTTGGCTGATCTTTCAATGAAGCTGCTGCCACTTTTGTTAAGCAAACTTTTGCTAATTTTTGTATTCAAATGATTAGAAAATATTTTTTTCTTAATTTTTTGCTTTGTGGAGATATTGCGTTGTGGTCTGCCTGTTGTTCTACCAACAACAAACGAACAAAAAACTCATGTCGAAAGACTTTTAAGTGGGTTCACCTAGAGGTTGAAATTAAGCGGTTGTTGTCATTGTAATTGTTTTTTGGTTTTTTATTTACCCACTTTACTTCTCGTTTGTTATTTCTCAAGCAAACATTCCTGCCTATAACATTCCCCCTGCCTTTGTATTTAAAACTAACTCAAGTATAAAATGTTATGTTCGTATGTATATAATAATTTCTATAAGATATAAAAATATGTTGAATATATGAAGGAAGGAAAAAAATTATATATTTATGCATATTCGCATAATCAAGAAGTATAAAAACATGTTTCTTAGCGCTTAAAGTGTTGGCATTAGCATAACTTGAGTTAATTTAGGAAATTATTCTGCTTGTCTAAAATACATTCCTACAAGTGTTAGAATTTCCTTTTTTCCTTCGACTATATGGAAACGTTCAGGCACTGCATTAAAAAAATTAAACTATTGTGTGTAGATTGCACAAACACACAGGCTGAAGGATTTAAATATTTATTGAGGCAGATAAGGCATTGCTTTGTTTCGAATTTGAAGGATAGAAAGGACTTCATAGTATGTAAAACAATTAAATAAACATTTAAAAAGTACGTTTGGATTTTTAATCGTTGAAAAGTAAATAAGTTCAGAGAATCTATTAATTTATTTTTATTCATTGAAAAGATTTGAAAAGGGAAGCATTGAAAAAAATTTGTTCCGGAAAATAGAAGAAAAATATATTTTGCAAGAATACAAAGATCGCAAAAAAAATAAAAAAAATAGTAAGTATGAAAATGTAATCTAAATATTGTAAAATAGGTTGTGGTAACGTGATATGTGAATTAAATATATGTAAATATGTTTGGAAAAGACAAAAAGTTTGGAAATGATTAATTTTTTATATGAAAAGAAGAGGTTCGTGAATGTGGGCATGGAACTATGGTGCGAATGTGAAAGCAATGCCAATTTGGCGATTTTTAAATAGCAACTTGGAACAACTGGCCTTTGAACTCCTGAGAAGCGTTTTTCCAATACAAGAAAATGTATATGTATGTATATAGATATGTAAATAAAAAAAATTGTATACAGATGTCAATTAAATAAAAATTTAAAAAGTACGTTTGGATTTTTAATCGTTGAAAAGTAAATAAATTCAGAGAATCTATTAATTTATTTTTATTCGCAAAAACGATCGCAAAAAAGATCGCAAAAAAAATAAAAAAAATAGTAAGTATGAAAATGTAATCTAAATATTGTAAAATAGGTTGTGGTAACGTGATATGTGAATTAAATATATGTAAATATGTTTGGAAAAGACAAAAATTTGGGAAATGATTAATTTTTTATGTGAAAAGAAGAGGATCATGAATGTGGGCGAGATAGTATGGTGCGAATGTGAAAGTGATGTAAATTTTGCGCATTTTAAATGGCAACTTGGAACGACTGCAGCTTGTAGTTTTGAGACTCGTTTTTCCAAATATAATAGAAAATTTATATTTCAAAAGAAATTGTGAAAAAATATGTGTATATGAAAGAGAAAACTATGTGCATACATATGTGTGTATGAATGTATACAATATGTATGCATGTATATATGTATACATGTATAAAATAAGTTCCATTTATATAAATATTTATGTATATTTATATACGTATGTGAATATGAATAATACATTGTATTCTATTCATTTTTTCTTTTTAGGAAACAGTGTAGTTTCGCAACATTGATATAACATATATTGCTGAAAATGAAAAGCACTTGTTCTGAAATAATCTTGAAACGTTAAATACATATCCAAAACAGAAGAAACTAAAAAAAGCCGGTAAGTTTTGAAAAATAAATCAATAGATTAAAAAAAAAATTTATTTTGTTAAATATTATTAGTTATTAGTTAATTACTTAATATTTCTAGAAATATTTTATATATCTTGTTTAACTAAAAATATTCTCTATTATGTAGGTCTTCGAAAGATACTTTTTATATATACGTTAATATGTTGGGTTATGGAATTATGCAGCAACAGCCTCTGCATGAGCATTATCGTGGGCCAGTTGCATTTTTAAATCACCCATTTTACAATGTTGGGCCAGTGGCTCATGGCTATTGGGGTGGTAACAATGTTTGTGTGGCAGGGAGCCAATTTGGGTACTTTGTCTATCAGAGACCGTACCAGCCCCCGTTGCAGCCACCTTCCATTGGAATATATAACTCAATCTTTGGATCACAGCAAGTACCAAATGTGAATGCAACTGCATTCCAACAGATAGATCAAGGATCGCCAATGACACCACATACTTATATGAGTGATGATTCGCAAGATGTTCCCGCATTAAGTTCAATAAGTAATGAGAGTTCTGTAACTGAACCGATATTGAGTGATCGGTCGAATTCGCAGTCAGACAAATCAACACAAACGGTTGAAATGTTCTATCCAATTCGAAATATGGATAAGGATCATGATATCGCAAAGTCGTCACAGGAGTTTGACAATGCAGACGATATTCCTGATACAAGCAAGATTTTAAAGGATATAGATGGTAAGTCGAAAATTAAAAATATTTCAATTAATATTTAACAATTGCTTATTTTATCATTCATTTTACCATCCGATGAATCAAATTAATTAAATCAATTAATTTAACAGATTCATCGGATGTTAAAATGATAAAAATTGTATATGTATTTGGAATTGTTTATTGTTATCGTTTTTTTAATCGATTATGCGTTGGAAATTACTGCTCATTAACGTATTCTATTAACTGCATTTACATAAAATGCATTTACATTTCCATTTACATTATATTTATATTATGTAATTTACTGCCGATTTTTAATGAAATCAAGCTGCGATAAATATGTATAACTGATTGGTAAAATCGGTACATAATATTTCTTGTAACCGTTCAATTATCCTTCCTTTCTTTGGTTTTTGAAATTTTTCGTTTTAGGCGTAAATCAAAAAATCAAGCGTATGACATTTCTGTACAAACATCCTTAAAAAAGTGAAGAGAACAAAAGCGAAGACATTCCTGAAGAATTGCAGCCATCTACGGCCCCCGTGTTGTCAGCAAGGCGAAGAGTAAGAAAAGTAATTGCATTCTTCAAATATGCATTTGTTGTAAATGCAGTTAATAGAATGCGTTAATGTGCATCCTGTATAATTTTTGAGAAAGAAAAATTTAATTTTTAATTCTCTTTCTTTTTTTTAATTAAGGCAAACAAGGTGGAAAGTGTGCAAAAAGCAAAAAAAGGAAGCAAAAGAAGTTGAAGAAGCAGCAAAATAAAAACAAGAATGGTATAAATTGAACTATGCATTAAAGTCACATGCAATTTTTTATACTATATTTTTATATTTTCTTTTTCTAGCAGGAGGTCCACTAAATGAGGAGCAGAAGACGGCCACTGGGTCCGAGAAAAAGGATTTAGAATTGGAGGATAAGAAGTGTGGTGAAAGCATGTATATTTCTTTTTATATATTATTGCAGTTGCCTAAAGCAGAATATATTGAGCCAATACTAATACGTTATTCTTTGGAAGAACTGAAGGCTTTTTCCAAATCAGATGAATCACGTAGGACTCTTGTCTTACCAAAACATGTAAAAACATTTGTAACTGCTGCTAATACAAAACAAATTAAGAAAACTAAGCAGGACATACAAAGTAACTTGCCCTTAAATACTGAAAGCAAATTGCGGCCAGAACTTTTATCGAACAGTTCTAATAGTAATTCTCTTATACCAGAACAAGCTCGAATTGCTAATGACGATATAGAGGACGTATTGACAAAAATAAAGAGACTCCTCAATACTATTACTTCACGGAACTTTTATGTTTTCTTGAAGGAGATGACTAGCATAACCTTGAATACGGAAGAAGAGATGGAAAAGGTAACGATATAATTTATATATATTTTTTGTGTTATTTTTTAAATGCATTTTTTTCTATCTTTCAGGCTATGCGGTTAATACTTGCAAAAACGTGTGCGGTGCCCTATTTTGGACATGTTCATGCAAAATTTTGCAAAATTTTATTCGAAGAGGTGCCATTGGAAAAGAAAAGATTCTACAATAGCTGGCTGGTAAAAAGATTGGAGACTGAGTTTGAGTTTACTGTAAACAATGTAAATGTGAAAAGACAAAAATTACAACAAATCAGTAAAAAACTAAGTAACGCCAAAGATTACCAAGAGAAAATCAAACTAGAAAATAAAGTTAGATTTCAAGAGTTTGAATATCGTATTCGAGCGTGGGGCACAGTATGTTTTATAGCTGAAATGTATAATTTGCGGGCGCTGTCGGCACACCGGGTCCTGTTATGTGTGGAGTCGCTACTAAAGTACGGTACTGATGATGAATTGGTTTATATGTGTAAAATTTTGTCTATTGTTGGCAAAATGTTGGACAATAATAATCAGAATACCTTTAATAATGTCCGAATAAATAAAATTTTCGAAACGATGCATACTTTAGTTAAGGCTGCAAAGGATACATCTAAGAAGGAAAGCAAAATCTGCAGGCGTGTATGTTTGTTGATGCAAGAGCTAATTGATTTAAGGTCTAAGGATTGGGGTGAATCATCTGTGGGATAATTGCCTGAAAGCACGATAGGCTTAGGACAAGAATAGCAATTTGGAGTTAGAGTCTAGTGATGTTAACTCATACGAAGGGTGGTCCTGGCAGCGTACGTCCTTTAGAAATAACATCTTTACAAAAAATTATACAATTTTACATACATATTTTCTATATTTTATAAATATTTTTTATATATTTTATATATTTTTATATATATATTTTTTATAATTTATAAATTTGTATTTTATATATTTTATTTTTTATATTTTAATATATTTGCCAATAATTTTTTATAAAATATTTATTTATATATACATATCTTATAATTTATATAAAAAACTCAATTGTATAATTTTTGTGTAAAGATGTTATTTCTAACAACCTCCTTTGCAAGCAGCGCCTTTCATGTGGGTCAACATTACTGGACGCCAAATAACTGTTCTTTTACTCAGCCTATATATATAAGTTTTCATTATATTATAATTAAGATATATATTATGCTAAGATCTTTAATTGTTTTTAAAATGTTTGTTTTATATTAATATTTTTTTAAGTAATTTTGATTTTCTTCAAATCAGGTTAAGTAACATATTAATGTAGTTGAAAATTAAATTATAAAAATTAATTTAAATATAATCTTTATATTAATACAAAATATATATTTAGGATTTTTATTATTTAGTATGTACTAGATATAAATAGTTATAATTAAAATAAGTAATAACTAGGCATAAAAAAATAAATGTATAATATAATTAATAATATTTAATATAATTACAAAATATATAAAATAAAAATATTATTAATTATACACATGAAATATGTATTAGATAATATGTTAGTATGTATTAGATACAAAGATATGCATGTATTAGATATAAGTAGATTATAATTAAAATAAGTAATTACTAGGCATAAAAAAATAAATGTATAATATAATTAATAATATTTAATATAATTACAAAATATATAAAATAAAAATATTATTAATTATACACATGAAATATGTATTAGATAATATGTAATATGTATTAGATATAAGGATATGCATGTATTAGATATAAGTAGATTATAATTAAAATAAGTAATTACTAGGCATAAAAAAATAAATGTATAATATAATTAATAATATTTAATATATATACAAAATATATAAAATAAAAATATTATTAATTATACACATGAAATATGTATTAGATAATATGTAATATGTATTAGATATAAGGATATGCATGTATTAGATATAAGTAGATTATAATTAAAATAAGTAATTACTAGGCATAAAAAAATAAATGTATAATATAATTAATAATATTTAATATATATACAAAATATATAAAATAAAAATATTGTTAATTATACACATGAAATATGTATTAGATAATATGTAATATGTATTAGATATAAGGATATGCATGTATTAGATATAAGTAGATTATAATTAAAATAAGTAATTACTAGGCATAAAAAAATAAATGTATAATATAATTAATAATATTTAATATATATACAAAATATATAAAATAAAAATATTATTAATTATACACATGAAATATGTATTAGATAATATGTAATATGTATTAGATATAAGGATATGCATGTATTAGATAAAAGTAGATTATAATTAAAATAAGTAATTACTAGGCATAAAAAAATAAATGTATAATATAATTAATAATATTTAATATATATACAAAATATATAAAATAAAAATATTATTAATTATACACATGAAATATGTATTAGATAATATGTAATATGTATTAGATATAAGGATATGCATGTATTAGATATAAGTAGATTATAATTAAAATAAGTAATTACTAGGCATAAAAAAATAAATGTATAATATAATTAATAATATTTAATATATATACAAAATATATAAAATAAAAATATTATTAATTATACACATGAAATATGTATTAGATAATATGTAATATGTATTAGATATAAGGATATACATGTATTAGATATAAGTAGATTATAATTAAAATAAGTAATTACTAGGCATAAAAAAATAAATGTATAATATAATTAATAATATTTAATATATATACAAAACATATAAAATAAAAATATTATTAATTATACACATGAAATATGTATTAGATAATATGTAATATGTATTAGATATAAGGATATGCATGTATTAGATATAAGTAGATTATAATTAAAATAAGTAATTACTAGGCATAAAAAAATAAATGTATAATATAATTAATAATATTTAATATATATACAAAACATATAAAATAAAAATATTATTAATTATACACATGAAATATGTATTAGATAATATGTAATATGTATTAGATATAAGGATATGCATGTATTAGATATAAGTAGATTATAATTAAAATAAGTAATTACTAGGCATAAAAAAATAAATGTATAATATAATTAATAATATTTAATATATATACAAAATATATAAAATAGAAATATTATTAATTATACACATGAAATATGTATTAGATAATATGTAATATGTATTAGATATAAGGATATGCATGTATTAGATATAAGTAGATTATAATTAAAATAAGTAATTACTAGGCATAAAAAAATAAATGTATAATATAATTAATAATATTTAATATATATACAAAATATATAAAATAAAAATATTGTTAATTATACACATGAAATATGTATTAGATAATATGTAATATGTATTAGATATAAGGATATGCATGTATTAGATATAAGTAGATTATAATTAAAATAAGTAATTACTAGGCATAAAAAAATAAATGTATAATATAATTAATAATATTTAATATATATACAAAATATATAAAATAAAAATATTATTAATTATACACATGAAATATGTATTAGATAATATGTAATATATATTAGATATAAGGATATGCATGTATTAGATATAAGTAGATTATAATTAAAATAAGTAATTACTAGGCATAAAAAAATAAATGTATAATATAATTAATAATATTTAATATATATACAAAATATATAAAATAAAAATATTATTAATTATACACATGAAATATGTATTAGATAATATGTAATATGTATTAGATATAAGGATATGCATGTATTAGATAAAAGTAGATTATAATTAAAATAAGTAATTACTAGGCATAAAAAAATAAATGTATAATATAATTAATAATATTTAATATATATACAAAATATATAAAATAAAAATATTATTAATTATACACATGAAATATGTATTAGATAATATGTAATATGTATTAGATATAAGGATATGCATGTATTAGATAAAAGTAGATTATAATTAAAATAAGTAATTACTAGGCATAAAAAAATAAATGTATAATATAATTAATAATATTTAATATATATACAAAATATATAAAATAAAAATATTATTAATTATACACATGAAATATGTATTAGATAATATGTAATATGTATTAGATATAAGGATATGCATGTATTAGATATAAGTAGATTATAATTAAAATAAGTAATTACTAGGCATAAAAAAATAAATGTATAATATAATTAATAATATTTAATATATATACAAAATATATAAAATAAAAATATTATTAATTATACACATGAAATATGTATTAGATAATATGTAATATGTATTAGATATAAGGATATGCATGTATTAGATAAAAGTAGATTATAATTAAAATAAGTAATTACTAGGCATAAAAAAATAAATGTATAATATAATTAATAATATTTAATATATATACAAAATATATAAAATAAAAATATTATTAATTATACATATAAAATATGTATTAGATAATATGTAATATGTATTAGATATAAGGATATGCATGTATTAGATATAAGTAGATTATAATTAAAATAAGTAATTACTAGGCATAAAAAAATAAATGTATAATATAATTAATAATATTTAATATATATACAAAATATATAAAATAAAAATATTATTAATTATACACATGAAATATGTATTAGATAATATGTAATATGTATTAGATATAAGGATATGCATGTATTAGATATAAGTAGATTATAATTAAAATAAGTAATTACTAGGCATAAAAAAATAAATGTATAATATAATTAATAATATTTAATATATATACAAAATATATAAAATAAAAATATTATTAATTATACACATGAAATATGTATTAGATAATATGTAATATGTATTAGATATAAGGATATGCATGTATTAGATAAAAGTAGATTATAATTAAAATAAGTAATTACTAGGCATAAAAAAATAAATGTATAATATAATTAATAATATTTAATATATATACAAAATATATAAAATAAAAATATTATTAATTATACACATGAAATATGTATTAGATAATATGTAATATGTATTAGATATAAGGATATGCATGTATTAGATATAAGTAGATTATAATTAAAATAAGTAATTACTAGGCATAAAAAAATAAATGTATAATATAATTAATAATATTTAATATATATACAAAATATATAAAATAAAAATATTATTAATTATACACATGAAATATGTATTAGATAATATGTAATATGTATTAGATATAAGGATATGCATGTATTAGATATAAGTAGATTATAATTAAAATAAGTAATTACTAGGCATAAAAAAATAAATGTATAATATAAATAATAATCATAATAAAAAATAGAATTAAAAAATATATAAAATAAGTCTTATTAATTATAAAAAAGAAATATGTATTAGAGAATATGTAAGTATGTATTAGATATAACCGTCTAATAAAAAATACTTAGAATTGGTCGGTTTTAAAATAACAAAATAAATATGCGTTGAGGAAAAATTAAATAAATAGATATTTTAATAAATAATAGAATTATATTTTAAATATACATTTTTTGATTTATTTTATACTTAATTAGGCCATAAGAAAAATTAAAGACAGGAAGAAAAACAAAAATTTAAATTGGTAGTTCCTAAGGAAAATGGACTTTCCACACTTTGATTGTTAGATAAAAAAAATTCATTAGAGCACACCGAACTAAGTAAATTCTATTGTATTTTTGAAGAACGTTCTGGTGCTACCGAGTGTAAAACTTTTGTGCGTGACGGTCATGTGAACGGATGCCTTTTAATGTGTCTGCATTAGCCAAGAACATTGTGAGGGTCTTTAGCGGCCGAAGTATGGCGACGTCTAAATAAATTCTCCCTTATCGGGAATGCGTTTTCACACTCGAAATATTTCCGCTTTAATCGGTAGCAAAGTAAAGTTTCTATGTATATAAAGTATATATATTTTGGATCCATATAACTATTATGGATACGTCTGTCCGTCTGTCCAATTGACCGTCTGTCTGTCTGTCTGTTTGGACGTGTTTGGTATTTTTGTTGTGGTGAAAATTATGCTCAAAATTTGCTTAAAATCATACTTTTCTATATTTTTCTACAGTGTGAAATGCACCAAAATCGGTTTAAAGAGGCAAGACATATAGCCGAAGAATTATATTATATATTTATATTTATACAAAATTAAATTTATAAATGGCAACTTGGAACACCTGGCCTTTGAACTCCTGAGAAGCGTTTTTCCAATACAAGAAAATGTATATGTATGTATAAGATGTGTAAATAAGAAAAAATTGTATACAGATGTCAATTAAATAAAAATTTAAAAAGTACGTTTGGATTTTTAATCGTTGAAAAGTAAATAAATTCAGAGAATCTATTAATTTATTTTTATTCATTGAAAAGATTTGAAAAGGGAAGCATTGAAAAAAATTTGTTCCGGAAAATAGAAGAAAAATATATTTTGCAAGAATACAAAGATCGCAAAAAAAATAAAAAAAATAGTAAGTATGAAAATGTAATCTAAATATTGTAAAATAGGTTGTGGTAACGTGATATGTGAATTAAATATATGTAAATATGTTTGGAAAAGACAAAAAGTTTGGAAATGATTAATTTTTTATATGAAAAGAAGAGGTTCGTGAATGTGGGCATGGAACTATGGTGCGAATGTGAAAGCAATGCCAATTTGGCGATTTTTAAATAGCAACTTGGAACAACTGGCCTTTGAACTCCTGAGAAGCGTTTTTCCAATACAAGAAAATGTATATGTATGTATATAGATATGTAAATAAGAAAAAATTGTATACAGATGTCAATTAAATAAAAATTTAAAAAGTACGTTTGGATTTTTAATCGTTGAAAAGTAAATAAATTCAGAGAATCTATTAATTTATTTTTATTCATTGAAAAGATTTGAAAAGGGAAGCATTGAAAAAAATTTGTTCCGGAAAATAGAAGAAAAATATATTTTGCAAGAATACAAAGATCGCAAAAAAAATAAAAAAAATAGTAAGTATGAAAATGTAATCTAAATATTGTAAAATAGGTTGTGGTAACGTGATATGTGAATTAAATATATGTAAATATGTTTGGAAAAGACAAAAAGTTTGGAAATGATTAATTTTTTATATGAAAAGAAGAGGTTCGTGAATGTGGGCATGGAACTATGGTGCGAATGTGAAAGCAATGCCAATTTGGCGATTTTTAAATAGCAACTTGGAACAACTGGCCTTTGAACTCCTGAGAAGCGTTTTTCCAATACAAGAAAATGTATATGTATGTATATAGATATGTAAATAAAAAAAATTGTATACAGATGTCAATTAAATAAAAATTTAAAAAGTACGTTTGGATTTTTAATCGTTGAAAAGTAAATAAATTCAGAGAATCTATTAATTTATTTTTATTCGCAAAAACGATCGCAAAAAAGATCGCAAAAAAAATAAAAAAAATAGTAAGTATGAAAATGTAATCTAAATATTGTAAAATAGGTTGTGGTAACGTGATATGTGAATTAAATATATGTAAATATGTTTGGAAAAGACAAAAATTTGGGAAATGATTAATTTTTTATGTGAAAAGAAGAGGATCATGAATGTGGGCGAGATAGTATGGTGCGAATGTGAAAGTGATGTCAATTTTGCGCATTTTAAATGGCAACTTGGAACGACTGCAGCTTGTAGTTTTGAGACTCGTTTTTCCAAATATAATAGAAAATTTATATTTCAAAAGAAATTGTGAAAAAATATGTGTATATGAAAGAGAAAACTATGTGCATACATATGTGTGTATGAATGTATACAATATGTATGCATGTATATATGTATACATGTATAAAATAAGTTCCATTTATATAAATATTTATGTATATTTATATACGTATGTGAATATGAATAATACATTGTATTCTATTCATTTTTTCTTTTTAGGAAACAGTGTAGTTTCGCAACATTGATATAACATATATTGCTGAAAATTAAAAGCACTTGTTCTGAAATAATCTTGAAACGTTAAATACATATCCAAAACAGAAGAAACTAAAAAAAGCCGGTAAGTTTTGAAAAATAAATCAATAGATTAAAAAAAAAATTTATTTTGTTAAATATTATTAGTTATTAGTTAATTACTTAATATTTCTAGAAATATTTTATATATCTTGTTTAACTAAAAATATTCTCTATTATGTAGGTCTTCGAAAGATACTTTTTATATATACGTTAATATGTTGGGTTATGGAATTATGCAGCAACAGCCTCTGCATGAGCATTATCGTGGGCCAGTTGCATTTTTAAATCACCCATTTTACAATGTTGGGCCAGTGGCTCATGGCTATTGGGGTGGTAACAATGTTTGTGTGGCAGGGAGCCAATTTGGGTACTTTGTCTATCAGAGACCGTACCAGCCCCCGTTGCAGCCACCTTCCATTGGAATATATAACTCAATCTTTGGATCACAGCAAGTACCAAATGTGAATGCAACTGCATTCCAACAGATAGATCAAGGATCGCCAATGACACCACATACTTATATGAGTGATGATTCGCAAGATGTTCCCGCATTAAGTTCAATAAGTAATGAGAGTTCTGTAACTGAACCGATATTGAGTGATCGGTCGAATTCGCAGTCAGACAAATCAACACAAACGGTTGAAATGTTCTATCCAATTCGAAATATGGATAAGGATCATGATATCGCAAAGTCGTCACAGGAGTTTGACAATGCAGACGATATTCCTGATACAAGCAAGATTTTAAAGGATATAGATGGTAAGTCGAAAATTAAAAATATTTCAATTAATATTTAACAATTGCTTATTTTATCATTCATTTTACCATCCGATGAATCAAATTAATTAAATCAATTAATTTAACAGATTCATCGGATGTTAAAATGATAAAAATTGTATATGTATTTGGAATTGTTTATTGTTATCGTTTTTTTAATCGATTATGCGTTGGAAATTACTGCTCATTAACGTATTCTATTAACTGCATTTACATAAAATGCATTTACATTTCCATTTACATTATATTTATATTATGTAATTTACTGCCGATTTTTAATGAAATCAAGCTGCGATAAATATGTATAACTGATTGGTAAAATCGGTACATAATATTTCTTGTAACCGTTCAATTATCCTTCCTTTCTTTGGTTTTTGAAATTTTTCGTTTTAGGCGTAAATCAAAAAATCAAGCGTATGACATTTCTGTACAAACATCCTTAAAAAAGTGAAGAGAACAAAAGCGAAGACATTCCTGAAGAATTGCAGCCATCTACGGCCCCCGTGTTGTCAGCAAGGCGAAGAGTAAGAAAAGTAATTGCATTCTTCAAATATGCATTTGTTGTAAATGCAGTTAATAGAATGCGTTAATGTGCATCCTGTATAATTTTTGAGAAAGAAAAATTTAATTTTTAATTCTCTTTCTTTTTTTTAATTAAGGCAAACAAGGTGGAAAGTGTGCAAAAAGCAAAAAAAGGAAGCAAAAGAAGTTGAAGAAGCAGCAAAATAAAAACAAGAATGGTATAAATTGAACTATGCATTAAAGTCACATGCAATTTTTTATACTATATTTTTATATTTTCTTTTTCTAGCAGGAGGTCCACTAAATGAGGAGCAGAAGACGGCCACTGGGTCCGAGAAAAAGGATTTAGAATTGGAGGATAAGAAGTGTGGTGAAAGCATGTATATTTCTTTTTATATATTATTGCAGTTGCCTAAAGCAGAATATATTGAGCCAATACTAATACGTTATTCTTTGGAAGAACTGAAGGCTTTTTCCAAATCAGATGAATCACGTAGGACTCTTGTCTTACCAAAACATGTAAAAACATTTGTAACTGCTGCTAATACAAAACAAATTAAGAAAACTAAGCAGGACATACAAAGTAACTTGCCCTTAAATACTGAAAGCAAATTGCGGCCAGAACTTTTATCGAACAGTTCTAATAGTAATTCTCTTATACCAGAACAAGCTCGAATTGCTAATGACGATATAGAGGACGTATTGACAAAAATAAAGAGACTCCTCAATACTATTACTTCACGGAACTTTTATGTTTTCTTGAAGGAGATGACTAGCATAACCTTGAATACGGAAGAAGAGATGGAAAAGGTAACGATATAATTTATATATATTTTTTGTGTTATTTTTTAAATGCATTTTTTTCTATCTTTCAGGCTATGCGGTTAATACTTGCAAAAACGTGTGCGGTGCCCTATTTTGGACATGTTCATGCAAAATTTTGCAAAATTTTATTCGAAGAGGTGCCATTGGAAAAGAAAAGATTCTACAATAGCTGGCTGGTAAAAAGATTGGAGACTGAGTTTGAGTTTACTGTAAACAATGTAAATGTGAAAAGACAAAAATTACAACAAATCAGTAAAAAACTAAGTAACGCCAAAGATTACCAAGAGAAAATCAAACTAGAAAATAAAGTTAGATTTCAAGAGTTTGAATATCGTATTCGAGCGTGGGGCACAGTATGTTTTATAGCTGAAATGTATAATTTGCGGGCGCTGTCGGCACACCGGGTCCTGTTATGTGTGGAGTCGCTACTAAAGTACGGTACTGATGATGAATTGGTTTATATGTGTAAAATTTTGTCTATTGTTGGCAAAATGTTGGACAATAATAATCAGAGTACCTTTAATAATGTCCGAATAAATAAAATTTTCGAAACGATGCATACTTTAGTTAAGGCTGCAAAGGATACATCTAAGAAGGAAAGCAAAATCTGCAGGCGTGTATGTTTGTTGATGCAAGAGCTAATTGATTTAAGGTCTAAGGATTGGGGTGAATCATCTGTGGGATAATTGCCTGAAAGCACGATAGGCTTACGACAAGAATAGCAATTTGGAGTTAGAGTCTAGTGATGTTAACTCATACGAAGGGTGGTCCTGGCAGCGTACGTCCTTTAGAAATAACATCTTTACAAAAAATTATACAATTTTACATACATATTTTCTATATTTTATAAATATTTTTTATATATTTTATATATTTTTATATATATATTTTTTATAATTTATAAATTTGTATTTTATATATTTTATTTTTTATATTTTAATATATTTGCCAATAATTTTTTATAAAATATTTATTTATATATACATATCTTATAATTTATATAAAAAACTCAATTGTATAATTTTTGTGTAAAGATGTTATTTCTAACAACCTCCTTTGCAAGCAGCGCCTTTCATGTGGGTCAACATTACTGGACGCCAAATAACTGTTCTTTTACTCAGCCTATATATATAAGTTTTCATTATATTATAATTAAGATATATATTATGCTAAGATCTTTAATTGTTTTTAAAATGTTTGTTTTATATTAATATTTTTTTAAGTAATTTTGATTTTCTTCAAATCAGGTTAAGTAACATATTAATGTAGTTGAAAATTAAATTATAAAAATTAATTTAAATATAATCTTTATATTAATACAAAATATATATTTAGGATTTTTATTATTTAGTATGTACTAGATATAAATTTTTATAATTAAAATAAGTAATTACTAGGCATAAAAAAATAAATGTATAATATAATTAATAATATTTAATATAATTACAAAATATATAAAATAAAAATATTATTAATTATACACATGAAATATGTATTAGATAATATGTAATATGTATTAGATATAAGGATATGCATGTATTAGATATAAGTAGATTATAATTAAAATAAGTAATTACTAGGCATAAAAAAATAAATGTATAATATAATTAATAATATTTAATATAATTACAAAATATATAAAATAAAAATATTATTAATTATACACATGAAATATGTATTAGATAATATGTTAGTATGTATTAGATATAAGGATATGCATGTATTAGATATAAGTAGATTATAATTAAAATAAGTAATTACTAGGCATAAAAAAATAAATGTATAATATAATTAATAATATTTAATATATATACAAAATATATAAAATAAAAATATTATTAATTATACACATGAAATATGTATTAGATAATATGTAATATGTATTAGATATAAGGATATGCATGTATTAGATATAAGTAGATTATAATTAAAATAAGTAATTACTAGGCATAAAAAAATAAATGTATAATATAATTAATAATATTTAATATATATACAAAATATATAAAATAAAAATATTATTAATTATACACATGAAATATGTATTAGATAATATGTAATATGTATTAGATATAAGGATATGCATGTATTAGATATAAGTAGATTATAATTAAAATAAGTAATTACTAGGCATAAAAAAATAAATGTATAATATAATTAATAATATTTAATATATATACAAAATATATAAAATAAAAATATTATTAATTATACACATGAAATATGTATTAGATAATATGTAATATGTATTAGATATAAGGATATGCATGTATTAGATATAAGTAGATTATAATTAAAATAAGTAATTACTAGGCATAAAAAAATAAATGTATAATATAATTAATAATATTTAATATATATACAAAATATATAAAATAAAAATATTGTTAATTATACACATGAAATATGTATTAGATAATATGTAATATGTATTAGATATAAGGATATGCATGTATTAGATATAAGTAGATTATAATTAAAATAAGTAATTACTAGGCATAAAAAAATAAATGTATAATATAATTAATAATATTTAATATAATTACAAAATATATAAAATAAAAATATTATTAATTATACACATGAAATATGTATTAGATAATATGTAATATGTATTAGATATAAGGATATGCATGTATTAGATTTAAGTAGATTATAATTAAAATAAGTAATTACTAGGCATAAAAAAATAAATGTATAATATAATTAATAATATTTAATATATATACAAAATATATAAAATAAAAATATTATTAATTATACACATGAAATATGTATTAGATAATATGTAATATGTATTAGATATAAGGATATGCTTGTATTAGATATAAGTAGATTATAATTAAAATAAGTAATTACTAGGCATAAAAAAATAAATGTATAATATAATTAATAATATTTAATATATATACAAAATATATAAAATAAAAATATTATTAATTATACACATGAAATATGTATTATATAATATGTAATATGTATTAGATATAAGGATATGCATGTATTAGATATAAGTAGATTATAATTAAAATAAGTAATTACTAGGCATAAAAAAATAAATGTATAATATAATTAATAATATTTAATATATATACAAAATATATAAAATAAAAATATTATTAATTATACACATGAAATATGTATTAGATAATATGTAATATGTATTAGATATAAGGATATGCATGTATTAGATATAAGTAGATTATAATTAAAATAAGTAATTACTACGCATAAAAAAATAAATGTATAATATAATTAATAATATTTAATATATATACAAAATATATAAAATAAAAATATTATTAATTATACACATGAAATATGTATTATATAATATGTAATATGTATTAGATATAAGGATATGCATGTATTAGATATAAGTAGATTATAATTAAAATAAGTAATTACTAGGCATAAAAAAATAAATGTATAATATAATTAATAATATTTAATATATATACAAAATATATAAAATAAAAATATTATTAATTATACACATGAAATATGTATTATATAATATGTAATATGTATTAGATATAAGGATATGCATGTATTAGATATAAGTAGATTATAATTAAAATAAGTAATTACTAGGCATAAAAAAATAAATGTATAATATAATTAATAATATTTAATATATATACAAAATATATAAAATAAAAATATTATTAATTATACACATGAAATATGTATTAGATAATATGTAATATGTATTAGATATAAGGATATGCATGTATTAGATATAAGTAGATTATAATTAAAATAAGTAATTACTACGCATAAAAAAATAAATGTATAATATAATTAATAATATTTAATATATATACAAAATATATAAAATAAAAATATTATTAATTATACACATGAAATATGTATTATATAATATGTAATATGTATTAGATATAAGGATATGCATGTATTAGATATAAGTAGATTATAATTAAAATAAGTAATTACTAGGCATAAAAAAATAAATGTATAATATAATTAATAATATTTAATATATATACAAAATATATAAAATAAAAATATTATTAATTATACACATGAAATATGTATTAGATAATATGTAATATGTATTAGATATAAGGATATGCATGTATTAGATATAAGTAGATTATAATTAAAATAAGTAATTACTAGGCATAAAAAAATAAATGTATAATATAATTAATAATATTTAATATATATACAAAATATATACAATAAAAATATTATTAATTATACACATGAAATATGTATTAGATAATATGTAATATGTATTAGATATAAGGATATGCATGTATTAGATATAAGTAGATTATAATTAAAATAAGTAATTACTAGGCATAAAAAAATAAATGTATAATATAATTAATAATATTTAATATATATACAAAATATATAAAATAAAAATATTATTAATTATACACATGAAATATGTATTAGATAATATGTAATATGTATTAGATATAAGGATATGCATGTATTAGATATAAGTAGATTATAATTAAAATAAGTAATTACTAGGCATAAAAAAATAAATGTATAATATAATTAATAATATTTAATATATATACAAAATATATAAAATAAAAATATTATTAATTATACACATGAAATATGTATTAGATAATATGTAATATGTATTAGATATAAGGATATGCATGTATTAGATATAAGTAGATTATAATTAAAATAAGTAATTACTAGGCATAAAAAAATAAATGTATAATATAATTAATAATATTTAATATATATACAAAATATATAAAATAAAAATATTATTAATTATACACATGAAATATGTATTAGATAATATGTAATATGTATTAGATATAAGGATATGCATGTATTAGATATAAGTAGATTATAATTAAAATAAGTAATTACTAGGCATAAAAAAATAAATGTATAATATAAATAATAATCATAATAAAAAATAGAATTAAAAAATATATAAAATAAGTCTTATTAATTATAAAAAAGAAATACGTATTAGAGGATATGTAAGTATGTATTAGATATAAGGATATGCATGTATTAGATATAACTAGATTATAATTAAAATAAGTAATAACTAGTCTTAAAAAATAAATACACAATATAAATAATAATCATAACAAAAAATAGAATTAAAAAATATATAAAATAAGTCTTATTAATTATAAAAAAGAAATACGTATTAGAGGATATGTAAGTATGTATTAGATATAAGGATATGCATGTATTAGATATAAGTAGATTATAATTAAAATAAGTAATAACTAGGCATAAAAAATTAATATATACTATAACAAAAATTCATAATAAAAAATAGAATTAAAAAAAATATAAAATAAGTCTTATTAATTATAAAAAAGAAATATGTATTAGAGAATATGTAAGTATGTATTAGATATAAGGATATGCATGTATTAGATATAAGTAGATTATAATTAAAATAAGTAATTACTACGCATAAAAAAATAAATGTATAATATAATTAATAATATTTAATATATATACAAAATATATAAAATAAAAATATTATTAATTATACACATGAAATATGTATTATATAATATGTAATATGTATTAGATATAAGGATATGCATGTATTAGATATAAGTAGATTATAATTAAAATAAGTAATTACTAGGCATAAAAAAATAAATGTATAATATAATTAATAATATTTAATATATATACAAAATATATAAAATAAAAATATTATTAATTATACACATGAAATATGTATTAGATAATATGTAATATGTATTAGATATAAGGATATGCATGTATTAGATATAAGTAGATTATAATTAAAATAAGTAATTACTACGCATAAAAAAATAAATGTATAATATAATTAATAATATTTAATATATATACAAAATATATAAAATAAAAATATTATTAATTATACACATGAAATATGTATTATATAATATGTAATATGTATTAGATATAAGGATATGCATGTATTAGATATAAGTAGATTATAATTAAAATAAGTAATTACTAGGCATAAAAAAATAAATGTATAATATAATTAATAATATTTAATATATATACAAAATATATAAAATAAAAATATTATTAATTATACACATGAAATATGTATTAGATAATATGTAATATGTATTAGATATAAGGATATGCATGTATTAGATATAAGTAGATTATAATTAAAATAAGTAATTACTAGGCATAAAAAAATAAATGTATAATATAATTAATAATATTTAATATATATACAAAATATATACAATAAAAATATTATTAATTATACACATGAAATATGTATTAGATAATATGTAATATGTATTAGATATAAGGATATGCATGTATTAGATATAAGTAGATTATAATTAAAATAAGTAATTACTAGGCATAAAAAAATAAATGTATAATATAATTAATAATATTTAATATATATACAAAATATATAAAATAAAAATATTATTAATTATACACATGAAATATGTATTAGATAATATGTAATATGTATTAGATATAAGGATATGCATGTATTAGATATAAGTAGATTATAATTAAAATAAGTAATTACTAGGCATAAAAAAATAAATGTATAATATAATTAATAATATTTAATATATATACAAAATATATAAAATAAAAATATTATTAATTATACACATGAAATATGTATTAGATAATATGTAATATGTATTAGATATAAGGATATGCATGTATTAGATATAAGTAGATTATAATTAAAATAAGTAATTACTAGGCATAAAAAAATAAATGTATAATATAATTAATAATATTTAATATATATACAAAATATATAAAATAAAAATATTATTAATTATACACATGAAATATGTATTAGATAATATGTAATATGTATTAGATATAAGGATATGCATGTATTAGATATAAGTAGATTATAATTAAAATAAGTAATTACTAGGCATAAAAAAATAAATGTATAATATAAATAATAATCATAATAAAAAATAGAATTAAAAAATATATAAAATAAGTCTTATTAATTATAAAAAAGAAATACGTATTAGAGGATATGTAAGTATGTATTAGATATAAGGATATGCATGTATTAGATATAACTAGATTATAATTAAAATAAGTAATAACTAGTCTTAAAAAATAAATACACAATATAAATAATAATCATAACAAAAAATAGAATTAAAAAATATATAAAATAAGTCTTATTAATTATAAAAAAGAAATACGTATTAGAGGATATGTAAGTATGTATTAGATATAAGGATATGCATGTATTAGATATAAGTAGATTATAATTAAAATAAGTAATAACTAGGCATAAAAAATAAATATATACTATAACAAAAATTCATAATAAAAAATAGAATTAAAAAAAATATAAAATAAGTCTTATTAATTATAAAAAAGAAATATGTATTAGAGAATATGTAAGTATGTATTAGATATAAGGATATGCATGTATTAGATATAAGTAGATTATAATTAAAATAAGTAATTACTAGGCATAAAAAAATAAATGTATAATATAATTAATAATATTTAATATATATACAAAATATATAAAATAAAAATATTATTAATTATACACATGAAATATGTATGTTATAATATGTAATATGTATTAGATATAAGGATATGCATGTATTAGATATAAGTAGATTATAATTAAAATAAGTAATTACTAGGCATAAAAAAATAAATGTATAATATAATTAATAATATTTAATATATATACAAAATATATAAAATAAAAATATTATTAATTATACACATGAAATATGTATTAGATAATATGTAATATGTATTAGATATAAGGATATGCATGTATTAGATATAAGTAGATTATAATTAAAATAAGTAATTACTACGCATAAAAAAATAAATGTATAATATAATTAATAATATTTAATATATATACAAAATATATACAATAAAAATATTATTAATTATACACATGAAATATGTATTAGATAATATGTAATATGTATTAGATATAAGGATATGCATGTATTAGATATAAGTAGATTATAATTAAAATAAGTAATTACTAGGCATAAAAAAATAAATGTATAATATAATTAATAATATTTAATATATATACAAAATATATAAAATAAAAATATTATTAATTATACACATGAAATATGTATTAGATAATATGTAATATGTATTAGATATAAGGATATGCATGTATTAGATATAAGTAGATTATAATTAAAATAAGTAATTACTAGGCATAAAAAAATAAATGTATAATATAATTAATAATATTTAATATATATACAAAATATATAAAATAAAAATATTATTAATTATACACATGAAATATGTATTAGATAATATGTAATATGTATTAGATATAAGGATATGCATGTATTAGATATAAGTAGATTATAATTAAAATAAGTAATTACTAGGCATAAAAAAATAAATGTATAATATAATTAATAATATTTAATATATATACAAAATATATACAATAAAAATATTATTAATTATACACATGAAATATGTATTAGATAATATGTAATATGTATTAGATATAAGGATATGCATGTATTAGATATAAGTAGATTATAATTAAAATAAGTAATTACTAGGCATAAAAAAATAAATGTATAATATAATTAATAATATTTAATATATATACAAAATATATAAAATAAAAATATTATTAATTATACACATGAAATATGTATTAGATAATATGTAATATGTATTAGATATAAGGATATGCATGTATTAGATATAAGTAGATTATAATTAAAATAAGTAATTACTACGCATAAAAAAATAAATGTATAATATAATTAATAATATTTAATATATATACAAAATATATACAATAAAAATATTATTAATTATACACATGAAATATGTATTAGATAATATGTAATATGTATTAGATATAAGGATATGCATGTATTAGATATAAGTAGATTATAATTAAAATAAGTAATTACTAGGCATAAAAAAATAAATGTATAATATAATTAATAATATTTAATATATATACAAAATATATAAAATAAAAATATTATTAATTATACACATGAAATATGTATTAGATAATATGTAATATGTATTAGATATAAGGATATGCATGTATTAGATATAAGTAGATTATAATTAAAATAAGTAATTACTAGGCATAAAAAAATAAATGTATAATATAATTAATAATATTTAATATATATACAAAATATATAAAATAAAAATATTATTAATTATACACATGAAATATGTATTAGATAATATGTAATATGTATTAGATATAAGGATATGCATGTATTAGATATAAGTAGATTATAATTAAAATAAGTAATTACTAGGCATAAAAAAATAAATGTATAATATAATTAATAATATTTAATATATATACAAAATATATACAATAAAAATATTATTAATTATACACATGAAATATGTATTAGATAATATGTAATATGTATTAGATATAAGGATATGCATGTATTAGATATAAGTAGATTATAATTAAAATAAGTAATTACTAGGCATAAAAAAATAAATGTATAATATAATTAATAATATTTAATATATATACAAAATATATAAAATAAAAATATTATTAATTATACACATGAAATATGTATTAGATAATATGTAATATGTATTAGATATAAGGATATGCATGTATTAGATATAAGTAGATTATAATTAAAATAAGTAATTACTAGGCATAAAAAAATAAATGTATAATATAATTAATAATATTTAATATATATACAAAATATATAAAATAAAAATATTATTAATTATACACATGAAATATGTATTAGATAATATGTAATATGTATTAGATATAAGGATATGCATGTATTAGATATAAGTAGATTATAATTAAAATAAGTAATTACTAGGCATAAAAAAATAAATGTATAATATAATTAATAATATTTAATATATATACAAAATATATAAAATAAAAATATTATTAATTATACACATGAAATATGTATTAGATAATATGTAATATGTATTAGATATAAGGATATGCATGTATTAGATATAAGTAGATTATAATTAAAATAAGTAATTACTAGGCATAAAAAAATAAATGTATAATATAATTAATAATATTTAATATATATACAAAATATATAAAATAAAAATATTATTAATTATACACATGAAATATGTATTAGATAATATGTAATATGTATTAGATATAAGGATATGCATGTATTAGATATAAGTAGATTATAATTAAAATAAGTAATTACTAGGCATAAAAAAATAAATGTATAATATAATTAATAATATTTAATATATATACAAAATATATAAAATAAAAATATTATTAATTATACACATGAAATATGTATTAGATAATATGTAATATGTATTAGATATAAGGATATGCATGTATTAGATATAAGTAGATTATAATTAAAATAAGTAATTACTAGGCATAAAAAAATAAATGTATAATATAATTAATAATATTTAATATATATACAAAATATATAAAATAAAAATATTATTAATTATACACATGAAATATGTATTAGATAATATGTAATATGTATTAGATATAAGGATATGCATGTATTAGATATAAGTAGATTATAATTAAAATAAGTAATTACTAGGCATAAAAAAATAAATGTATAATATAAATAATAATCATAATAAAAAATAGAATTAAAAAATATATAAAATAAGTCTTATTAATTATAAAAAAGAAATACGTATTAGAGGATATGTAAGTATGTATTAGATATAAGGATATGCATGTATTAGATATAACTAGATTATAATTAAAATAAGTAATAACTAGTCTTAAAAAATAAATACACAATATAAATAATAATCATAACAAAAAATAGAATTAAAAAATATATAAAATAAGTCTTATTAATTATAAAAAAGAAATACGTATTAGAGGATATGTAAGTATGTATTAGATATAAGGATATGCATGTATTAGATATAAGTAGATTATAATTAAAATAAGTAATAACTAGGCATAAAAAATAAATATATACTATAACAAAAATTCATAATAAAAAATAGAATTAAAAAAAATATAAAATAAGTCTTATTAATTATAAAAAAGAAATATGTATTAGAGAATATGTAAGTATGTATTAGATATAAGGATATGCATGTATTAGATATAAGTAGATTATAATTAAAATAAGTAATTACTAGGCATAAAAAAATAAATGTATAATATAATTAATAATATTTAATATATATACAAAATATATAAAATAAAAATATTATTAATTATACACATGAAATATGTATGTTATAATATGTAATATGTATTAGATATAAGGATATGCATGTATTAGATATAAGTAGATTATAATTAAAATAAGTAATTACTAGGCATAAAAAAATAAATGTATAATATAATTAATAATATTTAATATATATACAAAATATATAAAATAAAAATATTATTAATTATACACATGAAATATGTATTAGATAATATGTAATATGTATTAGATATAAGGATATGCATGTATTAGATATAAGTAGATTATAATTAAAATAAGTAATTACTACGCATAAAAAAATAAATGTATAATATAATTAATAATATTTAATATATATACAAAATATATAAAATAAAAATATTATTAATTATACACATGAAATATGTATTATATAATATGTAATATGTATTAGATATAAGGATATGCATGTATTAGATATAAGTAGATTATAATTAAAATAAGTAATTACTAGGCATAAAAAAATAAATGTATAATATAATTAATAATATTTAATATATATACAAAATATATAAAATAAAAATATTATTAATTATACACATGAAATATGTATTAGATAATATGTAATATGTATTAGATATAAGGATATGCATGTATTAGATATAAGTAGATTATAATTAAAATAAGTAATTACTAGGCATAAAAAAATAAATGTATAATATAATTAATAATATTTAATATATATACAAAATATATACAATAAAAATATTATTAATTATACACATGAAATATGTATTAGATAATATGTAATATGTATTAGATATAAGGATATGCATGTATTAGATATAAGTAGATTATAATTAAAATAAGTAATTACTAGGCATAAAAAAATAAATGTATAATATAATTAATAATATTTAATATATATACAAAATATATAAAATAAAAATATTATTAATTATACACATGAAATATGTATTAGATAATATGTAATATGTATTAGATATAAGGATATGCATGTATTAGATATAAGTAGATTATAATTAAAATAAGTAATTACTAGGCATAAAAAAATAAATGTATAATATAATTAATAATATTTAATATATATACAAAATATATAAAATAAAAATATTATTAATTATACACATGAAATATGTATTAGATAATATGTAATATGTATTAGATATAAGGATATGCATGTATTAGATATAAGTAGATTATAATTAAAATAAGTAATTACTAGGCATAAAAAAATAAATGTATAATATAATTAATAATATTTAATATATATACAAAATATATAAAATAAAAATATTATTAATTATACACATGAAATATGTATTAGATAATATGTAATATGTATTAGATATAAGGATATGCATGTATTAGATATAAGTAGATTATAATTAAAATAAGTAATTACTAGGCATAAAAAAATAAATGTATAATATAAATAATAATCATAATAAAAAATAGAATTAAAAAATATATAAAATAAGTCTTATTAATTATAAAAAAGAAATACGTATTAGAGGATATGTAAGTATGTATTAGATATAAGGATATGCATGTATTAGATATAACTAGATTATAATTAAAATAAGTAATAACTAGTCTTAAAAAATAAATACACAATATAAATAATAATCATAACAAAAAATAGAATTAAAAAATATATAAAATAAGTCTTATTAATTATAAAAAAGAAATACGTATTAGAGGATATGTAAGTATGTATTAGATATAAGGATATGCATGTATTAGATATAAGTAGATTATAATTAAAATAAGTAATAACTAGGCATAAAAAATAAATATATACTATAACAAAAATTCATAATAAAAAATAGAATTAAAAAAAATATAAAATAAGTCTTATTAATTATAAAAAAGAAATATGTATTAGAGAATATGTAAGTATGTATTAGATATAACCGTCTAATAAAAAATACTTAGAATTGGTCGGTTTTAAAATAACAAAATAAATATGCGTTGAGGAAAAATTAAATAAATAGATATTTTAATAAATAATAGAATTATATTTTAAATATACATTTTTTGATTTATTTTATACTTAATTAGGCCATAAGAAAAATTAAAGACAGGAAGAAAAACAAAAATTTAAATTGGTAGTTCCTAAGGAAAATGGACTTTCCACACTTTGATTGTTAGATAAAAAAAATTCATTAGAGCACACCGAACTAAGTAAATTCTATTGTATTTTTGAAGAACGTTCTGGTGCTACCGAGTGTAAAACTTTTGTGCGTGACGGTCATGTGAACGGATGCCTTTTAATGTGTCTGCATTAGCCAAGAACATTGTGAGGGTCTTTAGCGGCCGAAGTATGGCGACGTCTAAATAAATTCTCCCTTATCGGGAATGCGTTTTTCACTCGAAATATTTCCGCTTTAATCGGTAGCAAAGTAAAGTTTCTATGTATATAAAGTATATATATTTTGGATCCATATAACTATTATGGATACGTCTGTCCGTCTGTCCAATTGTCCGTCTGTCTGTCTGTCTGTTTGGACGTGTTTGGTATTTTTGTTGTGGTGAAAATTATGCTCAAATTTTGCTTAAAATCATACTTTTCCATATTTTTCTACAATGTGAACATCACCAAAATCAGTTTATAGATAAAAGAAATATAGCCGAAGAATTTATTTTTTTTATCTATTTTTATTTCAACTAAGTTAAATTTATAAGTAAAAAAATTTAAAATAAGTATGCTACTAACAGTTATATTTAGGAAGAATGCTTTCACTTACTTTTGCATACATACGCATTAAAAGAAACAAGATTAGCCGAGATTACATATGTACATATACATATGTGCATATGTATGTATGTGACGATATGCATTTCTAATTTACATAACACCAAAAGATCAACTAACAATAATGTCGAATATATTATGAATGCATATATTTGTGTGTATTAAAATAGTTCTTTGCTTAAATTTAGAATAATTATTGCTGTGTGAACATGCCAATATACATATATACGTACATACATACGTATATACATACATATGTGGAGATAATTTAAAAGGATATAAATTCTTGGAATCAAATACTTATTGCATGACATTTATTCAAACTATTTTCTTACCAAATACAAATATATTGTTCATTCATTCAAACATACATACACACATGCATACATACATGCGTAATTCTGTTTTAGCAGTTGATCAATAATTACCAGCAAAAAGTCAAATACAACTACCACAAAATTTTTTATAGCACGTACATATAAAAACACATAGGGATGTACATACTTGTATGTATTCATCAATACATGCATGCGTACACACATACAAGAATTCATGCCTACATAAATCATAAACAAAACATAAACAAAGTAAAAAACTAATCCATGCAAAAGTGCTTTTAAATTAAAAAGCCACAATCACAAGCCTCCTGGGTTTATGTGCTGGTTAACTTAAAAGTTAAAATAAAAATTTAATCTCAAAATTCCAAAAGGGGTAGATGTAAGAAAATTTATGCCTTTATATATCTACCTCTATGTATTATTAATTATCTGGAGCAGAAGGATTCCTTTCTTTATTTTATTTCGGATGTTTCGAAATATTCTTTTAGTGAGGAATATTTCGAAATATATTTTTTAAAAGCAAACCTAAATAATACAGTGAATAAAATAATACCTAAACATATTTAAAATATTATTAAACAGTCATAATATAATTCTAAATATATATTTTAACTTAATATTTAGATTATTGAAATCAAGAGAAAGTTTGGCTGCGACTAAAGTGGAGTTCATGTTGCAAGGTTGTTCTAGGTTTGATACCACTTATGGTTTGAACGATAATTTTTTGCAAATGTATGAACAAAGTTGTTGGCTGTATTTTTTTAATTATATTTATCTGATTCTTAATTTATTTTTCTGAAATTAAATTATATAGTTTTACAAATTTTTGATTACACAAAAAAAAAATATAGAAAACAATACAAAGGAGAAATCTAAGCTTAATCAATATCGCTTTTTATAAGGATCCACATCATATATACTTTATGGGGTCGCAAATCAACATTATCCAACCTATTAATAACCCAGCATCCTTTCTGGAGAAGGGTATAAAAAGAGTAGGCTAAATTTTATTTGTAGGGCCTAGGCGAATTTTTCGGGATAGGAAAATTGAAAACCGATGACAAGTTGTGGCATAAAAAAAAACAATAACGTTACGGGATATAGACTGCTGCCTATAATTTGCACCAGTAAAATAAAATATTAAAGCATTTTTGACTTACGGAGGGGTTTCAAACTTAAATATTTTTTATTCCGCAACGTCTACCCGTTTCAACTTCACGTTAAAAAAATTACAAATTATTAACAAATACTTTCTACTAGAAAGTATTAGAATTAAAGCAAGCATTATATTATAAAAAAAATTATATTATATTACATATAATATAATAATAATAAAAAACATTATATTATATAAAAAAAAAAAACAACATCATACATACAGTTAACCCTCTGCTAAAATATTAACTCTATGTTGACGGCGGTAACATTATGTATAGGCCAGTTGAAAAAATACGAAAGCCATTTCGATTTATGCGTAAATAATAATAAGTACAAAATTACAAAATGAACCTAACAAAAGCTTCCAGCTCTATATTGTATAAGACAACTCTTACATGCACAATTGTATCAAAATTCGCATATTGCTTACTATTCTATTCCGCAGAGCCAGATATATGAATGTTGAACCTATCGTAGAACTAACTTTCGCTTATACCTACTATTCATATACCAATTATTTGGGAGTTTATGATAATATATAACAATATAATAATGGCGGAAAGGCAACTGATTAACACTCGTGCAATTGACTAACATTTTTTAAAAGTTTCACATTAAACTACATTAAAGTACTTTTTGTGTACCTTTGCCCTTTTATTTTGTGCACCTATTTACTTTCGCTTCATTCAGATACCAGTTAAATATATTGCTATAGTACATTTATAGGTCTTGCTGCTTATCAAACGTTATACGAGTTTTTTATTTAAAGGTTCACAGTTTTGATAATGAAGTCCAAAGTTCATTATTATTTAAATAGTTATTATTTGAAATTAATTAATGAGCTTATTTGGGAGTTCATCATCTTGTCCCCCTTCCATATGAATAATTAATTTAAAATAAAGTGGAATGGAGACAAACAGTGATAAATTTATCGTGAAAAACTTAATTTTACTTCCGACAGTTTTGCGATTGAAGCTTTTAATGATTTATGACTGTACAGAACAAGTTTTCTTTTAATTTTTCACTTGGACTTTCCCTTAACTCACACCTTATCAAAGCAACACCACTCTTGTCAACTTAACTACCTTTAGAAGCACTTTTTTTTTAATTTTATTGCCTTTAAAGCTTCTAGCTCTAAAGCTTGTGTTGCGTTTGTCTTACAATCCATCAATTAAAATGAAGTGCGTTGAATAACTGATGAAATTTGCTTCTATCAGAATTTGTTGTTACTATTCCGTGAAATTTAGCAAAGTGTTTAGTTTTCGTTGAATGAACTTCATTCACGAAATATTGAAAGCTAAATATGAAAGCTGATGGCTGTAAATGAATGAGTGAGTTTAACTATTTGTGTGTGTGTATTTGTGTGTATACATGTTAGCTTAGTACATCAATATGTATTGAAATTCGTTGGCTAGAATGTAGCGGAAATCTTGCTAATTGATGATTGGCATAGTGACGACGCGGTTAAGACAACGGCTTGACATCTGCCACAGTTATTTGCCACCCCATCACTAAATTGCTGCCCAAAATTTGTCATGAACGCACTGATAAGCCACCGCTCTAAACAAAACTTTGTCCTTATGGTTTTGTTTAGGCAGTCTCAACAACAAGATAATGTTGTCAGTTTAGACAAACCCCAGAAATACCTGAATAATTTTATTCAAATTGGAATGTACTACAAAATTTTTGTATTGAGTTGTTAAAGTTGAACATCATTTATATGACCGAAAGAGTTCACTGGAACAGCATTAAAGTAGGTTGCGTGACAGTGAAAATGCAATTATGAAGCAAACATTTGAAACTGGGTTTGCTGCTGACCAGTGCACATGAAAGATTTGCAAAACAACGCTTCAGTTAACTAATATTGAAATCAAAGTGTAATTAAATCCATGATATAAGGGCTGTTCAGTAGTTTCAGAAGAGCTCATTAAATTGTTTAAACTAACAACCTGCAAAGCTTTGGGCTCTTCCGCAGAAAAACAGCCAGGATCTAGGCAGCAAACGAATCCGCGATCTCCGGTTTAGTATGCAGTGTGCCATTAATTTGCCTACGGAAGCACCCCATATTCTTAAGTAAGTGCTTTAAAAGCTCATTTACGGCACTTTTCAAGTTTCAGGCTTCTACTTTAAATTTACTTTATTTATTGAAAAACAAAACTATTTTTATTAATAATTCTTTTAAATTTTGTACATATTTAAAAATATTACACAGACGAACAAAGCTCAATTATCTTCTATATTAAGGTATATATTTCTAAAATTTATTATACAATTTAGTTGATTTTTATACGGGAAAAGTTTAGCTCAATTGACATTGCGGTAAAAATACAAAAGACAGACCGAAAAACAGACGGACAAAGCTCAATTAGCTTTCTTTCTAATATAGTTCCAAAATCTATATATTATTTATAAAGTCACAAGCAAAAGTGGCTGAAATTGCAATCCCTATATCAAACATATATGTATATACCCCCCACTCCTTTTTGATCGAAAAGGATATAAAAACGATATATAACGCTTTATAACAATATTTCAAATTTATGTCCAGCTTAGGCGATTAAGTATACACACTACATGATTTTATAAGCTGATATACATTTTATTATTATTATAAATAAAAAAAAAATTAATATTTGCTTTTTATTGTAAAAAGCACTAAAACTCATAAAACCAAAAATTTTAATTTACATTAAAAATTTATTGAAATTGATTGATGTGGGGTTGAACCGCTCCTGTGGGCATTTCACCGTATATAATATTGTTGTAACAGGAGGTGTTATTGTCCTTTAATTTTTTATACAAACATTTTCGAAATTTTCTTTGTGGCAATAAATTTTAATAATATTCCCAACCGACATAAAGAGCGTTAAAATTCATTATAAAAAACTTTTTTTTAAATTTATATTTTGATTTTTTTTTTTTTTTTTTTTCAGTGCCTTGTGCTCGGTATTAAAAAGGCTCTTTCATATTACAAAAGATCTCAAAAAACAAATATGTATAATCGGCTATTAAATGTGTATTTGCGGAAAATATATTCTTAGGCAAATATTGCCCATCCGTTCATACACACACTCACACACGCACACATATGTATGTATATACACAACCGGATTTCAAAATAAAAACTTTTTCTTTCTGCTTTATTTTTACTGTTTGTTTGAAAATGATGCGAAAATCTTTAAATGTATTTGCTGTGCATGCAATACGAAATACCAGAGCATGTGAGTGTGTTTGTTTCTTCTGTAGTGGACAATAATAGAACAAACAAAAAAAAAAAAAAAAAAAACACAAACAAACCGAAACGTTTGGATTGTATCCAAACAAAAGTTTACTGCAGCGATTTCTTCTCCGTCAACTTCTTCTACGTTTTTGTTGCCTCAAACTTTTTATTTACAAATACTCGTATAAAAAAAAAATTCAGAAATTATATTTCATGTTTTAATTTGTATTAAAGTGGCCTTTTGTAAAAGTGAGCAAATACGGCTATACAAGACAGGATGGCAAAGAGAGCAACTGCGAATGCGAATGCGAATGCGAATGCGAATGGGATGCAAAACCTGCGCCATTAAGACGGAGGTCAACAAAACATAATTTTACACTCAAACTTGTATGGTCGCCTAAACAATAACAAAAGCAAATCCTCTTGTCCTTTACATGGTTTGCAAGGAAAATAATTGAAGCCCATAAAAAGTAGAACTAAAAGCGAAGACAAGTTCTCTGGTTTATTGCAGCGATTAGATTGTATTTGTTTGCATAAAGCCAGCAAACATGATTAAAATGAGCGATTGAGGTCAGATTTTCTCAAAAGCGCATTAAAATGCAGGAAGGCAACGAAGGAAAATTGTTTAGTTTTAAATAAAACGATTTACTTAATCGTGGCCAACCTTGCGAGCCAATGGAATTAGTACAGTCGTTCGTCTCAGCGTTCAATAAAAAAGTTAACAAATAAATTATTATTGAAATAATAAATTAGAAAGTATGAAATGGGAACGAACTGCATTGAATAACTTTAAGTTTTAAAAGTATTAAAAGCACCAAAAATATTGTTATTTTATTTATCAACCCATTAAGGACCACTTTTTATATTAAAATAAAATTAATAAAAAATTTATTTGTTTTAAACACTATTTGTTACTTGTAAAACTGGATTTATAAAGAAGTGTAAATTTTTTGTTTGATACTTTTATGGATTTCATAAAGTCTATAGACAAGTAAGAGGAGTATATACGACTATGCCGCATCTTATATATCCTTCTGCAAAAATGCTCTCCAAGAATATGTTACACATTATATATGCTACAATAAATATTATATATTATGTATTATATATTATGCTATATATTATGCACTAAATGTTATATATTATGCAATATATCTTATATATTGTGTATTATATATACAGGGTGAGGTGAAAAAACTGCAACAAAGTAAAACGCCATAATTTTTTCATTTTTTTTTAAATTTTATTGAATGAAAGGAAAAAATGTCGGAAATAGCATCAAATTTTAGAATAAGTATAGATTTGGCACGAATTATGGCCTTCAAACGGCCAATGAAATCGTCACACGCTGCCCGAATGTTGCTCTGCGGTATTTTGGCCCATTCCCGGCGAAGCGCTTGCTTGAGGTGATCGACACTTTGGTATTTTTTAGTGCCAAACTTGCTTTCTAAAATACTCCGGACACAATAGTCCAATGAATTGGTATCCGAAAATTTTAGCGGCCATTGTGTGCTGGAAATGAAGCGAGGAACCTCATTTTGTAACCATTCTTGGGTGGCGCGTGCTGAGTGCGATGGTGCTGAGTCCTGTTGGAATGTCCAGGGTCTGCGGCCAAAATGTTTGCATGCCCAAGGCTTCAATACACTCTAAAGAATATTTCACGATAATATTGGCCATTTATTCTGACGCCACGGTCGATTAATAGGAGCGGATAGCGGCCCACACCATCACCATGGCCGGCGCTTGAGTTCTGGCGGCCAACCGAAGGTCTACATTTTCAGCTGACCTCTTTGGCAAGTAAACACGATCATTTTGTTTGTTTACAAACTGTTGGACAACGAATGTTTTCTCAGCGGAGAAAACCAAATTCGGCAGCTCATCACTTGCGGCCAAGCGAAGCAACCCTTTGGCTGTTTTGAGTCTATCTTCTTTCTGTTGCGGTGTAAGTTTTTGCACTTTTTGGGATTTCAATGGCTTTACCCCGAGCTTATTTTTCAATATTTGCCGAATGGAATATTGCGATATGTTCAGCTCACAAGCCATTTTTCGGCCACTGCGACACGGATTTCGATCAAGTAGCTTCTTTACTCTTCGAACCTGTTCTGCTGATGTTGCTGTTTTCTTCCGTCCACTACCTTGACGTCGGGCTACGCTACGAGACTCAAAAGATTTATTCACCTTTAAATGCTGGAGTGCTCTAACGATAGCCACTTGTAGTTTTCCAGCCAAATATAAAAAAATCACACTATCACGCTTGAATTCCATCACGAATAATTTTTTTTCTGGAAAATTCTCACCAAAATGCTTTTGTACGCTTGTAAACAATATAATGAGCTGTCACTGGAATAATTTTCACAGCTGTCGGACGAGTGGTTTAGAAATAAAAACAGCAGTCTGAAGTTGGTTGCAGTTTTTCTATCTCACCCTGTATATACATATATATAGTGATAATAATATATCTTCCTACTTTTGCTATTGTAACTTAACAGCGAGTTCCACTGCAAGGCAAGTGCTGTGGCTGGTAACCCAACCACTTTTACCTATAAATGTATAAGATAACTTTTTTGTCTATATTTCTTTAATTTATGATCCGATTTTGTTGATTTTTATGCTGGATAGTTTTGAGAAAATTGTCAGCAAAAGGGTTTTTAAATTTGTAATCTTGTAATCAAAGAAATAAAAGACAGACAAACTGACCGAGAAACGGAAAGAAGGACAGACGGACATACAGACAAAATTTAATTCCCAAGTTCTTTTCTAATATGGATCCACCATATATATAATTTATGAAGTCACAAGGAAATATTGTAATATTTTAAATATTACCATTCACCATATCAAAACTTTATATACTCCCTTTAATAGGGAGGCGTATAAAAAAAAAAAAAAAATAAAAAAAAAATCCAAAAATAATTTTTTTTTTTTACTAACAATATGAAAATAATTTAATAATTTACCAAAAACTTTTATAAAAACTTCTTTTATAGCAAATTTTTAATATTGAAAAAATAAAAATATTTAAAAAAAAAATCAAAATTTCAGAAAATGAAAATTATACAAAAAAATAAAAATTTAAAATATTTGCCAATTTTTGCTTTCCTAATACTTGGAAATATATAAAAATATATACTTAAAAACATAAATAAAAAGGAAGAATAATAAGGATATAAGTTTTTCACTGAAAGATATATGTATAAATTGGCTTTATCAGAGCTTGAAATTAAAAAAAAAAAAATAAAAAAAAAATTATGAAATAAAAGAATAATTTTAAGAAAATTTAATTAATTGTTTTCGTTTAAAAAACATTTTCTAAAAAATTATTAAAACGGAAAAATACGAAATACTCTTCGAAAAAGTTTGTCGGGGTTGTCTATTTATTTATTATTGAAACTTTTGTTAAATTTAAAACTTTTAATAAGTTGCATTATAGTAAAGCAGCCATTAAAGTTTGATAAGTCTTCACTTGTTTCCTGATGATCTGCTTTAGCTTGCAACGGATAGAAACTACCTGATTCCCCCAAGTAATCAATTTCAATGAATCTTCAATATTCAGCTGAATACAAATTTGTTGATCTGTTAGTGGAATGGAAATAACAGCACGCAATTCAAGGATGTTTAAATTCACTCTACATATAATTAAATGCAAGAATAAATGTATTCTTTTATATATCTGGTATTATTAAAGCGAAAACAAAATTGGTATTTTTGTTTTTTAATTGAAAGGGAACTTGAAAAGGTCTATTCATTGACCCTCTTTAATTAATTTATTTATTTAAGACGTGACATGAGCACAGCCATAGAAACTGAAACTGTTGGAACGAAGTTTCAGAATAGACGTGACGAGCATAATTCGCTAAGAATACATAGAGAAAGGAATTCGATTTTAGTTGTTGGCCGTTGCCAAATTATATTATATATTATATATTATTAATTATAAATTTTCTATTGTATATTATATGTTATATATTATATTTTATATATAATGTTATATATCATATAATATATATTATACATTATATATTATTTATGTTTATTTTCGGAACAGCGGAGCATATTTATTATCAGCATATCAGAAGTTAATTATTAATTCTATTTAAACTGTTTGCTAAGCCTGATTCCTGCAATTTACATGCACTCGTTCTTTATAAAAAATGAATTTTTTTTTTCAGTTTTTGTTTTTGTCCTTTAAGACTGGAGTACAAGATTTTCAACAGTCGCTTCTCAAACAAAGATTAAGTTGAAAATACAATGTTGTGTTAAGACGATGCTGAAGTAGAAACCACTTTTAAATGGTTTCGTTCCATTTAGTTTCATTACAATTCGTTACTGTTATTGTTCTTTGCTGAATTTCAAAGCCCTAAAAGTATGTGTAATTGTTGGATTGCAAGCATCGAGCAATTGCAACAAAACCGCAACAACAAGGACGACAACAATTGCAACAGAATTAGCAACAGAGCCAACAAACATATTATGGTGATGAATGAGCTTTTGATTGTTTGTATTAGTTTCACTGCACGAGTATAAGAAATACAAACACAATCAGCAACCAAAACTAATACACACCCACACATACACCTAAATAAGTAAGAACTTTCAATTACATACACATATAACACATACTTATAAAGGACTCAGTGTACGCCAGTAACAATCAAGAGCATTTGCATCTGGAGAGTTTATATTTTCTAGACCAATTTAATGTCAAGATGCGGATCCCATTACAGACGAACAATATGAAATGGAAAAAAGTTTTTCTATTCATTATTATCTTTAACGTTGGTCGTTTCGCCTATCATTATCCTGATCCTTAAAAAAGAAGCTGGTTTTAGTTGAGCACAGAAAGGATAATATTATTGCAAAAAAGTTGGTATTTTGTGTTCTCTTCACCAGCATCATCATAACCACCATCACAGTCATTCCCGTCACAAGTATCCTTGATTTTGCAAATGCCCAAAAAGGATGCTTCAAAAAGCTCAGGGTTAGTGTTGAAATAAATAAACAACAAAAAAGTAGAAAATATTGCATTAGAAATCTTCTTAAATATACAGTACATACTTTTCTTTGACTTTTATTTTGTAATGTAAAAAAGCTTTCAGTAGTTTAGTATTTAAGCTTCTATGAAAAATTTTAATTATAATATAGAAAAAATAAAATCGAAATTATAATATTCTTGAAGTAATTCTCGTTTAGTTACTGACAGTTTTTAAATTCAACAATTAAGTTTAGTTAAAATTTTATAATATATTATTTTGACAAAAATGGTCAAAAATAGTTGAGCCGATGGCCTCAGCAGCCAGTACTTCTAGTTATATCATAATTATAACTGTAATATATATGTATAACGTAATTGTAATATTAAGTAAATAAATATTTACTTGTCCGCAGGAAAATATTAAGGCTTTAGACAGGAATCGAACCCGCCACCTTCGGTTCAGTAGGCTATGCATTATTCATTTGTCTATGGAAGCATACCACTAATATATATTTTCTTGAGTTGGTACGTTTCAGAAAAAATATCTCTTTCATAAAGAAACTTTATTAGAAATTTCCTACTTTTCTTCACAAAAAAGTACTTTTTAGGCGAGGTAATTTTTTTAAAAATTTATTGCTATAAAAAAGTTTTTGAAAACATATTTAAGGGCTTTACTGAGAAGTTATTTAAAAAGGTCTTTTTTGTAGTTGTGCAAAAAAAGTACTTTTTAGACGAGGTAATTTTTTTAAAAATTTATTGCTATAAAAAAGTCTTTGAAAACATATTTAAGGGCTTTACTGAGAAGTTATTTAAAAAGGTCTTTTTTGTAGTTGTGCAAAAAAAAGTACTTTTTAGGCGAGGTAATTTTTTTAAAAATTTATTGCTATAAAAAAGTCTTTGAAAACATATTTAAGGGCTTTACTGAGAAGTTATTTAAAAAGGTCTTTTTTGCAGTTGTGCAAAAAAAAGTACTTTTTAGGCGAGGTAATTTTTTTAAAAATTTATTGCTATAAAAAAGTCTTTGAAAACATATTTAAGGGCTTTACTGAGAAGTTCCTTAAAAAAGTCTTTTTTGTAGTTGTGCAAAAAAAGTACTTTTTAGGCGTTGTAATTTTTTTAAAAATTTATTGCTATAAAAAAGTTTTTGAAAACATATTTAAGGGCTTTACTGAGAAGTTCCTTAAAAAAGTCTTTTTTGTAGTTGTGCTTTTTTCCTCACGTACTTTTTCAAATGGTTTAGTTTGTAAAGGTACTTTTTTAAATAGATACTATTTGAAAAATCGACTTAGAAAGAAAATACTTGCCGGTAAGTGTATTTCGAGAAAATCCTTCTTCCGATAACGTGATTGTTTTGAATAGTACCTTTTTAAAAGGTGATTTCTAGCAGGGTAGCTTTTGCAACTGTGAATTTTTGTAAAGTTTGGTTATATTGAAATATAAGAATAAGAATTTATTTGAAAATACTTGCTTTTGAAAAATTACGCTTGTAGAAAACGTAAAGGTTACAAAGTAATTTACTGAGTACATTTCTGAGAATAATTTTTCGAAGAAAGTATTCTTTGAAGGGAAGGATTCTGATGAGGTCTCTTATAGAAAATTGCAATTTTGAAAGGATATATTTTTTCTAGGCATCAAAAAATTTTTCAAGGCTTGCTAATATTGTGTTTTCGTAGTTTCCAATTGATTTTTCAGAACAGGATTTGGGATCATTTTCAAAACGATTTGGTCGAAAGTTTACTGATGAGTTTCGTTTTAACATCAACCCCAATCCTGTGACTCCCTATCCCATAAAACAAACAAAATTAATGTCTTAGAAAAAATATATTTTTTTCCATTTAAGTATAAGGATAATTTGTGTAAATGTCCTTTTTGTAAGAAATCTTTTTTTTAAAAAAAAAACCCCACTTTAAAGAAAAGGTCTTCGAAAAAAGTACTTTATAAAATATGATTTACGCAATAAATAGTTTTTCAGAAAAATGAAAATATTTTAAAAGGATTTCTTATTCAAGCATTCAATAAATTTTCAGTAAAATATATTTTATATATAAATTTCAAATATAATCTTTTTTAAGATATTAAAATGAAAGATAACAAAATATTTTCCATTGAAAAAAAAATGGTCTTGTGTAGCCTCATAAGGCCAAGTTTGGTAGCAAAAAAATTAATAAAAGTTTGGAATAAAATTGGTTAAAAAATTTGCTAAGCCATTTCTCTCTGTGTATTGATGAAAATAAAATCTTGTTGTTCTAACAAATGCTGAAGGCTTTTGCTAAACTCCAAAAATCAAAACTTTCAACCATCTGAGCCCCCAAAAATTCCTTGTAAAACTTAAGCTGCCTTCCATCTGATCCCGATGTTCCCCCAACGTCAATTATTATATTTTTAACTGTTTACTTTGCCAGTTCTGCACTTCTGCCCTCTCTCCGCATCAATTTTCCCAACTAATTCGAAATCAAAGTAAGCTTTTGTATTTGTTTTTATTATTTCCCTCTTGTTGTTGCTTTTATGCTTTTTTATGCTTCTCCTTAAAATTAAAAGCTGTTAAAAATTAAAACGTTGCAATTTACTGCTAAAACTTTTCCTCATTGATGATTTTGCACTTTTCAAGTGATATATATATTTTTTTTTATTTTTTCATCTCACCACGCTTTACAATAAGTATTCAGGTTTAATGCAGCTATTCTGCAGGGCATGAGCAATTAGGGGACGGCAAAAGATAAATTTTTATTTGTATTTTGTCTATAAAACAAACAAAGAGAGGAAACGGTTGTAAATAAAGTTTTTAGAAATTCTTGCTTTTATTTGCAATATATTTGCAAAAGTGCTGATTTACTTAAATGTTAAATATACAAAATAATTAAAAGTTGCTTCGACTCTTGATTTGAAATTTTACAAACTAAGATGAATAGCAGAAATGCTGATTTAAATAGAAAATTTCATTAGATTAATGGAATTATTATTTAAAGTAGAGGAGGAGCCTAAAACTGCCGCACACAAATTGATTTAAGTATTCTAATTTAGTAGCCAAAGGATACAAATCCGTTTCGTAGCAATCAATATCTGCGAAATACACCGTAGAAAATGGGGGGCCGGGCAAAAGTCATGTGGTGATCTTGTAATTTTAGGTGGATGGCAACTTTCTAAAAACTTGGGTTGCCTTTCATGCAAGGCAACTATTTTGCGATTATGTATGGCAACTTGAACAAGCAACTGATATTTTCCTTGCCTTAGTGGTTGCCGGCAATATTTTTTTGCGATTATGAATGGCAACTTTTTTTTAGTTGAGATGACAAAACTGTCAAATTCAACTCAACATAAAAGATCGAAATGGATAAGGTTAAGGGTTTTGCAATGAAATTTATTTATCTTTGATTTATTTTTAGAATAAGTGATGTGTTAGAATGTTCCTGTTTTAATATTAATAAGTGACTTTGTTTTATATAGATAAAAAGCTGGGAAGATTGTTTTTTTAGGATAAGTTTTTTTGTACTGAATTATGTTTTTATTTTTGTTTTTTTTTATAAAATAAGTGGTACGGAAAATGTACAATATTTAGTTTTTCTAAAGTAATAATATTTTAGAATATTTTAATATTTAGTTGTACAATATTGTCAAGAAGTTGAGGAATTTCAAGTACCTATTTTGAAGCCAAAAATTTTTTCTTTGCATATTTGATAGCGTTTAAAATTTTTTAAAAATAACAAACTTTACACTTGAATTTTTGCTAATATATTAATTTTCCAGTCTTTTAAAATATATTCAGTAAAACAATATTAAAAAATACATTGCCATTACCAATTATGAAAGAAAACGCATAATATTGTTACGATTCATTCATGAGGTTCAATTGGCAACTTTATGCAAAACTCTGAGATATTCAGTTGGCAACTCAACGCAAATGGCAACCTATTTGAGTTGCCATTCATAATCAGAAATTGCAGTTCGGTTGCCTTAATAGTTGAGTTGCCTTAGAGGCAACGCATTTTTTTTGTTGCCATACATAATCATCAAATTAACTATTTTGCAGTTTAAGTATACAGTCAAACGACGAAGCTGACATCTATGGAACTAGCACTAACCAGTGCCCAGTTCACATGCACGGGGAAAACGTTACTCCTAAATAGAGCGCAAGATGTAATCGTGAAGCAGCGACTATTTAGGCCTCAACTCTTTTATATCTCGCTTCATGTCCCGCCAGGAAAAAATTCCTTCCTTCCTCGCTTCTTTCCTAGAAATATATCGCTTTCTGTCCTGCCAGCTGGTTGACTCTACAACTTTGGATCTTTCCACTCCTGCAGTCTCGCACTGATCTTCTAACTCGCTGTGGCAGCACGATCCACCCCCACCAGATTGGTTTACTTTGAATCGTACCATTGTAGCCAATTGGCAGCTTATAATGGGCCGACACTCCACTTGCTAAATCATGTGTGAATTTTCTTCACCGCAAGATTAGCAAAACAAACCACTAGTACTCACAGCAATTCGCGATATTGCTGCTACTTCCCTGCATGCCATACCCTCATACATCAACAAGATTTAAGCCGCCATTGCACTTATACAACGGATCAACAACGACCTCTTCGGAGATGAAATACCTTTCAACGCCTGCCATCTCAGACTTTTCGATGGTTTAGACAGAAATACCATACTCTACGCATATGTTCATTCCTACGTCACTGACTCAAGATCTAATTATTGTTATTGATATTATTCATATGTTTTAGTTATTGGATTATATACTTAACCACGTTGTGGGTCCACTTTCAGTATTTCTTCGCCATAATATTAAATATTTATATTTTAGTTTAAAGCAATATCTTTATACATATATTTTATTAATAAGGTGAACAGGAATGAAACCAACAATACTCAATTAATAAGGACTGTCTTTGCACTTGAAGTGGCAAAATATGGACTGCTAAGCGCTTGGAAACAACTTCGCCTGAACTGTGGCTCTTCCCATATTCCACTTGTGTCTAAATGACAATAATTGCCTACAAACTTCAATTTTTTCTACCTTAATATATGCATTTCTTGTATTTATTCTTCAGAGATGAAAAAATGATTAAAAAGTTATTAGCGGGGATTCCCATTTCTTCTTCAACAAGGTTTAAAAAGGTTTTAATCATGTAGATGTCTGAATATAAGCTTTATTATTTGTAAACTACTAGTCGTATTTGATCCAATTTTCGCCTCCTGTTACCATTCGCTTCAGAAATGGTTTGATTTCATTTCGTTTCAGCAAAGAATTGATAAATTAAATTTTTCACAGACAATTCATGTGGTACTCAAATGTCGAGATTCTCTTTGTATTCAGCCTTTTTTAAATAGTTCAAAACCATTTGACGATGAATGTTAGGTTCCCTAGCGATGTCATGGTCCTGCTCAATCTTTTCCATCATTTCATAGACTTTTTTAAAAATAGATCGACTAGAGCGGGGAGCATTTTTCACATCGAAATTTCGAGAAAAAAACTTTGTTGTACTACAGCAACTGATACAGCATCGTAAAGGTTACAAATTTCATTAGCGGCTTGTGTGCTATCCTTCCCTTTCTTATACAAAAACTTCAAAATATATCGTATTTCCTAAAAGACTTGAAGATATATGACTGCCTCAAAAAGCAAAAATTTATTTAAAATGTTCTTGAAAGTTGACGCATCTCATAACGAGCGGAACAATAAAGCGGATCCTTCAAATAGTAAAGCAAAACTTTAAGGATTTTGTGTTTTGATTCCTCGTTTCCTTATTTAAATGTGAAATATTGATCAAAAAAAAAAAAAATATTCAATTCTCTCTATTTGTTTTCAAAGCTTAGCATAGCTTTTTACCTCCACCTCCCTAATAAATCCCACAAAGTCTTTTCAACTACTCGTAAAGTTACAATTACAGTTTCCACTAAACTTTAACTTGCACGACTACACACAAACATAAGTATTGCGTGTGACCACGAGAAAACTTTCAGTTTCATAAATAATTTATTGTGAACCGCAAAGTAATGATTGGTTACATCACTTTTTTTTCTAAAAGGTCTTACCAACTCATCTACACTTGTTGTAAGTATCCCTTCCTGGCAGTGAGAGTGTGTGTGTGTGAATGTGTAATTTAACAGGATCTTGAGTTGAAACATTTTGTGCTAATAGAAGTATAAGTGCACACTTTGAGAATTTGCATGCATGTTAAAGTTGGATTTGTTCTTTTAATTTTTATTACTTTTTTTCAAGTTTATGTTTCGTTTTGTTTTTTAACTTTTTGTTAGAAAAGTTCATGGCTGTTATGAAAGATTCTTAGTTAAACGGAGGTTTTAAAAGTCAAATACGTAGCAAATAGTGCATAACAGTGGAAAAAAGGTTTTCAAAACGTACAAAATTTTCTTAAGAATTCAAATCATTTGGAAATCGCAACAAATATAATTATTTGATTGACTCTGATTAGAGTTTTTTTTATAAGAAATGAGTGCTGGGACGTACCAGTGGGATTATCCGTAAGAGATTTCCCTAGAGAATGCAATTAAATTTATAGAATGCAACTGCTTTCGCAATACAGCCATAGAAGAAGCGAAGGAGGCAGAGTGTATTCAGATATATATAGTGCGATCGATCTGTATATTGTGTGCTGGGATATATAGTTTCGTAATACGGCTATAGAAGGAGCGAAGGAGGCAGAATATATTGTGTAATATATATAGTTTGATCGATCTATATTTTGTGTGCTGAAATACACATATGTTTTCACAATACTGGTACAAAAGGAGCGAAGGAGAAATATAGTGCGATCGATCTGCATAGTATTGCGTGTTGTGATATATGATTTCGCAATACTACTATAGAAGGAGCGAAGGAGGAATACGTATAGTGCTATCGCTCTATATTTTGTGTGCTGGGATATATTGTTTTGAAATACTGCTATAGAAGGAGCGAAGGAGGCAGAATATATTGTGTAATATATATATTGTGCGACCGATCTATATTTTGTGTGCTGGGATATATGTTTTCACAATACTGGTATAAAAAGAGCGAAGGAAGAATATAGTGCGATCGATCTGTATATTGTGTGCTGGGATATATGGTTTCGTAATACGGCTATAGAAGGTGTGAAGGAGGCTGAATGTATTGTGATATATAGAGTGCGATTGATCTCTATATTGTGTGCTGAGATACACATATGTTTTCACAATACTGGTACAAAAGGAGCGAAGGAGAAATATAGTGCGATCGATCTGCATAGTATTGCGTGTTGGGATATATGATTTCGCAATACTACTATAGAAGGAGCGAAGAAGGAATACGTATAGTGGTATCGATCTATATTTTCTGTGCTGGGATATATGTTTTCACAATACTGGTATAAAAGGAGCGAAGGAGGAATATAGTGCGATCGATATGTATATTGTGTGCTGGGATATATGGCTTCGTAATACGGCTATAGAAGGAGCAAATGATGCATTTTACAGTTTTTACAGTTTTTTACAGTTTATGATGCAAATACAGTGATGATATCGTTGGCTGCACTACTTCGTAAAGCTGGCAAGGTCTTTGATTTAAATCCCTACAGCCGGCCAACCTACAAAAAAAAGTGTCATGAATTTCTCTCAAGTAGTATAAAATCCAAGGGCGAATTGTAGTTGAAAAATTTGAATGCCAAAAGTATATATCCCAGCACACAATATATAGATCGATCGCATCCTTTGCTCCTTTTATAGCCATATTGCAAAATCATATATCCCAGCGTACAATATATACATCGATCGCACTATATATATCACAATACTTGCAGCCTTCTTAAAAAAAAAAATAAACAAAAATTAATAAAAAATTTTCACGAATTTTTTGCATTCAATACCACTGTCTATTCAAATATTTTGACTAGAAAGTTGTTACCAGGCAATAAAGCAAAATAAAACATGATGCAAGAATAAATAAAGTGAATATTAAATACAGAAAATATGAGTGACGTGCAAATATGGCAATAAAATAAAATGAAAAGTTTTGAAGGAAAAATAAAAGAAAATTTTTGACAAAAAATAATATTCTACCGTTTATGAGTTTAGAAATTTTATAAGCTAATTATAATTTATAAGAAGAAGAAGAGTGAAAAAGAACAGTGAAAACTACAATTTAGGATTTTCGAAAATTTCACTTTAAATAAAAAGGGGTTGGAGGGGTGAAAAAGAAGCAGAAGTTTTTTATTTTCTATCTGCATCTTTTTTTTGTGTGGCATTGCTTGAATAAATTTATAAAAATTCTTTTAATTTTGATATCACAAAGCTAAACTTTTGCCAAAATTGTGGCTTAGAAGAGCTTAGAAAAGTAAGCTTTGAAACCTTCTAAGGAGATTATTTTCAAACTAATTCCTCACTCTTCTCTGCACTGCTACCACTTAACTTTAAGTATTATATTTTAATTTAATGTATTACTTACATGTAAAGCAGCTTTTTTATAAAAACTTTTGAAACTTTTACACAAGCAAGCATCTGAAAGTAAAAGAAAAGTAAAAACTATTTTAATTATGCTTTTGGTTTCTTTTTTTAATATTTATAAATACTATTTATTAGAAAATGTATTTGCCATTCTTTGTTTGATTGATTTCCAGGAAGCTTAAATTGAATAGAATTATTATGAAAAATTTCAAAAGCTTTAATTTTATGTGTTTGAACGTGTTGGGATATTTTAAAGGAATGAAATAATTAAGACATGTGAAAAGACAAGCTAGACTCTCGCGGAACGTGTTATTCGTCAAGGAAAGCATTGAGCCAAAATCACTTCCGCAAATGTTGGCTGTTTGCTTTATATTTGTATGATGGTGTGGCACCCACAACGCCATTGTGAAGCGATTTTTTTAAAATAGAATGGAATCACATTATTTTTTTGTGTAAATGAATCACACGAATGTGTATGACGGTGTATCATAACCTTTACTATCCCTTCCGCAAATGTTGGATATTTGATTTATATTTGTATGATAGTGTGGCACCTACAACGCCATTGTGAAGCGTGAAGGGAATCACAAAATTTTTTTATGTAAATGAAGAGGACGAGTGTGTATGGCAGTGTATTCGCAAATGGTGTCTGTTTGCTTTGTATTTGTATGATAGTGTGGCACGCACTACGACATTTTGATTCTTTAAAATATAATAAAATCAGATGAGATTTTCATGAGAATGAATTATACAACTGTGTAGGATGGTGAAGCATGGGCTTAATCATTCGTCTGGCTTCTGTAACACTACTCTACTTGGCTGTAGAGTTGGTTGTGCACAGTTTAGCAACCATGACGTTGTTTCGAGAAGCTGTTCGCAGAATGTTAAGCCGTTAAACGCATCTGAAATAAGAATTCCTAGCCAAGCCTACAAACTATGGAATTATATAATTTATATATTTGTATAAAACTTTTATCGCACTATAGATATATTAAAGGGTATGCTGATAGAGAACATTAGGTCATTTAATAGTCATAGATATTCTCAGCGGATTGTGAGCACTTTCCGAAGGACAATTACGTGAAACGAATTTTATGCGGTCTGGCTTTTAGAGCTTTACCATTTTAAAAATAAATGTTAAAATCTATTGCGGTATTTTCGGGCGCAAGAAAATTTAGTCAAACATTAGACGTCATAGCTGTCATGTTATTCCCACATGTTCGGATTGGTAAACTAACCTTTTAATGCAAACCCCTTTAAAGACCCCACGAATAAACACAAATATTTCACTTAACACAACTACTGGTTTAGTTATTTTAAATTCTATTTAACATTTCTTAAAATAAATTTATTTAAGCAAACCTTCCGAGACACCCGTACACAAAAGCCAATTGTATTTTATTTACAAGTTCACACATGCCTGTGGTATTTCACTCCGTATTCATACGCATAAATTTATAAATGCCTTTTATATTTACAAACTCAATTCCTACGAAATGTTTACAATAGTTCCCAGAAACTGCATTAATATTCTCAAAATAAATAAAATATATATACTGTTTTGTATTGCTGACTGTTTGAGTGCTCGGCCGGCTTGTCTGCTCGGTGAAATATTCTTAGATTTGTCTGTAATTATTTTACAAATTCTGTAATTAATATCAATAATTAAAACACATTATTATTATGCGAACGAACCCATTTGCAGTTTAACAGAAGGCTAACAAGAAGTTGTAGTTGCATGCACAACACGCTGTCGGCAGGCAGACATCCTTGTTTTAATAATTAATTATCGAATGTTAATAATAGTGTTGTTATTTCTATATTAAACTTTTAATGTGGGTTGTAAATTTATTTCTTTTGTTTTGCTATTAAATATTTTTTTTGTTTTTTTTTTTGGATATTTTCAAAATTCACGTGGTCTATCTTCTGAAGGAACAGCATCAACAGCATATTGAAAAAGCTCAAGAAATAATACCCTGCCAACACTATTAATTTGAAATAAAATATAATAAATATTTTCGTATGTTCCACGGCTTAGCTTTCTTAAGGAAGAAATAATTTTCTCTCCTTACATTTTGCCATCATTATTAACAATTTGCTAAAGCCAACGTAATGGCCGATGACGACTATTCACTTTAATTCCATTTAAAGCTCACTATTTGCCACTTGCGTCTGGCTTACATTACTGTAAGCTCCTAATGGCCTTCATGCGCCATTTCAAGTGATAGCTGTAATAAATTTGAAGACTGTGATTACTCCGTTAAGGATGCAACATTCACAATGACGGCTCTGCCAGGGGACGACTGTGAGCAAACACATTATTCTAACCTGGTCTATTCCTGGCTGTGCCAAGGGTGCTAGCTTGAGGCAAGCCGTAAGACGGATTTTTCAAGCAGAAATTTATAATCATTTCTATTTCACTCGATTACTTCAAAATGTTGTAACTATTCGTATGCAATATAATTTTTGAAATGCTACTTATATTATTGATGACATGGGCGTGGTTCAGCCATACATGGTGTTGAAATTCCCCCCACTATTTAGAATGCAATATTACAGTGCTATTGTGGTCCGTGAATATTTGATTCACGGACCACAGAATCAAATATTTTCTTTTAACTAAAGCAAAGTCCTTTAAGAGATAATCGAATCGCATTATCGCTTCAAATACAGGCTTGAAATACAGTCCTTTAAAAGGTAATAGCATCGGTTAATTCCCTCAAATACAGTCTTTTCAGAGATACAGGCTTCCAATATAAATAATGGCTTGAAGTATAGCCCTTTAAGAGATAATCGAATCGGTTTGCCGCTTCCAATACAAGCTACAAATGCAGTTCTTAAGAAATAATCGAATCAATTTACCGCTTTTAATACAGGCTTGAAATACAGCGTTTTAAGAGATAATCGAATCACTTTACTGCTTTTAACAAAATTCAGGCTTTATATACAATTCTATGAGAGATAATCGAATCAGTTTACTAGCTTCAAATACACTCATTAAAGAGATAAGCAAATCGGTTTATCGCTTCAAATCCATTCATTGAAGAAATAATCGAATCGGCTTAACGCTGCAAATACAGGCTTCAAATACAGGCCTATAAGAGATAATCTAATCAGTTTACACCTTCAAATACAGTCTTTTAAGAGATAATCGATTCAGTTTACCGCTTCAAATATAGTCATTGAAGAAATAATCGAATCGGTTTATAGCTGCAAATACAGGCTTCAAATACAGGCCTATACGAGATAATCAAATAAGTTTACACCTTCAAATACATTCTTTTAAGAGATAATCGATTCAGTTTACCGCTTCAAATACAGTCATTGAGAAATAATCGACTTGGTTTATAGCTGCAAATACAGGCTTCAAATACAGTCTTTTAAGAGATAATCGAATCAGTTTACACCTTCAAATACAGTCATTGAAGAAATAATCGAATCGGTTTATCGCGGCAAATACAGGCTTCAAATAGAGTAATATAACAACATCTAATTAATTTACCGTTTGAAACGCCGTCCTTTAAGAAATGTACGAATCAATTTACCTCTTTAAATACAGGCTTCATATACAGGCCTATAAGAGATAATCGAATCGGTTTACCGCTTTTAACAAAATCAAGGCATCATTCACACTATGCGAAATTGTGTTAGATGATTTTTCTAAGATTTATATCTGTATGCAGGGTTGGGAGAGGCAACTATCTCATGCTTGTATTTCTTTTTAAAATTTCAGAATTTTTTTTTCTTCTAAAAAATATCTAAAACTGTTATTTTGACTCCTTTGAATGTTCATTTTATTTTAAAAATACTTTTACTAAAAAAATATTTTCAATTTCAGCTTTTAGTTGCTGCTTCTTTTGAACTTATTAATGTTTCTTTTTACTTTTGGAAATATTAATAGAATATTTTAGAATATGGCAGAGAAATGGGAAAAATATGACTTAATGCAATCGAAAAAAATATTCTTTGAACTTCTTTCCTTTATTTTCCCTTTCGCTTTTATGAAAACTTCTCTATAAGTAGAGATGCATGTCCTTGCGGGCCAGCAATATTTACAAAATTCCAATTGAAGAAAAGAAGGGCCAACAAAAAGAATCTTTCCTTCCAGAGGTATGAAAGTACTAGAATTGATTAAAGTTTTAAATATAAGCAGAACAAATTGCATTACCTTGGAAAAATAATTTTTTAAAGTCTTCTATCCTTCGTGTTTGAACACTGAAGAATTGTTTGTTATTCAAATTTAATATGGTTTTTTTTTTTAATATTCAAAATACTATATTGTCTTATAATTATGAATTCTATTAATATTTGCAATTAAGGAGACAAGTATTATTTTATCTACTGAATTTTAATGTCCACTTAAACAGGTAATAAATTAATATAAAATTAATTTCATGGCAAAAATGTTGTTTGTGTTTGTGTTGTTCTAGTGGAGTTTCTAAAATTCTATTGAAAGCAAATTTAATCTGCAAACAATTAAATCTTGAGAGGAATATCGAGATGGTCAAGCAAATATTCACAAATTTATATTAAACTTTATTTCAAATACAGCCTTTAAGTATTACAATTAAATATAATTTTAATTACATTTTGCTTTTGAGATTATGGTTCCTGGAATAAATATAACAAACGACAGTTCAGGGCATAGGAAAGGCAGGAAAACAGAAATGCTTCTGGAGAGGAAATATTCGAATGAAAATAAATAAAATTATCATTATAAAGTTAAATAATTTTATTGAAATTATAATCTTCCTATAACAATATCAAATATACTATATATGCAACTTAAATAAAGGCAAATACTCAGATCTGAAGGAAAAAAAATTAAAGCAGGATAACAAACAACGGGGCATTTCAACTTCAGGCAAACAAGTAAGCAGTTGCCGTCTGCTGTAGCAGCAGGCCACCTTTGAAATCTATCAGAAAAGTCCAACAGCCATCACCAGTAAGAAACAGTCATGCATAATAGAATTGCCAGTTTTTACTTGTTACCCAAATAAGGACATGAAATCAGCTACCAGTTTAAATATAAAAATTTTTCATTTGAGTGTACATGAACTCGTCCTTAATGAATAAATAAATATTAATGTCCTGCAATATCAATAACTAGGAACAATTCGAAGAAGCAAAGGACGACAGAAGATTTAATACAAATAAAAGAAGACAATTAAAGCTACTATTGGACACCTTATTATACAATGAAATCAGTTAAACTTTAACCCTTTAGGGTATGGAAAAAAAATTTATAGTTTACTCACACAATAATATTTTAATTAAAACTTTCCAATTAATAAATTTAAAAAGAAAAATTTTAAAACTAATTAAATTGTATTGAATATAAATTACAATAAATTAAAGTAATTTATATTATATATTTAATTTAAATTAAATTAAGTTAGACGAAATCTAATTACATTTAATAAAATTAAAAACACTATGCAACATTTCTCGGCAATTAGCAAAATTCCTTTATAGAGATTAAAAGGACTCCATTAGCCAGCTAAAAACAATCATTAATCAACTGTTAGCTGAATGTAGTGAATTTTAAAACTGAATTAAATTATAGTAAACTTAATGCAAGTAAGCTAAATGCCACCTAATTTAATAATTATATAATAGCTTAATATGAATTGATTATTTATATTTTGTTGTTGGATAACAACTCCTTTAAATAAAAAATTATAAAAATGCAGGTAATCCTCCTAATGATAGTAAATTGCAGATAATAAAAATATTTTAATAATATAAAAAAAAATTTATGTAATTATTTGATTTTTATGGGAAATTTTCAATATGTTAAATACATAAATGATTGGCATTAAATTAAATTGGCTTGTATTTAATTCATTAAATTAAAATATATTAAATTTTATTAAAATAAAAAAAAAATAAATAATAAATTATAATAATTAAAATAGAATTAGAATATAATTATTGAATTATAATAATTTAATTAGAACCCTTCATTAAGTTTAGTTTATTTAATTTAACTAAACCAAATTTAGTGGAATTAAAATTAAATAAGTTTAAATTACGCCAAATTAAAATACACCGAAAAAAATAAACGAAATTAAGCTGAATTATTTTTAATTAAATTAATTAGTAAATTTATTCATCTCAACATTTCAATTAACTTAATTTAATTAATGCATTTACCTTAATTTTATTTATAAATTTTTTTTTATTTATAAATTTTTTATAAGTCATGCAACATTTAGTAACAATATATGAATTTTTAGAAACCAGTTGAGAATTACAAATTACAGTCATAGCAGTCGTTGCACAACCGCTCAAACAATTATATTAAATTAAATTTAATAAAAACAAATTAAATTCATTTACTAAAATCTAAGCAGAGGAAATTCTACGTATATAAGGTCCCCTATAATCAGGATTATCAAGTAGTATCATTCAGTATGAATTTTCAGAAACCAATTGAGAATTACACAATACTGTCGCAGCAGTCTTTGTACAAATCAATAAACAATTATATTAAATTAAATTTAATATAAACAAATTAAATTCATTTACTAAAATCTAAGCGTAGGAAATTTCAAAATCAGAAATTACATAATCGGGATTATCACTTAGTGTAATGGGGATAAAAAGGAGCTCATGTATAGCAATATAAATAGTGTTTTTCTTTTTTGTTATGCGTGCTGACATAGTCCGGATGTATAATGACTTCAGGAAAAATTAAATAGTTTCAGTAGATTAAATATAATTACTTTGTTTGTTGATATGCCTGTATTTTTGTAATTCTCAATTGATTGTTGAGAATATGGTCATATCATAGCGAGGTTTGACATTATAGTGGGGTTTAGGCAGCACACAACGAATCGAATTTTATTAAATTATTAGAACTAATATTTATTTATTTTCCCAACAACAGAAGAGTACACAAATTTCATATTTTTTATTTAAACACAAATTTACATTAATATTTTCAGTGTATCAGCGTCTGGCTACTCACATTTCACTGCATAAGTAGAAATTTAAGCCAATCCCAATTAGCAAGTTTAGGACATATTTTCTTATACCAACTTCTCATTGGCAATTTAGCGCTTTCAACGCCTTTCCCCTTGCTTTTTCGATTTAATTTACCCCTTTCGATTTATTTAGGATTAATTTTGTAATAATACACCATTTAGAATTTCAGAACTCCAGAATTGTATTCAATTGCACAGCTGGACTTTAAAACATTATCCTCGCGATAAAAAAAATGCCTCTCTGCTTCCTCTTCTTTTTGCTAACCAAGATCTAAATCTTTAAATGTTTAGTCCGAAATAATATCCAAATGTCCTTTTATCCTTTTTTCCTGATTCTTGACTAACAACATGAGAAATTATTCCACGTACTGGTAAAATTAAAATATATACTTCTGGATGGCCAAAAAATCAAAATAAATGTTGATATAAAATTGGATCTCCTCCTCCCGTAGGATCAAAAAATGAAGTATTTAAATTTCGATCAGTTAATAGTATAGTAATAGCTCCAGCTCAAACAGGTAAAGTACTGAACATTTAAAGATCCTTTTTATACCGCCATCTAAAGGCTAAGAAACACCTACAGTAGTAACTTCAAACTTCTTCTCTTTTTGGTTTAAATACTGAAAAGTTTTTTTTTTTTGGCAAATTTTTTCTTCTTTTTCAGTTCCGCAGTTCCGACTGCGTTTGTATTATGTTCCAATACAAGTTTGGTGATGAATACCAATATTATCTAAATAAATAGTGTAACTTTTTCCTAAAATAGGCTTTGCAAGCTCCTATTTTAGTACACTTTCAGAGGCGGCCATTTCGTCAAGCTTATCTTCAGTAACATATATTTTCAATATACAACAATATCCTGTCTCCGACTTATATAATTTATAAATTTTTATTACAAGTCTTGTGCGTTTGGCTGCAATAAACTGGACAGAATGCAGTCGTCCTTTATATTTCATTAAGGACTCGTCAATCAATACCGCCAGACATGTTTAAATATTATATTGTATTCACTGTGCAGATAGACATTAAAACTTCTTGACGAGTTCAACTCGTCATTGTAGGGAAAGGTGTTAAATAAATTCTTAAATTAAATTTATTTATAATAAACTTAATTACGGTAAATTATATAAAATTTGCATTTTAAATTTAAATAAATGCATGATGGTTTGTATTACCATTTGCATTATTGTAACTGGCAAATGCTTCTCGGTAATTAATTAATTTGAATATTATACTCTATATTAGTGAATTATTTGGAAGATTCCCAAACCATCAAGTAGAAAATCAAACAGCTTTTTTGAGTAAAAGAAAAAATAAAAAATAAAACAAAACGTACTTGAATCTCCTGTTTCCATTTAATTGAGTTTCTCCTGCAAAATCCTTGTTTAAGCTTTATTGATTTCTTATTACTCGCAATTTTTCTCTTTTTATTCTTAATGTTTTGTCACATCTCTTTTTTTATATATATTATACTTCCAGCGAATATGCATTTTATTATATTTTCAATTCATACATTTGCTTGTATTATTTTAAATAATTTTTGCCAGCAATTAATTCTATTAATTATTCAAATTTATTATTGTACGTTGAATAATGACGAGTTTGCTCATTTCCCCCTGACTCCTGCATTATTCACATTTTTAGAAACTGATTTACTAATTTGTTTCTCTTCCCTTTTTAATTTCATTTCGCTTAGCTTATGCTGTTTTCAAATGAAATTATTTAATGTAGCAGCACTTAATTTAAATTGCTGTACATTAATATTTAATCGGTAGTCATGGAAACTCACTTTGTAAGCCGCCTCATGAAACTGGTAATTTTTTTTTTTAATTTTTTTTAATTTACATTAAGTAGAATAATACAATTTTGCTTTTAAAGGTTAATAATAAATTAAAATTATTTCCCCCTACACCCAGCCATAAGCGCGAATGCAAAGCATTCGCTTAAATTACAAAATATATAATTGCTTTTTATACTTATTTATACGCAGTATATACGTGTATAATTACTGGGCTTGCCTTGTTTTTGAAGCTGTCATTCTTGTTTATTTGTTTTATTTTTAATTATATTTTATGCCCGAAATGTAAAGAATATAGTGATGAAACCACTGCCAGTAAATATGTCAACATTAATAACAGACAGGCGAGGCCAGCTATGTGCAAGACTGAAAACATTGAAATCAAACTGGATCTAATTTTGACACACTTCTGAAAATTAAGGCTTAAAAAAATTTGCAGGATATACTTTAATCCTTTTTAGTGGAGACAGGCTCACTCTTTAAGAAGCCTCTTTTCATATTTTTAAATGAAAAACTGCCGTCTGCATAATTTTTCTTTATTTTATTTTCGTGTCTGAATATATTTTCGACACACTTCTGAAGACTAAAGCCAAAAAAACTTGCAGGATATACTTTAATCCTTTTTTGTGAAAATAAGCTCACCATTTAAGAAGCTACTTTTCATATTTTTAAATGAAAAACTGCCGTCTGCATTACGTTTCGCCATTTTATTTTCGTGTCTGAATATATTTTCGACACACTTCTGAAGACTAAAGCCAAAAAAATTTGCAGGATATACTTTAATCCTTTTTTGTGAAAATAAGCTCACTATTCAAGACGCCTCTTTTCATATTTTTAAATGAAAAACTGCCGTCTAGATTACTTTTCGCCATTTTATTTTCGTGTCTGAATATATTTTCGACACACTTCTGAAGACTAAAGCCAAAAAAATTTGCAGGATATATTTTAATCCTTTTTTGTGAAAATAAGCTCACTATTCAAGAAGCCACTTTTCATATTATTAAATGAAAAACTGCCGTCTGCATTACTTTTCGCTATTTTATTTTCGCGTCCGAATATATTTTTGAAATAATTCGGAAGATTAAAGTAAAAAAAATTTTCAGTATAATTTTTAACATGATACCAAAAAGAAAGTTTCTATTAAGGTTGCATGAGCTTAGCAGAAGCTTTCCTTTTCTTCTGCATATGTTGTAGGTTTTTTTTCTCATTTTTTATGCGAAACACAAAAGTTGTCTAGAAAAGACTTCACATTGTGAACATGCACTAATTATGGTACGCAACTTCAGATATGATATCCGAGAAATATATCGAACATACGAGTGTACTTATTTGTTCATCAGGACTATATTGCCCACTTCAAAGTAATCGCCCTCAGAAACACTTCCGAAAGGCGCTTTTTGGTATCGCCAACAGCTTCTGTCTCGATTTATCTTATATTTCCTCAATGGTAGAAAAACGCTTTCCTTTAAACGGTGTCTTCAGTTACGGGAAAAGGAAAAGGTGAGCGGAGGCCAACTCCAGTAAATACGGAGAGTGAGGAGTGATTACGGTTTTGTTTTTGGCCAAAAACTGATGCACAAGCATCTATGTGTGAGTTGCCATGGTGCAGAATCCGTGATTGGTTTTCCTACAATTCTGTGCGTTTCTGACAAGTTGCTTCGCACAAGCGGCGCATGACTTTGAAATAGCATATCTTATTGACCGTACGACCTTTTGGCAAGAATTCATCTTGCGCCGCGTCATTGCAATCGAAGAAAACACTAAGAAAAATCTTCACATTTAATCGAACTTGACGTGTTTGTTTCGGTCTTGGCTGTTCTCGACGCTTCCATTGGGATGATTGGGATTTGATTTCAATATTATAGCTATACACCCATGTTTCGTTAACAGTTATAATTCTTTTGAGCAAATCTGGATTCTCATTGGCATCTCTCTGTGCGATCCCCATGCGAAGTTGTTCTTGCTCAAAATTTAGTAAAAAATAGTAAAATATCGAAGAGCACTTTAAAACACGACTAACATTTTTCTCTGTCAAAAAACATCTGACCATCCAAAATGGCGGGTATTGCCAACATATAAAACAGGCAGCAGTGCCAACATTAAAAAAATGCCAAAATCCAACACACAATGTTGAAATATAACGCCAATGTGAAAATAACGGATATTTTTTGATCACACCACCTACACACACATGTACATATAGGTGATGCTTTCTACTGATCAAAAGCTTCGTCATAATGGCAATCAAGCTAGAAGCCTGGTTTCCCTATTAAACTGATTTAGTATAAAACTTGTTCTCACTGCCAGTGATCCTTTCACTTAATTCTTAAAACTAAAATATATCCTTTCCATTAAATAATTGACTACAAATTGCAAGCTATTTATTAGATAATAATTTGGAAAAAATAATATGCATAACAAGGTTTCATTAACGGTGTTTACAATGCAGTCCTTTACACATCCTTTACGCTGCACATTCTCCTCAACAAGTCAACACCAACACAAATTAAACAATATTCTCAAAAATAATAATATAATTGTGAATTAATTCATTTTAAGGATATGCGCGTATAGTTCCGCATGTTTATTTGCTCCTTTTTTAAATATTTATTAAAGATTTTCATCTCTCACATAAGTGGGTTTATATCAAGCGTTATTTAAATTTATGTGTTCTTAAGTTTCTCATTGAAAGTGTAATGCAATTCTTTCTGCACTAATAAATGCACTTGTAAAATAATTGACTTTACTTGGTATATAATTGTTTCTTTTTTCTCTGCATCCTTTTGTTGCATCCTCCTCTGGTTGCAATAAATTATGTGGTTTTTATGAAAATTCTGCAAGTGGACTTATTAAAGCCTTTTTGACGGACGCATTCGTAATACATAAAATAATAAGTATTTATTAATAAGTATAAATAATAAAACTTTGTTTATTTAAAATGTGAGACAATTTTTCAGAGCGTGTAACGAACTGTAGAGCAATATATGAGACAAACAATATATATGGTGCTTTGCCAGGCTAAGATGACGGCCCCAGACGTGGGCTAATTAAAGTTTATGGTACTTTTTTGGACGATGTTCTGCTACTTTGCGAATTAGTGGAGGAAGCCATACAGGCAAGGAGAACTTTACCAAAAAAAAAGCGATCGTTACTGTGTGGAAGTACAAAAAAAATTAAATTAAATTTTATATTTAATAATTTATGAGAATTAATTACAAGTACAACAATTTTCCAATGAATGCCGTATTAAATAAAACACATAAAAAATTATCGATATATTATATATCGATAAGAATAAATAATTTAATAAATAAATGCATTAATATATGAATTAAATAAATAAAAGTCAAATCCCCAATAATGTGTCCTAATTTTTTCGATCCAAATGTTGCAAACATTACAATACGAGCTGAGTGGTGAAATTTAAAATTAAACAAAATTAAAAGAAGCGAAGAAGTTCTTTAAAAACTGCTCGCCACAATACGCGAGCATATGGCAAGTTGCACAAAATGTTTTCGTAATTTTCATTTAATGCTCAATAAATTTAAGCCACAAAACCACTTGCAAAAATAAAATCCTCACACTCCTGCAATTAAAATAATACTCAGCATTAAAAGTGCATTACAGCGGCATTGCAAAAATAATTAGAAAAAAAAACGTTGCAATGAAAGCATAAAAAAAAAATTCTCATGCACATGATTGCCGTTGAAGTTTTAATGGAAGATTGCTGGTCCATCACCTTTCTTACATTATTTCTGGAAATGTAAAAAGCTAAAAATTAATTTAATTAGGAGCCAAAAAAAATATCTTTTGGATTAACTTGTGAGTTCTAAATGGAACATTAATGGAACCACTAAAGAATAACGTTACCGAATGCTCACATGTCTGACGCTCAATTTAAGTAAGTTATCCTTGAGGAGATTCACTAAAGAGGCAGTTTTAGAGATTTCAAGGAATAAAAGTTCACAATATATATTAAAGCCAAGAAAAAGATAATGAACTGGCAGGATGTGACAGCTCATCCTTTTTTAAATTATTTTTCCTTCTAAGGAGTAAAAGGTCTTGATAGTTCATCTTTAAAGCCAAACACTGGAACTTCCATTCTTATCAAAAATTTTGTATCCTTTTTTTTTAATGCAATTTGTATAATTTGTAAAATTTTTATTCCATTAAAAAATATATTTTTTTGGCCAATAAACTTGACGTAAAGTGTGGCTTACAATAAAAACAGTTCATTATGGTTGGAGCATATACGCGTTTGAGTAGGAAGGACCTGTTTGCCGTTAGCCAAAGCTGAAGTAAAAAAAGTAAAAGGATACAAAAACAAAAATCCAGCGCAACACTTCTTGTTTTGTCTAGCAATGGCTGGACGTAATACATATTATTTTTTTTATCTATTAAGAGTTGAATAATTATTGTCATTTCAATATTTTTAAGATACAATACAAATAAATTATGTTAAAAAAAAAAAATTATGGTTGGAGCACCCTTTACTTATACCATTTTATGACGTTGCAAACCGGATTCGGCTATGTACGTATTGTGTGTGTAAAAGAGGATATGCATTTTCTAGAATTAAAATCACTGTAAAGTATGAATTTATTATGGTTTTGCATTTTTTTTAATCGCTGACTTCCCGCCGCAAGTCCTTGTAACAGAATTGGTTGTTCTTGCTGTCTTGCTTTAATGCAGACTGGCTGACTTTGAAATAAAGAAGAGTGCAAATTATGTAGCAGATGTACGTATTTGTTTTTACATCATAAATAAAGATAATAAATTATTGTCAAATTGTTTATTAACTGTTCTGTTGGCTTTTGAATGTGGCGGCTGTTTTCATGTTGTTGAAAACATTACAGATGAAAGGATACGTAAATAGACAATTTTGCATTTAAGTAAACACAAAAGGAATAATCGCGCATATTAAGTTTTATATTAAAGTATTGAGCTGTCAAGAGAAGAAGCTAAAATTTGCATAAAACTTACAAACAAATAATACCAAATAAAAAATGGGTGAGATTGTTCACTCTTAGCAAGGATAATTAATAATTTTTTATTATGTATATATAAATCATGTAGTTGTTAAATTTTTTTATTTTTATAGACATATATATAAAGGAATTTTGAAATATTTTAATTCTCTCCTGCTCAAGCTCCTCTCCTTTTATTAAAAATTTAAATAAAAGTAGTTTTAAAGATTTTTTTCATTAATACTAGGCTGTTTGCTGGCTTTGTTAAGGACCTCAGCTGACATCTTGTTGATCATTGTGGGAAGTAGGAGCAAAAAATTGTTTCTCCTATAATCGTTGGAGAAATGAAGAACATTGTATCTTCCCTCTGAGTTCATCCTGGTTCTGTATGCTTAATCTAATTTCTGTAAATATTTCTTGTTCTTATAAAACTCTATTGCTAAGCACTTCGATTTCTGTTTTTCTTTTTTCTTAATGTTCATGTACAGTGTTCATACATATATTTTCTCATAATTATTAGCAATAGTAGTGAATATATTATTCGGATGTGAATGGGTTTGAATTTCTTGCCAATTTGTTGCTTGTATGTATTAGTTGATTTACTTCATTGTTATTCACTATTGTTTGCTGGGTATTACTGTAGCTTATTCCATTATCACAATTATTGTCAGTTAATCGAGAGAAGAGAGCGAAGTGATCAGATATTTTTGTTTTCACAATTGCTGAGTGTGTTTGTGCATTGATTTGCTTTGTTCTTACAAATATGTCATCGAAACATGGGCGGCTTTTCTCTTGTACAACAATTTATTAAGTATTTCATACCATTTGAAGAGGCCAGATCCAAATAGTGAGTTCTTCACAGATTTTCTCTTAATATATCTATATGCATATCGTGCACAACAATAATATAATATAATATAATATAATATAATATAATATAATATAATATAATATAATATAATATAATATAATATAATATAATATAATATAATATAATATAATATAATATAATATAATATAATATAATATAATATAATATAATATAATATAATATAATATAATATAATATAATATAATATAATATAATATAATATAATATAATATAATATAATATAATATAATATAATATAATATAATATAATATAATATAATATAATATAATATAGTATAATATAATATAATATAATATAATATAATATAATATAATATAATATAATATAATATAATATAATATAATATAATATAATATAATATAATATAATATAATATAATATAATATAATATAATATAATATAATATAATATAATATAATATAATATAATATAATATAATATAATATAATATAATATAATATAATATAATATAATATAATATAATATAATATAATATAATATAATATAATATAATATAATATAATATAATATAATATAATATAATATAATATAATATAATATAATATAATATAATATAATATAATATAATATAATATAATATAATATAATATAATATAATATAATATAATATTATATAGGATAATATATATATATAATACACAGATGTAATACAATGTTGCTCTAAACTATATATATTTTAACTCCTAGACAAATCTCGATATCGATGTATTTTAATTACATTTAATTTGCATTGAAATTATTAAAGGACTAAAGAAAAACATGTTTTCAACATTTTTAAACCAACTGTATCCAGCACGCGATTCCTTATAAGGATATCAAACGAATGGTTCAAATCAAGCCCATTTTGTGTTTTTTTAGTTTCACATAAGCGTAATAATAAAAACTGTGTCCTACATTTCATAATAAAATAGTTAATATTCCAAACTTTCTTAATTGAAGTGTTTCCATGGGCAGTTCATTATAAGGAAAGCCGATAAAATGAGAGAATATTAGATATTTTAATTTATTGCTGAAATACAGGACTATCAGCATGTCTAACCATTGACTCGGTTTAAATAATTAAATATATTTTATTATACTTATGTCTTGAAGAAGTGCGACTATTAACGCAAACTTTCTTAATAAAGCGCCTTTAGGTATCAGCATCAGTATTAGCAGCAGTTGTTGTCTCTTTATTTGTTTGCTGTTAAGTAGCAACTGGTTTTTCAACTTTATATTGTTTGCTTTTGCTGGCGACTGTTTAGTTTTCGAACCAAAATTATATTATTTGACTTTTTCTGCCTTAAAGACAGCTTGCCTGCCCGCCAGCCTTCATTTATTCGCTACAGATTTGTATATCAACAACTGCGTTATAGCCAAACCACACTTAAATATCCTTGCAGTTGTTGTTTTTTTTTTTTTTTTGGTTTTTGTGTGTGTTAGTTCGTCGCCAAAGCAAATAAGCATAAATTGAATAAATAATAAAAACTAAAACAAGAATATAAATAAGACTAAAAATGTGAAAGCTGAAAAGGATAAGCCAAGTGGAAGTAGTAATAAAAATTAAGAAGAAGCAGCTGCAGAGAATTTTCGCAATTAATATATAAAAATACATACTATAGGAAAACGGGCTCAAGTTCTCCACCAAAATTTTTGCTTTAAATTCTTGCTATTTTGCTGCTGGAAAACTCTTTCGAGATCTGCTGACTGAAATACCTTGACTGTTCGGTTTTATTTTCTGAAAAATTTTGTCACAAGAAAAAAATTGGTTTACTAAAAACTTTTTCGAATTTTCTTAAAAAAATTAAAATTTTATAGAAAAGGAAGTCCTTACAAAAAAAAAATAAAAAATTGTGCAAATGAACAGAAGTTCAAAGAATTGAAGTCTTTAAAAAGTCAAGAGTGAAAGAAAGCAAACTTGTTTCCGGTTAAAGAAGCTAATAAAATTGCAATATGCAACAAACCGTAAAAAAGGATAATGTATGCTTGCACATGCATGCTAGCAGAGTCGCCAGCAGAGAGGGAATGAAAAACCAAAAGTACAGTTTTCATTTTGTTTGCCACTAACTTTGGTCTCATCATCAGCAGGATATAATTTGCACAGAGTAAAAGTTAAAATTGAGTTTAATATTTCTTTTCTCTTTTTTTTGGGAGTTTAGAATTTGTTGAGTATTTAATTCCTATTGCCCCAATAGATATTTTTGGATCACTATTAAAACATTAAAGTGCACTTATTTAATGATATCCTTTTTGTTTTATTAAAAGCCTTCAACGTTCTTTGTTAAAGCAGAAATTTAAAAAAAACTGATATTTGGTTGCAATTTAAAAAGGCAATTAATTAAATTTTATATCTTTAAAAATATTAAAATTTTTTGGAACGGTACTCAAATACAGTGATGGTTTGGTGGGACTTATAAATTGTACTGGAATTTGGAAAAGCTTTAAAAAGGATATGCGGTATACCAATTCGACTTCCACCTGTAACGGATTTCCAGATGGCAAGTAAAAAGTGCACAAGGAGTAAAAATTAAAGGACATGCATACGCTATTTTGACAATTTCGCCAAAGTAAAGCATTTAGTGAAGGACCTTCCAGGATATTCAATGTAAAACTGCCCATAAAACTTGATGTATTGGTTTATGTTAGTGATATGATGAACCAAACTCGTACCTGTTACTCGAGAGCGATTGTAGTCTAAAGTATTAATAAAAGACTTTGCATTGCCTATTTCGCACCAGCCTGGCACTACGCAGACTACTAATAATATCCTTTTTTTGTTGATTGGCTCCTTAACATACCTCACATACACTTAACTGGATAATCATTGAAAATTCATCTTGAAAAATCATCGTTAAGAATCGAAAAATTCCAATAATTTCTGAGGGAAATCTTATCCAGACCGGAATTAAAAAAGTGATATCAACGACTTTCATTTTTAATAAAATGGTGCTGCCTTTCGCGCAAGAAATGTTGCCCAACTCTCTTTCGAGAAAAATTTCCGTATACATGTGATTTCTGGAATAGTCGACCGTAATTCCCTTTTTTTGTTTAAAGTAACTGAAGAGACACGATTTGTGTGAATAGCTCATAATCGCTAATGCATAGCCCACTAAACTGGAGTTAGCGGGTTCTATACCAGCACAAACCATGGCTTTTTCACCAGGCGAAAACGTTGCAGGTTGAATTAGTTAAAAAAAGGCAAACTGCCTTAAATATTCGAGTTCGTGCCGCAAAAATGTCAGAAAATATTTTTGCCATAGCAAAAAGCTTTATCAAGAAAAAGCGCTAATATGGAAAAAAGCGCTAATTTTACTAAAGTAGATACCATATGAAAATTGTAAATTTTTATTTTCCTGAGTTGCCAGCAAATATAAATGAAATATACTCGTATTCTAAGACATAAAATCAACTAGAAAAAGTAATATCAAGAAAAAGCGCTAATATGGAAGAAAGCGCTAATTTGACTAAGGTAGATACCATATGAAAATTGTAAATTTTTATTTTCCTGAGTTGCCAGCAAATATAAATGAAATATATATGAATATGAAAAAATTCGTGTTTACGGAATTTAAGTTGAGGTCTCAAATCTAAAATGTCAGAACTTTACGACAATGATGCCAAGCAATTAATTTAAGGAATTGAGTTCAGAGTATATAAAATATAAAAAATGATATAGGATATATTTTTATTTTAGAAATATATAGTATTTTCATTCATTTTCAATTAGCGGAAATTTCATAATAATGTTTTTCAATAAAAATATTTATGAGGTAAAATATAATGTCCTTTTTAATAATAGAAAATCAAAAAAAAAATTTTTCCTCAAACACGGAAAAACAAAAATGCTTAAAAGTTAACTTGCCAAAAATAATGAGCAATTAAAAATATTACAAAAATTATCAAATCTTTGATAATAACAAAAAAAATATAGAATCCTGTAACTGCCTAATTTTTCTAAGTAAAAGTAAGAATTAAAAATAAAACCTCTGCAGTAAAAAAATATTTTTGCACCACTACCAGGATAACAAAAATTCTGCTATACTTTGTTGTCTAAGAATAAGGAAGTTCTCAATTAAAAAGCGTCTTGCACACACACTATGCAAGGATATTATGAACACTTGCATCTCCTAAAGAGTCTGCAAAAGCACGAGAAACGGCAACAAAATAATCCTGGTCAAGTTTTAAGTTACTTAAAACTTGCAAAGCACAAAAACAAAAAATAGAAAAATTTCTAATCACTAAATAAAAAAAAAAAAATTGAAGCAAAATTCAAGTAAATTTTATTAAAGCAAAGCAATTTCCTTGATAGCAATAAAAAAACTCACAAAATGCTGCCGAGAGTGATAAAAACTTCTAAAAAAAAAAAAACAAAAATCTAAGAAATCATCATCGTAGATTTTTTTTAATGATCTGCTGGTTTCTACTCTATAAGGAATTCTACTTCTTATCGCCTCATTTCATCATCTCAATGGGGTTCGTCAGGCCATTGCAATTAGAAAGTTCTTCATACAAAAGAAAAGCCAAGAAAAAAAAACAACAAAAAGCAAAAAAAAAAAAACTTTGAATTCTCTTCTCTAACGAAAATAATTCAAATATTGTGTCGTTATGTGAATGAGTTTTACTTTGAGAATATAAAATCATGTTCTTTTGTCTTCTGTTCTCTGTTATCTTGGCCAAACTTCACACATTTCAACTATTCCAAATCTAACTTTCGCACACAATTACATGAAAACGTGCATTTGCGAACACATACAGAAGCCAGATGGAAAAAAGTGCATGCGGGTGCATTCCGCGAAATTGAATAGAAATTTAAAAAACAAGGATTTTTACTATTTCATTGTGTCTATGAAAAGTCCAGTGCACAGGAAGAAGTCATCTCAGTTAGTGGTAAATAATTTTTATTTCTCTTGTGTAAAATAATTTAACCAGTAAAGCTTTTAGCTTCTAGGGTCTAGTCAGGAAACGAACTCGTGAACTCCATTCGCCTATGGAATTTTCCGCCTACAAAGATTTGTATATTTAAAAATATTTTATAATTATGGTTTTGGAAATGGAAAGTTTTAATATAGACTGCTCATTCCAAAGTTAAGTGGAAAGGAATCAATAAGGGTCTGTGGAAGAGAATAGCTTTTTCGGTACTTATCAGTAGGTCATGGACAGATTGACTAAATGACGAAGGCCATTCATTTTGCCACAGATTTGCTAAAACCTATTTTAGAGAAGTAAAATTATCGACTGGTTTCTTTCAAAATTAAAGAGCATCAGTGTTTGTACTTGTATAAATCCTCTCTCTTTGCATTGGCTTGATCTATTGGCAATTTACAAATCCCTCTCTCCCTCTCTCTCTAACCTCTCTCTTCACAACCAAATATATGTTGATTTTTATCTAAAATGTTTAATTACTTTAACCGTCTGCTTTTATAGCAGGAAAGTCTGTCTTAAAAAAAATCTGCCTTAAAGAAAGTCTGTCTTAAAAGTCACTTAAGAAAACTATTCATGTCCTTATGTCTCTTTAGCCATTCTGTCTCAGCCACGATGGGCATATTAAAGCTATCCAAGCTCCTATAATACAGTTCATTGCAAATCTATTTAATACCTCAACTCTGTAAAGTAAACATTTCCTTTTGAAAAGCAATAAACCAATTGCAGGAATGGGTGGGTTACCTTCCCCGCCATTTACAAATGCCTTTTCCTAAAGACTGGTCTGCAGCATAAACTTTACTCTTTGATTTCACTAACAAAATACTGGAGAAAAGTTTTCGTTGAGTTGTTCAGAAAGTCATCACAAGTTTTTTTTTTTTTTTTTTTTTTTTTTTTTTTTTTTTTTTTTTTTTTTTTTTTTTTTTTACTGCAATACACATACTTAAACACTTTACTTTATATGGGGTGAAAATTTTACACTAAAGTAAAAGGATAATGAAATAGAAAATTCATCTGCACAGAAATGAGTTGAATTTAATTTTATCAAGAGAAAGAAAAGAAATAAAAATTGTAAGCAAACGATTGCAGCAACTTTTAAAACATTTAAGAAGCAAATAAAAATGCAGCTGATGCTTTTTCAAGTTTTCATAATTAAGTTTCCAAAATGGATGTTTAATGTATTTTGTGGCAAGTTTAGTTGCCAGTATACAATAGAGGAAACCGCTCCAAACTAACATACATCAGTTTAATATACCTGGCGAGTCATTATGGTGAGAGGAAAGGGAAAATAAATAAGCTTTTATAGTAGGATTTGCATAAATTTAATTAACACAGCCTACACTATGCCCAGCTGTCAGCAGCCTTCAGTTATTAGCCCTCAAAGTCGTCAATGGCAAAGCCGTCAACACCATTAAAATATTATCCGGCTGCAAAAGAAAAAAATTAAATACTCGTATCTGACTGTAGGTGTGTGTGTGCATGTGTAGAAAAAAGTATTTCGCTTCGGGCTTGGGGTAAAATTAAAAGGATTTCTTCGACAGCACGATCGGAGTTTTGAGAGGCACAACAGATTAACAAACAATATTCCGAATTAAAATAGCAATTCTCGTTTGATAATTTTTTTCTTTTTTCTCTTTTTTTTTCTTTAATTCTGCCACACTGATCCTTCTATTATTTTCATTACTTTGTTGCATACAATTTGAAGAATATCCATTTAATTATATTTTACATTCTATTCAAGTACGGTAGAGTTTTAAATATTTTGTTTCCCTTAAAAGGTGTTGCTACAAGCCGGCCATTGTTATGGAGGCCAGAAATCTTATATATATGTACATATATAAAAATGACGTATATGTTCGTGATCGATAAGCTCAAAAACTACTGGACCGATTTTGAACAAATTTCATATGTATGCTCTATGGGCCTTGAGGAGTGTTTCTGTGTAGTTTAAAGGTCATGCGATAGATGGCGCAATATTTAGTTTTTTGTGTTTTGGCCGATAGAGTTGAACACTATAATCTTATCTCTGTTTCGCTGAAGGCCTTGGGTCCATAATCAGCGTGTAGTGGCGTTAATTAAAAACACTGATTTTGATTTTCTCCGAGAGGCAGTTCAAAATAAAAGAAAAAAAAATTTGGAGCCAGCAAGGCGGACCGGGCCCAGCTAGCAAAATATAATATAATCAAAACATTCTTAAGTATCCAATATAAAATAATTAAAAAATTAAAATTGTATGCGTTTTCTTTTCTTATGCTCAGGATTTTTAAAATCCAATTTACACTGATAAAGGAATACGCTTCCTAGAAAAGCTTTATGCAAGTGGTCACACTGGCAAACAGGCGTCTAAGACTTTTCTCTTGACATCGCAAGGTCTTGACAATTTGATTTCTACGAATTTGTTTTTTTTTCTGGTCTTGCAATTCTGTTGCAGAATTAATGGAACCTGATTGCTGTTTATCTTACAGACATAAAAATTTAAAAATCTTGCCAGGATCTGTCTCGAAATAACAGAAATTAATATTAAAAGAAAACCATCCGAAGCAATTATAAAAGAAATTTATGTAAAAAACCATTTTGATAAATCAATTTGTTTCTTAACTCTGTCAACTTTATTTCAGCTCAGGTATGTGATGAAAAACGATCGTTTTGATAACGCAAATCAATTCTAAAAACGTTGTAGATGTTAATGAATTTTGATTGGTTTCGTATTCCAATTTTTGTTTCATACCATTTTACTTTTTTAAAAAAGGCTACAACAATACCTAATTCAAAAATACAAAAAAATTTACATTTTACAATTATTTTAAATAAAATGTTTGAAATAAAAAAAAAAGGTAAATGGCGTTTGTTATAGCAGCAGCTTTAGTTATAATGAATGAAGAGCACAGAATTGAAAACATGCAAAGAAAACAACAATCCTGCAGATTTTGCATTTGCAATTCCTTCAAGAAATGCATGCAAACCACATATTTGGCCCACTGTTTCCTCACTTTTTGAAATATAAATTTGGTTAAACGGACCAGCACCTATTGCATTACTACTTTCTTGTTTATTGACATTTTCTTTTTCACAGCTGCTTTCCAACATATCCATATCTTCAAATCATTAACTTTCTTTCACTTATCCATATTTATAAAAAAAATATTTTAAGCTTCCTTTTTCCAGCCAGATAAATCATATACTGGCGGACCTAAATTATTCAGTTCCTTAACTAAATCCTTCCACAAATTCTCCACACCTATTTTATCACTTCGTGTGAATCCTCTGGCCAAATCCAAATGATTTTGAAAGTAAAAGTGAGATATATTTTTATAAAATTCTTCCTGCTTTTGGTGTTAAACAGTGTGTTGTATATATTGAATTAAATTTTATCTAACTGAGCCTCTCCTAATTTTTAATTTTAATTGATTTAATTAATTAATTTAATTGATTTTTAAATGGAATTATTTAAAATAAATAATACATTTTTACTTATAATATTATACTTAGTCTATACTTTATTTTACTTGCTCTATACTTCCGATATGCCAGATGATAATCGCATGCACCCTTCTAGCTTTGCTGATGACATGGTCTTTCTAAGTATCCACGAAAATACCCAGCAAGCATACAGAAGTTTGCAAGAACACGAAAAATGATTGAAGACATACCTTTCTCTCTCTGCATAGAGATAGAGGCGCACCTATTACCATCAATAATTATGTAATACCTCGACATTCAAATGTCAAGTATATCGGAATACACTTGGATAGACGCTTAACTTGGAAATGTCACATTGACTCAAATGAAATTAAAAGCAGTTTAATTAAAAAAGTTGATGGGCAGGAATTCCACTTTTGCTGTATAAATCCATTCCATTAAAGTCTATCTGATGCTACCGAATTCAAAAATGAAGTACTGCCTCTGCGTCAAATGTGGACAAAATTCAAAGACAGCAGAATAGAATTTACGTACGCTGGTATATTAAAAACTCCAATATATATAAAGGCTTGGATATGCCGTTGGTCAAAAGTGAGGTTAAAGACCATGCAGGAAGAAACCTAAAATGTTAGGGATGCACACCAATATATTACAACCTAATATCTTAAACGATAGGAACTATACACGTATGAGTAGGAGCGACCTTATTGCCGTTAGCCAAAACTAAATAAGCAAAAAGATACACACAGAAAAAAGAGGCGTAATCAGTCCAGCGGAATACATCAGATTTTTATCTAGTAATGGCAGGATATAAAATATATTAATATTTTTAAAATTAAGATTTGAATAATTATTATACAATAAATAAGTCTTGAAAAAAGAAAAAATTGATAAATAAATAAAGTGAAACACATGTAAATTAAAAGTCATGAAACTTCTTTGCTTGTATCATGTATGTGTTGGTAAGGCTAGTGTTAAACAAACTAGACTTTCGTCCTTTACTTTACAAAATGTTGCCTTTCAACTCCGTTTTTTTTTTTTTTTTGTCGTTTATAAAATAATACTTTTACGAGACTGAAAATATGCATTTAAAGAGTGCCTGCTAGTGCTACATATATTATTCCAGACCGAGTTACTTGCTATCTTATTCCTTGAAGGCCCTTAAGTGGGGATTTTCAATGACTCCTTTGGCTATTTCAACATTTCAATATGCCTACTCTTCGACAAACATTCAGTATTTCATTTATTACAGAATTAATAGAACGTTTTGTAAAGGTTTTTGCTACCAAATACTATTAGCTGAAAAAAATATATACATATTTGAAAAAATGTTAAAACAAATTAGATGTGTATGACTAAATGAACATTCGTGGGAAAATTAGCAAATGTTTTTTGCCTCAACAAATTGATTTTCGTTTAACTGCAAAAACTAGTGAAGTGTTTTTTTTTTTTTTTTTGTTTACAAAATGCCAGCCAAACCCAAAAAAGTCATTTAAAAGCAATAAATTTTATTATGGTTAAATTGTTGGGGAAGTGGGCAAATGAAATTTACACAAAATAATAACAAATACAGGATAAGGCTTAATTAATGGAGGAGCACATTATTTGCCAATTGGATGACTGACATGAAAATATTTTTTCGCAGAAGCGCAGACATTTTAAATGAAAAAAATTTTAAACAATAAATTAAAAATATTGCAAATGATAGAAGAGAGTTTTTGTTTTTTTGTTTTTGAGTTTTTGAGTTTTTCTTTCAGTGTGGCCAACATACAATTTTATATTATTAAGGTTTTATAAAAGGAAAGGAGAGTAACAACATTCACAAACTTCTAGACAAGCTGCTACACAAAAGTAAGCTCGATTAGTCCTACAGTTTACTGAAGACCGAAGAGATACCTTACCTTCCAACGATGTCCTTAAGAACTCCGTTACGCAGGAGACTCTACCTAGCAACGTCGATAAAATTTATAATTCAACATTTGAAATTTAGGAAAAAAAAAGTTCTGCATTTCAAAACTATTTTCAATTTTTAAATCCCAAATTGGCTTACAAATTCTGAAACTGCATGAAAAAAGGACGACAGCCCAGTTGGTTTAACACTAGTCTTACCAACACATACATGATCCATGCAATGAAATTTCATGACTTTTACGCAGAAGGAAAGAAAGAAAAAGCCATTTAAATTAAATCAAAGCTTTTGTTACTTTTTCATAAAAAAACACAATGGAATACCAGCCAATTAATATATACTTCCCGTCTAATTGTTTCACTTAATTATCTGGAATTACTTTGTTTTCATAAAATATTTTTATAATTAAAAAAGTTTAAATATTTAATTAAGTTGTAAAATTTTTTTAATAACAAACTTTGTTTTGACTTTTTTGGCAGTAGGAAAAAATAACTTTCAACTTCAATTGAAGGACTTACCGTTACGAGAAAAGATCTACAAGTCTTTGAGGAGGAGAATAACACTAAACACTAATATCCTTTGGAAAAGCATTAGAGATACCAAAAAAAAAATTGTATCATTTAACTGGAATTGTCATGGAGTGCTAAAAATGAATGTTAGGTCATGAGATCTAACACAATTGGGTTACCTTTTATGGGTTAAAGTGAAGTCCTTGATTCGTGCGAGTAATCCACAAACAATTGCACTGCAGACTGCTTTAAGCGAAAAAGTACTTCTAAAGTGGAAGGATCGCATGCAGTAAGTTAAGCTCAGCAGTGCCGGTAATTCGCATGAAATTGTCTCTTAAACATAAAACTGTAGTTTTAATTACCTTGGTACCTTTGTTAGGGCTGCATACCATAAGAGTATGCACATTAACTGTTGATCGAACCGCACACTCTTCTATCAGTAGAATAACGATACTACAAAACTACATACAAGTTTTCGACCAGCTTGTAGTTTTAAGACTTTTTATTCTATTACTATCTTTTTGGCGAGAACGATTATCGCTCTGATTATTTTATTTTCTATTGTGAATAGAATATATTACGTAAAATAAATGGCGATAATCGGCCGGATTTAACAAAAAAAAAAATGTTGGAACATCATCATCGGCTCAATTAGCTCTCCACTCCTGTCTTCCATATCAATACGCAAATATTACCAAGAAAAAATTATTTGTACACTTGTGTCCTTAACACAGGAATTAAATTTTAAATAGTGAATGGAGAAAAATGTTGATGCACTTCTTAACCCCTTAAACGTATTAACACTGGCGTGTTAATTTTTTTTAAATATTAATTAAAATTAAGGTCCAAATATGTAGAAAAAATTGATATTTTTTGGTCGTTTTTTTTTTAAAGTCTGCATTAAGGGCTTAAACTTTTAAAATATTTTCTAATTTTAGCTAAAACATCCTTTCACAGACACGAAATATTTCTCAAGTTGCAAGAAAACAATTTTTATAAAACTATGAACTGATTTACTAATTTACAGTAATTTTTTTTAAAAATAATATTTATTATTTTTATTGTGATTTCGAATATACTTCCTAGATGGCCCTCGTAATTTTTTCAACTTGTAAAGTAAGTACTTGACTTATTGAGTTTAGAAATTTTTTTGCTACAAATTTAATTTATAATAACATCTGAAGTTTTAATCACTTTGCATATATGAGGATTTTCCATTAAATAACACCTTCACCTTGGACCGTTTTTTAATTACCATAATAAATTTTCAACTTGTTTCTAAATACAGTTGAACACGTCTATAACGAACACCGGCTATAACAAACTATGGGAATAGGGAACTATTTTCTCCAGCCCAAACATTTTTGTACCTATTTTTCATACAGTCGTACACGTTTATAACGAACTTTTTTTTTATAGCGAACTTGTTTTCATGAGCCACTCAGTGAATTTGCAATGATATAATGAACTAAGAAAAAATCTATTTAACAAAAAATCGCCACAAGGCAACACCTATCACTTCACAGCTGTTCCAGACTATTCAAACAAACAATACAAACAGAAAATTACTTTCAAGTTCTAAGAAAGCCAAAAAGTGCAATATGGATGAAAATTAAAGAAATTCCATTTCTGTTGCAATAAAAATGCAAATAATTAATAGTTTGATATGGGAAACGAAAGTAAACAACAAATCTGTAAACACTGTCATTTTAAAAAAAGTATCCAGCCCCTTTGAGTTCGTTATAGCCGTGTTCGCCTGTACAAAATATAAAATACCTGCGTATACTCTTTCATATAATTACTTTATTAACTTTTGCTGTTATGGAATTAAAATAATAATGAAAAGCTCCTGCCAACAGCCATCTAACAAACAACAAGCCTTTCAGAAACTCCTCAGCCAATGTCAGCTTCGGCACAAACATGAAGTGAGAGAAAATCAAAATTATTTCCATAATGACTTGATTTTGTGAAAGTAATTTCACCTTGATGTTGACGACAAACGAAATTCAAATAATAAATAAAATATGTACAAGGATGTGGAAGGTAAAGGATATGTGAAAGCCAAATAACATTAGAAAAGGAATAGCATTGTAAGGATCTAAGCAATTTTGTATTGTGTCGCAACCTCACTTGTATAAAAATATTATTCTTGAAAAAAAGTTATAATTGAAAGAAAGTTACAAAATTTAATGAAAAGCGGAAATTTTTAAAGCGGATTTCTATCTCTGGTTTTAGCGGCCCTTACATGAACTATAACTTTAATAGATTTCAATGCCAGACTGCAATTTACGAAGATACTTCATGTTTCAGAAGGAAAAATATCTCAGGTATAGTAACTGGCACGGAAATAAAGACAACTTGGCTCGAAAGCAGAGATCTGCAAAATTTCACCGCCAGTGTAAGAGAAACATTATTAACAGTCTCTGTTAGTCTCTGTAACTAACAGAAGCATGTTAAAAACAAAGTCAATTGGCGAATCTCTCTCCACACATATGATTCCTTTAATAAAAATGAAAAGTAGACGAAAAAAGTGGCCACGCCCCAACTCCAAACCATAATATAACGACATGATCTTAAAAATAATAATTCTATAAATAAATTCCGAAAATGCGAGTATATGACGAAACACTGTAAAGTTTAAAGGAACATCATTAGCCACCGGCTGGTGGTTAAAGCCAATTATGATGTTAAAAAAATTCAAGGCATTGAGAAATTCGCAACGAAATATCTTATTTTACTTAAGCTACTTAGCCGAAAAGTTTTGTCTGTTGGTGCCGGAATTACCATTTCGTCCTTTTAAAAAACTAGATGAATTGACATATTGGAATATTTTTGTATAATAACGAATTGTGGTTTGGAAGCACTCGCCACGAAAATAATTGCTATTGGCAAATTGGTTAGTATCTCGCTTGCCACGAATTTATCGCCCAAAGTCCTTAATAAAGCACTCATAATAATACTGTTCTTAAAAGCTGCTCTCAGCCATCTATTCTCTGCCTAGAAGATTTCTTACATTTTCAAATAATTTTTTGCATGAAATTTTTTTCTTGTAACAATTACCGAATCTCCTGTTAGAACAGCTGGTATAATACTTTAAGGTGACCATATTTTATTTTAAAGTGATTAGAATTATTATTAGTGTTGAAAAGTAAACGAGTAAAATTTCAAACTCATCAGAATGATTTTTACGGCTTTAAATACTTTTAATTTTATGCTAAAAACGAAAGCCTTAATTGAAAGCGTAGTTCTGCATTAAAATATTATTTTAAATCCACTGTAGTACACTGAGAAAATTTTGCAGAAAAGCTAATATTTTTTAATTCATTCAAGATACTTAAGTAAAGCTTTTATTAATTTTTACTTTTTATTGTGATTCCGTTTCATATTTTTTCTATAGGAAAAAATGTTTAAATATTTTTTTTTTGAGAAGGAAATCAGCTGTTTTTAAGAAAAAATGAAATAATTCTATAAATTAGAAATACAAACTTTTCATACAAAATTGTTGTTGGTTTTCATTATAAAACTTTTGTTATATAGTATATATAAAATGAAATGCCTGTTTGTTTATTTGCTTGTTTGTAGCTTATAGGAGACCAAATCTCTGGACCGATCTTTCTGAAATTTTCACAGCATTTAACTAGGACTCTGGCATGATTAATATGGTACTTTTTTCAACTACGTTCCCTTTTAAAAACTATGTAATTGCTGCCATTTAGTTTTTAACAGATTTACTTCAAATTGGATACACATTATATATATACTCGAAGTTCTGCTGGAAATATAGATGGGATTGAAAAAAGGCGCTACCAATACTAATCAAAAAAAAAAAAATTTAAATCATTATTTCTATTTCTCTTAACGGTGTTTAATGAATATTGGATATGTCGGTTAAGCGCAGCTATCATTCTTCTTCGAAATATCAATCCACCACGATTTTGCAACGGAACCAAACTTTCGGTGAAAATGAAATTTGAAGGCAAAACAATGTTTGCTGGGTTAGCTAGTAGATTTAAAAAATTATTATTTTAACTATAATTGTTTTTTTTTTAATATACAAGAAGAGGCGAAAGCCCTTTTTTCCAATTGGCGGACTTTAATTAACCTCCTCACGAGCAGAGGTGTCAAACATTTCCATATCTGGCTGCCTTGATCCCATATCTTGAAGTAATTTAAATTTTCATGTGAGAAACGTACGCGGTTTATGGCAATCACTTATATGTTGTAGTCACAAAAATTATATAAAGTAAATTTAAAATGAGAAAAATTATTTAAAATATATTAGAATTATGAAATTAATGTTGCATAATATTCTATATAATTTCCCCCGCACGTGTTACTGCAATTTAAATAAAAATGTCTTTAGTTACACGCTTGTTTGTTACACTGTCTGCTATAAATTTGTCATATTTGTTGTATAATTCATTTTGCGGCTGTTAACTTCCTTTAAAACAGCCGGCAAGTTTTTTTTTAGCACGCTATGGGTTGGTTTATGTGTTGTATGCATCGTTACACGCAATCCGCGTTTTATCCTTTTGAAGCCTTCCACTGCATACTTTAATAGTTTAACATGTTTTCTTCAGCGCCGCTTAGCGGCATGCAATAAACATAAAGATGACAAATGTTTTTTAAACACTTGGCAAGCGGAAATTATGTTGTTGTTTACATACATTTTTATATACGGGCAATATGATTGTAATCGGATGTACATACATAAGTGGAGTGCAGGCTAATTTGTTTAACATTGTTTAACATTGCAAGAGGGGAATTAACACAATTGTTATGTGAGTGAGACAAGTAAATAAGTTTTTTGTACTTTTTTTTAAGAAATCTATTATATTACAACATGCTCTCTATTCAATGTTAGTAAAAGGTAACTTTTTCTAAAGCAAGGAATCAAGTGACCTTTAAACAGATTGAAATTCAAAGCACGATAATGAACAGCAATTAGTAACTCAAAACAATGGGAATATTAATTTCGGATTGTACAGCGACTGAAACGTATGAGCTTTTCAAAGGTCACTAGGTGACGATGTACATACATGTTTAAAAATTAAGGAAATACCAACTGTTGTTATGACTTGTAGACATGCAACCTAGGCAATGATATGCCTAAAAGCACACTACGGTTTTTATTATACAAACACACTACAACGTTATTACTGTTAACAAGGTAATACGTGAAGGTTGCTGGAAGCTTGTATATGATTACCCATGGCTGGTGTTTCGTGTCACTTGATCGTAGAGTTAATTAGGAGTGTAAATGAGTGAATAGCAACTTAACATTCAATCTTTTAAATGAAAAGTAAAAGCTTTACTATCATTAATTTAACAATGTGTTACTGCAAAAACCTTTGAAAATAAAGACGTTGTATTTCGTGTGTTTACATTTCAAACCAACCTAAAAATAATAATCAAATTATTTTTATGAGATGCTCAAGCAAAGGAAAAATAGTAACAAACCATAGAGATAACGCCACCTCTAAAGCTTCTTACATATAAGCATCCTATTAATTATTTTTGTCTGATTTATTAAATTAATTTTAATACTAAATAAATTTATTATTATTCTACTAATTTATTTCAAAATATTATTGATCACAGAATTGTTATGTTGGGTTATAACGCACACGTTTCCAAAAAGGAGAACGAAGATTCAACCTACTGACTGGTGTAGATACAGTTGCTATGCAATGTTGTATGATTAGCCTTCGTGCTGCTATTTAGGCCCAGTTATCACTAGTTTTCAAACTACATGAAAGTAGAAAGCCAAATATTGACTAGTCAAATATTGACACTATTACTTCAAGGCTGAAACTTTAAGCCTTAAATAAAAACATTTTTAATACAAAAACCTAAGGATGTACATTACATTTTTTTTCCCCCCTCCTAAAGATATGCCCTGAAATATTTTACTTGTTATTTCTTTAAGACTTTAATTTATTATTTCAAGATTATTTTACATTTTATTTTATTATTAAACTATTGCTTATCGAAATTAGCGTTCATAATCATATAAAATAATAAAAAAAAAACCCTGTACTGTTCTAAAAAACGCTTATGTAATTAGTACTATTCTATTTACACTCTATAAACTTAATATTACAAAAAACAATAACAAATTGCAATAAATAAATTTTAAATTCAAGTGAATGTAAAACAATTTTAATTAAAAATAAAAAGTAATTATTTTAATTTTTTAAATATTTAAAAAAAATGCGATTTTCCAATACTTAAATCTTGAATTCAAAACAACAGCAAATAAAATCGTTTAATTGAGGCTTCAAACAGGAGAAAGAAATTTTAGCCTCAAAGCTTTTAAGCCTAAATTTTCGTAGTGATACCCCCCACATGAAAAAGAAACCAATTTTGTGAAAGCTCAATAATCTTTTGGACACCAGCAATGGCTATTGCTTACTGCCATTATTTCTGATATTAGTAGAATAATGAGTTCAGACACACACCAACACATATATATGTATAGTACAGCGAAGTTCTTATAATGCTTGTAAAATGGAAGAATGTTTAATATTATTTTTGATTAGTTTTTCTGATCTTAAAACGTTTGTCTTAAATTTAGTTGACAATTAAAATATTTCATTTTAATTGAAAATATTTTTCAATTAAAAATTTTAATGGAAAAAATTTTGTTTCTTTTTCACAAATACATTTGAATGCTGTACGGTGTGGAATAAAATTCTCCAACAACATGAATTTAATGCAACAAAAGCAGCCAAAAAACTTTTCAGCGATTTCCTTCAAATATTCATCTGCGGTCAAATTTTTCATTTCATACTGTTTTCGTGTTCTTACCTCTACGCTTAAAATAACATTTATAGATGTACGGATTTGTTTTTCCATGGATTTAATTAAAGCAATTCAGAATATTTTTTTACTAAAAAAAATATGGATATTCATTTGCACGTTTATTCGTTTATTTTCTAATTTCATACGAATTTATTATTTTATGTTTATTGCAGCAGCAATACCAAATATGTATCGTTGCGATTAGCACCGGCAGGCATAAAATATATGAGCAAAATACTAAAGTTTTATCATTTTCAAGTGTTCAATGAACCGACTGCAGTTGTGCTGCGTTATACATAAAATTTCGTTCGCAATATTAGAGGCGATATTATGGCATATTGCCATAAATAATTTAAAATTTTTCGTAATGGCCAAAAACAAAAAAAAAGATGAACTGATGAGTTGTTGTCTAGCAGAACTTGTACTAATTAAAAGTATTATTTAATATTAAGTGCACATAAATAAAGTGGCAAGGAGCACTCTGAAGGATTATTTAAATGATTTTTCTTTAATATAATTTATAATTTAAACAGATATCTGTAGATATCTTATATTGCTACGCCGCACATTTCTTTTTCAGCAATGAATCCTTTATCGTTTTCGTTATTTGTCGCAGTAAGTTCACATCTTGCAATTGCAATTGCCTAAAAGTATACTTTATAAAATATTAATATTTAAGTTAACAAATAAAACTAGATATTCTAATTTCCATAATTTAATTTAATTAATTAATTTTTAAAGTTTGTTAAGAATTTTTGTTTAATAGAACAAATAGAACAAATCGAAACAATTTAATATATATAAATATAATAAACAGTCCAGAGTCTTGCTAAGCTGTAAAACTGCAAAGAATATCAAAATCAACTAAAAAATCTATGAGAATTTTTAAAAACTTACTTTGAAATTCACATTGAAAAACTTGCATTGTATTTAATTATATAGAAAAACATATAGTTTTTAACAGATTTACTTCAAATTGCATACACATTATATACATATATACTCGAAGTTCTGCTGAAAATATGGGTGGGATTGTTTTATATACTTTGAAGTTCACATTGGAAAACTTGCATTGTGTTAAATTGCAAAGGAAATTAAACTGCTAAAAAAATTTCAACTCCCGACTTAAAAAATATTTATGGAATACTCTGATTTCTTCAGAAGATAACTAACATAAAGAATCGGAACATCTCTTTTATTTAAAATTAATATTTTTCTTTAACAAATTAAAAAGCACTTCACGATAACAAGATAAAATAAAAATTTTTGATTTATTTTTAATTAAATTTCAGAAATGAAAATATGCAGCTCTTAATAGACCTTCAAATAGGAGTAAATTTTTAACTCTTAAGGGTTGCTTTAAAGCCATATAACATTATATTCCCTCCTAGAAGTATGCAGTTGTTTTTATACATTACATTCGACAATGTCGAATAATTTTTCTTTTAAAGTAATTGATATATATAGATATTGATATATATAGATATATATTTTTTGGATATAATAATTAGATGAAATATATATATTTATTTGATTTTTTGTTTTGAATAGATTTTTACTCAACCATATACTTATACTTATACTTCCACTTTCCCTTATACTTATATTTATATTTCCACATACTTATACTTCACCTTATACCTATAGTAATAGTTATATATGTACTTATATTTATACTTTCCCATACTTATCCGTATACTTATACTTCTACTTGTACTTATCAATATATTTATATTTATACTTATGCTTCTACTTATACTAATATATATACTTATACTTATACTTCCACTTATACATATACATATACTTATACTTCCTCTTCCACTTCCATTTACGCTTATACGTATACTTACACTTCGAGTTATACTTATCCATATATTGATATTTTTACTTATACGTACACTTATACTTTCACATACTTATCCATATATAGATACTTATACTTATACTTATACTTATACTTATACTTATACTTATACTTATACTTATACTTATACTTATACTTATACTTATACGTATACTTATACTTATACTTATACTTATACTTATACTTATACTTATACTTATACTTATACTTATACTTATACTTATACTTATACTTATACTTATACTTATACTTATACTTATACTTATACTTATACTTATACTTATACTTATACTTATACTTATACTTATACTTATACTTATACTTATACTTATACTTATACTTCCACTTATACTTATACTTATACTTCCACTTACACTTAGATTTCCATTTATACTTATACTTATCCATATACTTATATTTATACTTCGAATTATACTTATACTTACACTTGCCATTATACTTGTTCTTATACTTATACTTTTAGATGTAGCAGCAATCCTGATCAAGACGCGAGCATTGAAAGCAACTCTCCGCTCATCAATTTCAAACCTTTTTAAATCTTTAGTTATTAAAATGGTTTAAAAAATCAGACCATTTTGCTTTCACTGCATCTGTCACTGCAGTATTTCAATTATATTTTTAATAGTTTCCTATTATTATAGTTATCGATTTAATATCTTTTCGAAATGAAATCAATAAATTTCGTGCAATTGTCTACCTTCAAGAAAACAAGCTCGCTTTGTAAGACTAAAATAAAAATGTTGCATTTGTAAGAGTTCTAGAGCAAAATATAAAATTCGAAAAGGAAATAAATTAATGTAATTGCAAGCGGTTGTATGCAACACAATGTCGCAAGGCAGAAGGCTTTGTAATGGCACTCTAAGAAATGATCTCAAGTTTTTAATTGGGTTTGTGAAAATATACATTTGGGGAATGGACTTTAAAATGTGTCTTTGCAAGCAATAAATAATTATAAATTATTTTAAGTGAATTAAATTGTAACCGAAGAAGGCGGTTATCATTTAATCAGAATTTTTCTTATAAAGGAGTTTTAAGATCGTCTGTAAAATGTGAAATATATAAATAATGAAATAAAACTTATTAAGTAAATTAAGAAATAAAATTGGAAAGGAATCTTAACATAGAATGTTGCCAAAAAACAAAAATGGCGACTTTTTCAGCTAAAAATGCTACCCTATTAAACAGAAGAAGACTTTTTTTTTCAAACTATAAAAAGTTATTAAAATAAAAGCTGTTAAATATTTTTGAAACAAGATAAGAAAAATAAATAATATCAAATACCACTAACAGGATTATTTTAAAAAATCCTTTAATTTATCCTGTATTAAAGTTAAAACCAAATCGTTTATTTCATTTTTAAAATTTACATATCTAGCGCTTTCAAAAAAAAAAGCCAAACAAGCAAACAAACTATGTATTAACTACAAGAACGTCACAAGTCAAAAATTATACTTTTTAATAAATAATAAAGAATTACTCTTTACAAGTATCTGATTCTCTGATGCCTTTTATTTTCAAATTCTTTTTTTAAATTAAATGAAAATTAAAAATTCGTGAGTTATGACTTTATTTAAGCAAATGCTTTTATCTATTGACGAATGATAAAAATAATAACCAATTTAGCATATAAATAAGGCAAGTAATTTATATTGATGGTAGTTTTACACTGCCCCACTTTCTCAAGACCACTAGAAAGGATCGTATGGCAAAACCGACCATCTACTTAGTTGTAAACTTGCTCACACACATACAAACGTTTTTGTGTAGCATCCTTAGAGGGAACAAGTTGAGCCAGGCAAATTACATGAAAAGAAAATATGTTTTAGAAAAGATTATGGGCATCCAAAATAAACGATAAGTGTAAACAACCCCTTCTTTTCATCATATTTGTGAAAGACACTTTTTCAAATCGATTCCCAAAACAATTTTTCCACTCCATAAATATCATTTTCTTTTCGCTTTTAGCACGAATACAAGAAGAAATATAATTTTATGTTATTTATGGGCACTCAAAGCAGAAGAATTTCTTGCCCTTTTTTCGGTTTTACTCGCACAATAACTATATCATTATTTTATTTAAGCCATATAAATATAGTACAGCAGAGTTGAAGATTTGTTAGGTGGCATGAGCTAAACTCATTTCAAAGGCATTTGTTTCTAAAGGATTTTTTTACACAATGAGTATGAACTTTTGAAAAAAAAAAAAAATTTCCAACACGAGCATTAAGAAGAAATCAGATTTTAAAGTCCAAGAGTATATAAAAGTTTTGAACATGAGGCATTCTAGGCGAAGTGTCAATCAGAGTATAAATATTAGGTTGTAGTAAAGATAAAAAAGGAAAAGACGGTCCATTTTGCGACGATGCTTCCGATGCGCGCTGAGAGTAACTTCAGAATTAATTTTTAAACGGCTGCCTATATATTCGAGTTGTGTTAATTTCCGATTGAATCTATGCAGTAAACCTTGAATTGTTTTTTCCCCCGCATGCAAAATCTCATCATTACATCGCACATAACAGAAACTTCTCCTTCCAAGATCCCAAACAATAAATTTCTGCATTTATGATGGCACACAAAAATTTAATATTTTTCATCAATTATTATCTCAAGTGGATTTCTAAATGTAAACAACCATCAGGACAATGCCTTACCACACACTTCTATGATGACCCTGCAAAAACTGAGAGACCTTGGATGGGAAGTTTTGGTGCATCCACCATATGGACCTGACCTTGTACCATAGGACTACCATTTGTTTCGCTTAATCCCGAACTCCCTTAACGGAGTAAAGTTTGCTATAAGAGAAGCCAGTGAAAATTACACCCAGCAGTTTGTCACCGAGAAACCAGAAAAGTTTTACAATGATGGAATAAAGTCTCTAGCGGAAAAATAGTAAAAAGTGGTCAACTAAAATGGTACATATTTGGTTCATTAAGGTTCATTATAAATATGGAAAGAAAATAAATTGAAGTTTGATTATAAAGACGAAGGGACTTTTCCGATTATGCTATGTTCCTTTGTATGCACATACGTGCCAATTAGTAAATCATTTTCTGCAGGTTGATATTTTATATTAACTAGCAAAAAATTTATAAGGATTACCATATATGTACATACATCCGATTGCATATACCTTGCTACGCTGTTCTGAATAATAATAAAATTTTGCGCCAAAAGAAATCTTAACAGCGCCTACTTTTATACCAGAGTCACTGCAAAAATACACTCCGTCCACCGCCATCATCGTTTACTCTTAAATCCGACAGAATGCAATAACATATTTATTCAAAATATTTTTGCATATATTTTTTTAATTTTCTCCACATAATTATTCATTATTTATTTCTTCGGCTAAGTGCTTTTCACAGTATACTGTTACATAACAAATAGCCAGCACTGTAAGAAAATTGAATTACTAGCAAATATATTTGAAATAACCGACAAGAAAAAACCGAACAAAAGTAATAAAATGGCGAGATTAGCATAGAAAAATATATAAGCAGACCTTTTCAAAGCCTAAAGCTATATGCACAAAAAGGGATGGATACCCAATTTACAAAAATCTATCACTTTTGGTTGCTTTTTCACTAGAAAACATATAAAAAATATATCGGAAACATAAAACGCAAAATTTGAATTCAAAAAAGTATAAACAGACTTTTCCAAAGCCTGAAGCTATTTGCACAAAAAGGGACAGATACCCACTTTACAAAACACGATATTTTTTTATCACCAATTGTCCGTGTTGATCATGCAATTTAACAATATCCTGATATTTTTTTGTAGCTGTAACTTATAGAGAGACCATATGCAGAGCCAAACAAATCAATTGCAATTTACAAGCTTTAAGCTTAAGAACCATTTTTATATATTTTTATAAATATTGCTTGAATATTTTTAAAAACAAAATCAAAATTTGTTTGTATCTATGAAAGTTATAAATATAATTGTAAATTAAAAATAATTTAAGAGGGGAATTTTTCTATAAAATTGTAAATACTCGTATATAAAATCTCCCAATCTCTGTATTACATTATTTTTAAGGACACTTCCGCCATTATGTTCAGGATCACTCTTGTTATTGTTGTTTTCATGCCACCATAATTTAATAAATCTTTTTCTCTTCCCTGTTTTATCATCTGCCAGTTCTATTTTTATAAGTAATTGCTGCCTAGAAAAGTATCCTTTCTACTTCCTGTATGTTTTACACACTTTGGCCTTACAGCAGTCCTTTTATTATCATTAGCTAAACTAAAGGATTTCAAACAAATTGTTTGATATTAAAGACAATGATAAAGATATTTGTGCGTTGATGCGTGTAATCCAATATACTTTCGTTTCTCTTTCCTCTTTAGCATAAAATTGTTTATCGTTCAAAATATCGTCACTGGTTGTCAGCAAATTTTATAAACTTTATTATTTATATGAAAGAAGAATAAAACAATTACGAGTTACTTTGTAAAAAATCGAGAAAAAAACGAATTTCACACTTTATAATATTAATATTTAATTTTATTGAAATATGTTTAATAAAAGCGTCTGATTAAATGCAATAAAAACCTTTAATAGAATTCAAGGATAATATTTTTAGGTTTACCATTAACCACAAACTCTACAATAATACAAAAAAAAAAATAAATAAATAAATATAAAAAGGATACACTACACAAAAACTGCCATTACATTTCACAATGATGTACGATGCTAGCAGAAAATGAGGGAAGATTCAAAAGCCCGGCATTTAAAACCGATTATGGTAAATGTGCAGTGGCGGTGCAAATACCTAAAAATATATAACAGTACCCAAAAAAAAAAAATTCAAATCCTTCACTAAATTCTAAAAGGAAAAAAATTATTAAAAATTTTTTAGAAATTTTAAGGACCAATATTGAATATAATATATCCCTGAACATCAAGTTTTCCCCCGCATTTGATTTAACGTTTCTAAATTTCAGATTAACTCAATATGAACCATGAAAAGATACACAATTGAGCAACGCTTTAAAGATATTCCGACTTATTATGAAAATGCGCGTTTCAAGAGCACGGTGCCGGAGCTAACGACACAATGGCTCTTTTTCTCGACAAATTCAATGGCCGTGTTTTCTCATGTGCTGGCGATGTCAATTGGCCGCCAAGCTAATGTGCTTTGACACCGTTGAACTTCTTCCTTTGGGGTTATTTGAAAGAACAGGTCCACGTCCATAAGCCAGCAACAATACAAGAGCTGAAGGATGAGATGATTCGGAACATTAGCGGCACAGAACCTCAATTATGAACCTCAGCGTCATCGAATATTGAGCCATTGGATGGAGGTGTGCCATCCAGATCGCGGAGGTCTTTCGCCCAAAAATTTTCTTCATTACATCATTGGACTATCCAATATTATCCTAATAAAAAGGAATGACAATAATTTCCTAAATAATTTGTGTTTTATTCAAAATCAGCATCGGCCCTTAAAGTTTAGCCACCGTTTACAAAACTTATCACAAACATTTAATTATAATATGATATTAAACTTAAATTTTATTTAATTTTTCTTCTAATCAAATTTTGCAATTTATATTCTCAAAAATAATTATTTAAAAATATATTTATATTTAATTAATTTAATAAATCAAAAATTTATATATTTAATAAATAATTTATAATTTAAATCAAATTTTTCTAATTAAGTTATCATATCTATTGTTATTTAAAAAAATATTTTTAATTAATGAATTTAATGAATTTAATAAATTTATATTTTATGTATTTAATTAATAATTTATAATTTATTTCACATTATTCTAAGTTAGTATATCTATTATTATTTAGAAATATATTTATAAGTAATTAATTTAATAATTCAATTAATTTTATATTTAATTAATAATTTAAATTTTATTTTAAATTATTTTAATTAAGTTATCATATCTATTATTACTGAAAAATATATTTATAAGTGTTTAATTTAATAAATCAATTATTTTTATATTTAATTAATTAATTATAATTTAAATCAAATTATTGTAATTAAGTTATCATATCTATTGTTATTTAAAAATATATTTATAAGGAACTAAATCAAAAAATAATAATTTATATATTTAATTAATAATTTATAATGTATTTAAAATTATTTTAATTAAGTTATTATATCTATTGTTATTTAAAAAAATATTTTTAATTAATGAATTTAATAAATTAATAATTTATAATTAAATTCAAATTATTCTAAATTTTATATTTAATTAATAATTGCCATAAGTTGGCATATCTACTATTATTTAAAAATATATTTATAAGTAACTAATTTTTTAAATTAATAATTTTAATTTCGATTTTTTTATAAAGTAATAATATATTAAATTTATTAAAAAAATTTATTAAAAATTATTAATTTATAATTTGTAAATGCAAATCTGATTTTATATTTTTCTAATAAAATACTTTAGATAATGAACGATTGGAATTTCAATTTTTAAAAATTATTTATGTGGAAAGTGTACCAGCAGACAAGCCGTAAAGCTAATTAATTAAGCAGCCGCTAGTAAGAAGTTTATATATATATATATAAAAAAAAAATTAATTACAAATTAAAGTAATTATAAGTAAATTGGAAAATTATATTAAACAGTTACTGTGTTTTTTTAATTTATTATATTTGCTGAGCATCATTTTTGTTTCTATAATTCATCTAATTTATTTCAAATTATTCTAACTAAGTTATCATAATATTAAAGTTGTATTACTCAACTTATGAAATTACCAATAAAACAAATTCTTTATTAAAGATTTCAACAAATTTATAAATTAAATTGAGGGGAAAAAATGTGCATATAAATTTTAGCTCCACAATTCACCAAGAGAAACAAAAATTAAATTTAATTTTAGACTCCGTTTTACTGTAATGGAAAAACTTTTACTTGTTGAAAAAAGCCTGGAAAATAAAGCACGAAAAAGCTAGAAATTTTATTTAAATATTTTTGTAAAATTTCAACGGTCTCACATTCTTTCATTTATATATATGAAAATTATGCATTCGAGTACCTGAAACCTGTACATGGATACGAATGGAAATGTGACTTGGAATGTGTGTGGATGAGTGTGAGTGTTGCCACATTGTATGTACAGGTATGTATATGTGCATTGGCAGAAACACATCGTATTTAAAAAGAGCTGAGAAGAATGAATAATTATTCTAATTAAAACTTCTTGGTTGGCGAATGTTTTTCTGAAAAATGATTACGGAGCTTTAATATTTCTGTAGTAAAAAACGAAGTCGTCATAAATTGAATATATTTTATATACAATTCGATCCGTAGCCCACGATCCCTGGAGACAATTAAAAACCCCCTCAAATGTGTGCGATAATATTATTTTAATTTGACTAGTTATTATTTGACCGTCGCCAAGTATGATCGTCAAAAGGAAATGCCAATTATGTTGTAATCCAAAAAGACCGATTTCGAAACGAATGAATCAAAGTTACAGTATAAACGCTGATTGAGAAGTTTGCTTGTACGTCTAACTTAAATGACAAGCACAGAGCAGTAACACATATGCAGTGAACATCTCTAGGGCACTTAAAGTTTCTATAGAATTATTTAAGTGCACCAACTATTTTGCTATCTATGTAAGTACATATTTCTTGGTCTAGCCATATACGAGAAGCCGGACTGCATCGAAGATTGGCATTTAAGGCCCAGAGCGTTTCTTCATGCGGCTTAAATCTTATATTAAAATTATGTGAAGATGGTTTCACTTTGTTAGTAAACATGGTCAAGAAATTATTCCCAAAGAATATGTTATAAGTCCCCTTTTACCACAATGTATCACATATGCTTGTGGGCCTAAAACGCGCAAATTATATTAAGAGCTACAATTAGGCCTCATTACTCTTAAACTTGATTTATATTTTATTAAATTACATAAATCTTTCTTGGATCCTGCCCTACTTTTTCTGCACTATGCAAAGAGGAAAACAGATGTTCCAGCTGCCAGCTGTTACTGATATGTTTCAAGGACATGATTCACTATCTTGCACAATGGTACCATCTTTAAAATATGGCACATGAGTTACAAAAAAATAAAATAGTGTGGCCTAAAAATGCATCTAAGCACGTGATTTTTTGACCATTCCGACGATTTGTAAAACTTATAAAAATGTTAATTAAATGACAAACAATCAGAGTTGCATTTATTTCAATGAACAAAGAAGCAAGTTGTTTTCATCATATTTGTATGATAGTGTGCCCACAGCAACGCCATTTTGATGCGATTTTTTTTTTTTAAATAGAATGGAATCACAACAGATTTGCGAGTGAATAAATCTTACGAATTTGTAGACTAGTAAAGCACATCCTTAAGCACAGCTAAGTAACAATATCAGGAACATTTAAAAAGGGTTTTTTACGGATATCGTATGAATTAATCTGAATTTTCTCAGTGCTATAAACTTAGCAATTGTTTTGTGTGCTCCAGTAACTCTATGTGAACACAAAAGTGTGTGAGGCGGGTAATCATCGCAAGTATGTGGAAAGTGTGTTTACACACACTCGCATCAATAGACAACCAACAAACGAGCACAATACATTTTCGCATGGAACTGGAGTTCCTCTGGGTGTGTATACAAAATAAAGGAATATAATGTAAACTTTCGTAATTATATATGTAGCAAACGAGCAATGACAACGCTTTAAGTAACACATCCAATGTTGAACTGAAATTTCCAACTTAAAACATGGAAAAAATAGAAAACAAATTCTAGTTAAAATGCGACAAGCACTGAAAAATAATTGTGAATGTGCGAGCAGTGAGTACCTGCCGTTCAAAAAACTGCAAAAAAAAAAGTTTCTCTGTTTAAATAAATAGTGGAATGCAAATTAGTATTATAAATTTAATCACTAAAATGAAATTTATACGGGGTTTCATCTTATAATTCATGGGCCTTGTCACGTTTTAACATAATGTAAACAGAGTTAAGACGTTTCTGCGGAGAACTTTAATTTAATTTTTGGGGTTGCGGTCAAACAAAAAAAAAAAATTTAAATTATTTATAATATAATTATTTGAGTAAAAAAATTTCTTAATTAAAAATTATATAATTTATCAGAAATTATTTATACAAAATATATTGGTCTATAATATATTATAATACAAACTGCTTTCTGCGAACATTATTCGAATAAAATTAGTCGAGTAAAATCTATTTCAATTATATAAAGAAGAATCTATTAGAATAAATATTCATTTGATTGAAATTGAAAAATATTAGATTAAAATATAAGGCAGTAGAAAAAGTCCTTTCGTGTTTGTCAGTAGATGTAGTTGCAGTCGTATATCTCCAGTGCTACCAATAACATTGCTTCATACCATATAGTGTTGGAGAGGTGAGATTTTAAGCTTTATTTAACCAAAAAAAAAAAATTAATTAAATGTGGCGAAATGTGTTAGAGCTGTTGAAAAATGAGTGAAAATAATGAAGAAATTCGTGTAAGAAAGGGAAGGATGCCAAGCAAGTTACCAATGAAATTTGTGAAGTTTACGGAGACCATGATGTATCAGTTTCTGTAGCACAATAATAGTTCTGTCGCTTCTGTTTTTGAAATTTCGATATGAAATATGCACCTCGCTCTGGTCGTCCTATCGTTGAAAAAGTCTATGATGGAAAAGATTGACCAGGACCGTCATGCAAGCAACCATGACATTACTAAGGACCTTAACATTCTTCATCAACCATTTAAAACCCTTTAAAATAAGGCTGGATACAAAAAGGATTCTCGATGTTTGGGCACCACATGAATTACACGTGAAAAATTTAATGGGCCGAATTAACATCTGTTGAAACGAAATGAATTCGAACCATTTCTGAAGCGAATGGTAATAGAAGACGAAAAGTGAACGAAGAAGGACCATAATATGTGAAAAAGATCATGGTGCAAGCGTGGAGAAGCTCAACAAATGCTCGCAAGGGAAAGGAATCATCCACTGCCCCAGCTTGGTCGAACGACTGTTCCATATATTTGCTAATGGGGTTTTCTAATGTGTTATATATCTTGTATACTTAATATTATTATTATACACTGTATACTTATTATTATCATAAATATATGATTTTTGTAATATGTCAGACCTTATAATTAATAGTAGAAAAAGGACTTTCTTTTTGATGTGTTGTAAATTTTAAGCCATTTCCAAATTTTAAGGGGGTCCACTTGAACCAGTTGACGGTAAAATGTTGCATCTACAAAACTATGCGGAATTTATAATTTAAAATTATTTTATAATTTTATTTTCAAACACTTCCTATGGAGCTCGGTTTTTTAGGGGAACCCCCGGGTTTTTACTCCAAATTCCAGTTTATAATTCTTCTTCTTTGTGCTGATATATTAGCAGCTCTAAGGAACATTATTATTTAACCCTATAACCATTTAGATTATCTAATATAAATATAACTTAAAAAAGCTTAAGACTAGGAATTTTACTGCCTTCATTTCCTCTACCCACTCGAAAAGAATTATATTTCCTTATTTCTGCTTAAACAGTATTGCCGTAGTTTCAACCTTAGCCCCAATTATTAATTCACCCGCTTTGTACGGCCCTCTACCGACATTGCTTGTTAAAGCGTACAAAATAAAAAATATAGAAAATTTGCAAGTAAACAACAACACGCATTTGGAGAAAGTTCGTCCGTAAAGCACACCAAGAGCAATAGCATGAACTGGCAGCTACAAAAACGGAGCAGCAAAATTTTAAATTTGTTAACTAGTTAGACAACAATATTAACAACTATTACAATGAGTGGAAAAAAAGAAACTTTTATATTGAAACTGCAGGTACGAATATGATGCGAGTAGAGGTAAAATCAAAAGTTTAGCATTTTTTATAAAACGAGCAAAAATGATTACTTTTATTAAATTATTAAAAGTGATCAGGTGAACTTCCGGACGATTTTCAAAGTTAATGGATACGGGGTTGCAGATGATAATAAAATTAAAAAAATATTTGATAATCGTAATATAAAGTTAGTGGTGGCTTGAGCTTTCAGAGAACACCCGACATTCAAACTGTGATGAAGACTTTATCCTTTTCCCAATATATAACACACGAATATCCTTTAACATTACAAAACTTTTAGAAATATTATACAATTTACAGAAAATTTAATTTGAATTTTATGTGAGCTAAAAGACAAGAAAGTTCAGCAGACTGCTGCTGCTTCTTCACAACCATGAAATTTCTATAACAATTGATAAGGAGGAAATTCAGAGTAGAGCTTGTTCTTTTATATGAAACTTTTTATATAAAATTCGATTAAGAATATTCCATTTTTCATTAAAAATAGATGAACATTTATTAATGTGTTATTGGCTTTATCGGATTCTCAAGTGCAGGATTTAAATTTATATTTCCGCCAGTTGAAGGCTAACAATATTCCGTAATTGTAAATTCATTCACTACCAATTATATATCAGATCAGATGCTGTTTCAGGCGATATTTTTTTTTTTTTTGAAAATGCAGACGAGAGATGTCCTTGCAATAGCTTCGAACTTGTAATGGAATAGTAGCTATTTCCAGTACTATCAATCCGTTTCGAAGGACCCAAAATTGAAAACAGGATATTCTTCCCTTGCTATCAATCCGTTTCGAAGGACCCAAAATTGAAAACAGGAGCCTCTTCCTGTCTTATCAATCCAATTGGAAACACCCAATGTTGAGAACATGAGCTTCTTCCTGTTCTGTCAATGTGGTACGAAGCACCCAATGTTGAGAACAGGATATTTTTCCTCTCCCATCAATGCATGTCAAAGGTCCCAATGTTGTGAACACGAGCTTTTTCCTCTTCTATCTAATTCGAAGCACCCAATGTTGAGAACATGATCTTTTCCCTGTCCTGTCAATCCGGTAGCCAATGTTTACGACAGGAGCTTTTTCCTTTCCAAACAATCCGATCCGAAAGACCCAATGTTGTGAACAGTACCTTTTTCCTCTCCTATCAATCCGATCCAAAAGGCAGGAGTGAACAGGAGCTTTGTTCTCTCGTAGTGACTTGTTTCTTCAAACAATATTTTATTGCCAGGTGCTGTTCTCATTAGAGGTCCTTTGGGATAGATTTATAGAATTATCTATGCTATCCAAGAGATTGCATAAGTTATCCAGTATTACAGCAGAAATTCACTAACAGATTAAATTCGCTGATCTGAAATCTCTTCACTAAACACACTACAACATGACGTACTAAGAAGGACGTCTTGTATACACTCCACCATCAATTAATGAAAATACGATCATTCACATCAAGGAATCAGAAAGCAGTAATAAAATATTGTTAGAAGAAACAAGGCACTTTAGGACAGTGAAAAGCTCCTGTTCTCATATTTAGTTAACCACTACGTCATACTCATCAGCCTGTGAATGGCTACTTGAATTGTTTGGCTGTCAGCTATTCTATTCCATTTCAATTTAGTATAAAACGCTTTAATTTGTTTCCAAGCAAAATTGAAATATTTCATATGCACATGAAGTGACCTCTTAATTTAGTGTTCTGCTCTGTTTGTCTATTTAATTTTACATACTTGTAGAAAAATATGTTACTTTGATGGCGGCACATTAACTATGCCAAAAAGGAAAACATAACATGACCTAAAAATTTAAAAGTGTAGATGAGAGAAAAGCGAAGGTAGCAAAGAAAACACGCATATCTACACACACTCTTGCTGTTGACTTTTTTTTTTAAAATAAATACAATTGTGAATCCTTCTTGGCTTTTAATTAAGTGTCCTTAATAACAAGTACACAACAATCATAGGAGTCTGCCTCATAGCAGATAGAAAAAACTTGTTAGCTATAAATTTTTTATTTTTTTTTTTGTTTCTACTTACAAATTAAACTATCCTTATTAAACAATCTGTCACTACTCCCAAGGCCACATTGTGGACCTCAAATTTTAGCGCAACAATTCATTCCATCGAATTAAATATCGTGCGCCTTCAGAAACGATTGAAAATAATGTCGTCTTTATTCTGTTCCTGGTAATTGCTAAGCATTTGTTCTAATAAGAAATATAACAGCCGTAAAGTATAAGTCCTGCTATGATGTCCTTCCAATGCTTTCTTCTTTCAAATACCTAAAGGTTTTTACTGATTTCATGCAGCAATTAAGTTCTTTCATAAATACAATGAAATTGTTTCTTAAAATAAATGTAATTGCTTAATCAGTTAATAATGTGGTATTCAGTTTATCAATGAAATTTTAAATTCATAACATGAAAGTAGTCCTTAAAAAACATAAAATAGTTCATGAACAGGTTGTAGTAATGTGTACACCTCGCCCTCGTTCATCGAAATAAAAATGGATAAGATAACAAATTAAAAGCGATTAAATTTTGGTTTTTTTTAACAGCAAGATATGACATCCTTTGAGCCTAATCAGGAGCACCAAAAATTGTTTTCTCCAATTGTTTCCTTTTTGTCAACTTACTTTAGGTAAGAGCCAAGGGGATTCAGCTTCAAAAGAAGAAGTCTAATAATTGCCAGAAATCAACTTTAAGCAAGTAAAAATCTGAACTTACAATATATAAAGATTTAACAAATTTTAGATTTGAAGAATTGCTGTGAATTCAATTTATATATATATGCGAAAATTTAAATAAAAAATATATAAAAACACTTTCTGAAACTAAAATTCTATTCTTTCTTCTAATATAATTCAGACATTTATTTTTGCATGGACTCTGCATTTTAAATTTATTAATTGGCAATAAATTTATTATAATTTCGTTTAGTGAACTCAGATATTTACTGTCGGAATTTTTAATGATGGCACTCTCTAAATTTTCATTCATATAGTTTTTCATAATCTGTGGGAATCCCCAAATGAAGAATTTATTTTCTCTTATACAATATTATAATACAATGTGTAATAATTTTAGATTACAACGCATTAGTTAGAACTTTAATACCATTTTGTCAATTAACATGTAGTAGTTGTTACCATTTTGCTTGCTCTTGGACACTGTGCAGCTTCTAGTTGAACAGTCAGCTCTATAACAAGGCAACAGTGGTTAATTTAGCGTACATTGTTGTGTTAAAACTGAACGATTTCCGCTTCTGCAATACAACAAAACCTCAATACATTAACAAACTATAAAAAGAAATCTTTTCATCTTGCATTTTGTAAGTTTACTTTTATTTTCAGCCCGTATTTTTTATACTGAATTGCTGCTTATTTAGCATGCAATTGTTAGAGAAGATGAATAAACGAGTTTGCACCAGCTTTTCATGGTGAGATTTTGAAAGAGTATTCGAAACCAAAAAATAGTAAAAAGCGACCAAACCAAAACGGTTGCAAGTAAATTTAAATACAGCTTGCATAACTCTGAACAGATTGTCCAAGGAAGCTGGCTGGATGCTTAGCTGGCTGTCTGAACGGTTAGTTGGTGGGTTCGTTCTATTTGTGCTGGTGGGTTTATTTGCACCACTTTACGAAGCCGTAAGAGAAACAAGTTATACACTTGCAGTTGCATTAGTAATGGCCTTCTTTTCATATACTATTTAACTTAATGCCACTATTGCCAGCCAGGCAGTCGTTAGTTGGTTCTACCTTTTGCTCTGCTCCTTTTCAATCTTGCTAAATTGTTGTACATCGTTTGGCAAACGATTTCAACTGACAACAATTAAAGTTAAATTTTCAATGTAACAAGAAAGCGTATTGAAAAAAGGTCTCTTAAGACGTTCAACTTTCAATAAAGTAAAAATTAAGCTTTTAATTAATTTAGCGTTAAAAATCTCGCACAAATGAATATTCTTATGTAAAGTACAGGCAGGGGAAATCAAGATTTATTTCTTGAAAGGCAAAGCTTTTGTTAAATCCAATATCTTTAAACGAAAAACAATTTAAATGAGCAGAAAATAACGAGGACACGTTAAGGAATAGTGAAGGATTGCAGGCAAAACAAATTAAAATTTAGTAGAAATTAAATTTTTGTTAAAAAAAATTTTTTCAAACTGTTTGAGAATTATTTAAAAATAAATATAACATTTACCAGTATATTTTGACAATTAATTTTTATATATTTTATATGCAAGTGCCTCCGTAGGGGAATGAATAACACGCGTGGGGTCGATTACTGCTTAGAACCCGACTCTTAATTTAAATAAAAGTCCTGCGGTCAAGACGAAAGCTTTACAGGTTAAATTGTTTAAAAAAAAAGTATTTACAAAATTTACTTCAAGATAAAATTATAAAATGGAAGAATTTAAATGATATTTTAAACAAACAAATATTTACGAAAAACATTTTTAAAGTAAATTTTCTTTTTTTTATGCTTTTTTCTCATTTTATTTTAATTTTATTTATATATTTTTTTTAATTTATTTGGAAGTACATTTATTTTAATTTTAAATAAATATTTAAGCATATAAGCCACTTCTTTACAGCCAAAAATTCCTTTCAACCTTGACACTCCGATCACCATTTCAAAGCTTTCCACCAGATGCGAATAATTAAATTTTTGCTACCTTCACTGTAAGCGACTTTAATTTTAGTACTCTTTTTTAAAAAGTTCTTTCTTATATCTATTCAAAAAAGTACCTTTTGCATAGAAGTACTTTTTAAAGCACTTGTACTAAGCCAAGTACTATAAAAAAGTGGATATTCTAAATTAAACATCTTAAAGAAAATACTTTCCGAAAAGTGCCTTGCGAAAGAAGTACTATTTTAAGATAATACATTTTCAAAGAATAATTTTTTTTATAAAAAATAAAACTTTTTTTAAAATTTTCTTTCAAAAAAATAAAAAGTACTTTTTACAAAAATACCCTCTAATTTCAACAGTAGAGTTTTACAAAAAAAATTCCCTATGCCATAATAAAACAGACCTTGTGGGAATTATACCCCGTTCACATATACAGTTTATTCAAAACAATTTATTGGAAATTATTCAGACATGCACGGTGGGTGGTGAAAAGTGAAAAAGTTCTCACAAGATGTGCTTTTGTCTCATTTAATGAGACAATTTAATTATTTGCATTAAATGAATACTTGCATATTAAATGTCGCAATTTAGCTCTATGTCTGAACAGGGTACTACGTAACCCTAAAGTTACTTATATCAACGATTTAAGAAATATTTCTATAGAAAAAATATCAAATTCCAAAAAACAAAAAGTGGCAAAATAAATGCAGCATTCTTTTACTTTGGAAACACTTTGAATACTTTGACGTATGCAAAGCATTGAAAGAGAAGCCAAATCAAATTTCCTACTCTTTTTGGCATTTTAAAGTAAAAAACGCGAAATAAAGATAAAAAACGCGGTTTTTTAATTACTTGGCAGTCTTCTAAATTTTGGAAATATTGGCAGAAAAATAGGCGTAGTAATTCCCTAATGGCTGTTGACTGTTCTGCGTCAGCCTTTTTTATATTTGTATGTGCATACATGTGTGTATACACAATGAAATTAGATTGTATATTTATTTTTATGTAAACAAATAAAATATGCACCGGCCAAAAGTAAAAAACATATCCCAGCAGCAGGGGAGGCGGGGGAAAAAGAAAATAAATAGTTTCCTTTTATTATAAAACTTGTTTGTATTTTTAGTGTTTGGGAATACATGGTGTACTTGGCTATAAATGTACTCCACATATTTGAAACTTCTACAAACTCAAGCCGACCCAAAGAACCACACATTTCCTCTGGTCACCTGTTAAATGAAATCGAAGCAACCTGCTTGCAAATGTCGTAAAGTTTAAAAAAAGTTAAATTTTTAGCATTAAGTTTTTGTCAGAAAATCGGAACCAAAGTTACGAATGAGTGCATGGGGTATAGAAAATGAAACATAAATAAAAGGAGCGCAGCTATACAAGGAACAATAAAAAAGATTTACTTTAAAATTAAAGAGAAGAGCTTTCAAATTAAAAGAGTTCAATTAAAAAAAGAGAAAAAAAATAATTAAAAAATTTTTAAATCTCGTATAATTTATTTTAATTATTTTCATTTATTTTTTGTTTTTCAATTATTACCAATTCGCTGAAACGATGGCGAAATATTGGAATAAAAAATCAATTAAAGGCAGAAAATATTGCCAAAATTTTAAAAATATACAATTAAGAGATAAAAATTCTAAATTCACTTAAATTAAATTAAAAAAAAAAATTAAATAAATTTTTAAATAATAATTTTTTTTATTTTATTTTTTTTGTATACTAATTTTAGCTTCTTTGCAGAGAAACCAACCAGGCTCTGGGCAGGAATCGAACACGCCACTTCTGGGTTAGTAGGCTGTGCATTATTCATTCTACTACGGAGGGGAATAAATAATAAATAAAAGAAGAAGCAGACGTATTATTTTGCATTACTGACCAGAGAAATCCTTTAATTAACATAAATGCAGACTTCTTAATTATTTTTTTTATTCAAATGACAGATTTTAATAAAAAATATGAAAAAAATATCGTAAAAAAGCGGAGATGTTAAAAACTTTGCAAAGAATTTGATAAACGAAAGTTGAAGTGTTAGTTTTATAAAAATGAAGAAATATTTAAGAAAATCATCGGAGAAAAGAAAATTCATTATTGAAAGAGTCGAGCCTCATAAAAGTCTATGGAAAATCTAATTCTATTTTGTAACCACCTTGTTGACAAATTTAGACGCAACAGAATGCTTAACATATCAATATAAATTGCCGAAAATAATTCTTCCTTTTAGCCGATGGCCTCAGCAGCCAGTGCCCGAGCCGTTATAAGTAAATAAATAAAAATAAATAATTGTGCCTTAAGTTGCGATTTTTGTGTCTAGAAATGTGGATACATTTGTCACTCATAATAATTTAGGGAAAGACCAAGGCTGTTAAGGATAAGTTTAAAGTGAGATTAATACTGATAGCCCAGCTATGCCTGAACATCCGGCTGTGTCCATAAGGATACACAAACATATGAATTAGACGTTAAAAAAACACTAAAACGCCCCGCTTTCTTAATGTGGGCAAGAGATAAAGTTCTTCGCATAATATGTATATCTTCGCGAAAATAGAATAAATTATAATGTACTCTGAAGCAATCAGGGAACTCGTTCCCGAAATCTGCTCTTTTTTACGATCTTTTACCAACGAAATGTCTTTACATATATCCTGGTTTTACCTAATCCCGTTTTTAGCTTTATAAATTCTCCTTACGACAGAGCCTTTAATTATCTACTTCGAAAAATGTATTGGTTAGTACACTAGGCGTCAGATATTGTCGAGGCCCCAAGAAAATCCAACAGATATATTGATGCTCTTTACCTTGGCAAACTTATTCTAAACAAATCCAACATGATACGTGTATTTCTAAATAAAAAAATACATATAAAAGTAAAGCTTTGAAATAATAGTTAACTGGAATAACTTTGATAATAAAATATACAATAGAGAATTGCTAACTTTAACTGCAAGTGAATGCAACTTTACAATTTACGACTTTACAAGTAATTTAAATTTTTATGTAACGTAACAAAAACTAAATAGAGCAACTTTTCTAATCAAACATAATAGTAATTAATAGAAGAAAATTTGAAACTGTAATTATTTTAAAATATTTTTTTTTTATTTTTATAAATTAAATTAATTTTTTCTCTAAAAATTTTGATTCACGATAAAAAAAATGTCGGTTGCGGCTAAAAGGAGAACAACTTTTATGAGAATGATTGTACTAACAATGTCATAAATATTTCATATTGCTTAAGTTTAAGGGATGAAGAGGAGTTTTTAACTGGATTCTGGAGAGGGTAATGCATACTCCTATTCTCCTACAGTGAGGAACAATTATGCAACATTGAACGATATCTTAAGAAAAAATATTTACTGCTTCAAAGCATTCATTTAATTTGTTACTCTTCCCACAAAATGGTAAAACCACACATCTCTCTATTGGAAATATGGATTTTGGAGGGGTAATGCATACTCTTATACTGGTACAGTGACGAATAATTATGTAACATATAACGAAATATTAAGTAAAAATATTTATTGCTTCAAAGCATTCATTTAATTTATTATTCTTCCCACAAAATGGTAAAACCACACAACTCTTTATTGGAAATATGGATTCTGGAGGGCGCCATACATACTCGTATATTCGCTCAGTAAGGAACAATTATGTAGCATTTAACGATATCTTAAGAAAAAATATTTACTGCTGCAAAGCATTCATTTAATTTATTATTCTTGCCGTAAAATGGTAAAACCACACATCTCTCTAATTGTAATTTAGTTTCATTTCATATGTATAATCAGTTTTCTTATATAAAATAGGAATTCTTGCAAAAGAATCCTTTTCAGCCAATGACTTTTTTTGTAAATAGTTTTCATATAAATTTTTATAAAATTTGCAATTTTTTTTTTTTAAAATTAACAATTAGAAAAGAATCCTTTTCAGCCAATGATTTTTTTTGTAAATAGTTTTCATATAAATTTTTATAAAATTTGCAATTTTTTTTGTTTTAAATTAACAATTAGAAAAGTGTTTGTAAAGAAATATTTGCATATGTATTTATAAAAATAATTAAAGTATACTTTCCTATTATATCCTTCCTAAGACGGTTCATTGGAAAAAAGATTTCTTTCTAAAGAATAAACTTTCTTAGTTGTAATTTAGAATAGCTTATAACTAAATAAAGACACAAAATTTTTATAAATTTTTTATTTTACTTTAAAATTTTAGCTGGTTTTCTAACAATTTAATTTAATATATGAAGCATAGAATATAGAAAAAAATTTACAATATTACCGACCGCGGTACTAAATGAATTATAAATAAATTTGCTGAACTGTTAAAATGTGCTAAAGTTGAAAGCAAGAGGAACTTTTAAAGACCCGTCTCAAACGATATATGAATACCAATAGGAAGCCGCTAATTTATTTCTTACTAGTGAGTTGTTCCTGTGATGAAAATAAAGCATTACATATACTGCATTATAAATTCTACTACACTTTCTGACGTACTTTATATCTATTTATTATGTTAATTTTGTTAGTACATGCAGATATATTCCAACTCCATTTCTACTTTGTTTATGTTTGCATTTGTTTCCTTTCATTTTAATGAAAATTTTAAAGCTTATACGTCTTGCTGCCATCTCCCCATACGCACGCAGTTAAAAAAAAGTTTTGTTTAGCTGTGTAAGTTTATATTAAAATTACTTTGTATATTTTCTTGCTTTTTAGCACAAATGCTTTGATAACTTCAATGACTGCCGTCTACCTACGTATCTGTATATTTTATTTATTTAAAATTTATTTGAAATTTTTATTTATTTAAATAAATTATTAAATTAAAAAAAATAATAACTTGAACTAAAAGTGCTTTAGATGGAAGTACTACAAGTGGCTACAATTTATTTTGATTTTTACGCTAGAGGAAATACAGTACGGCCTCAATTACCGAAACTAACGATAAATGCAATACCCTGATAATAAATGAAATTTTTACAAGCGCAACTTTTCCAAAAACCGATCTCGGTAAGTGTAACTTTTTGTGTTTTATAAAGTTAAAAGGAATCTACCCTTTGAATTTAATTCTTTAGAAAAGTAGTTGTAAGAAGCCCTTGAAGTTTCGGAATCTTTTAGCTAATGCTTGGTACAAACTTGCTACCCTCGCCATTAACAAATGTAAAAATCAACAATAGACTTACGAAGACAGTCTTCCATTGATTTCGTTATGGGATCTTATACGAGTAGCAGCAGGACAAGCTTCAATTACACCATCCATTTTAAATTCAAATTTATTGCAGGCTCTTTTACTATGCCTACCTAAACTTAACAGATGGTTTAGAAAAGACTATTCAGAGGAAAATGTAATAGCAAGCATTTCAAAAGAAGCAATTGGAGAAAATAGACAAATTGAAGCCCCTCGATATTTGTATGGAAATGGAAAGAGAAACTGGAAAAGTAATCGCTCTTTAAGAAATCCTGAAAGCTGAGATTTAGCCATACTTTCAACATACTTCGCCTTAAACTAAGTGGTAACATATATTTTCATAATTAGAACTCATAAATACTGTAAAACTCATATACGAGTGTAAAATACATACACGTGTAAAATACTTAAAAAGATTTTTATTTGCTTTTTATTTATATATGTATAAATTATATATTATACAGGGTGGGCCAAAAGTCACAATGGGGTTTAAAAAAACGAACTTTTTTGTTTATTTTTTTTTTTTATTTTTTTTTTAAGATTATATAAATAACATCTGGAGAATAAATAATGGAGGGATTTACAACTGAACAAACAACAAGAATAATAGAATTTTATTACTTAAATCATTACTTATTACTTTTATTACTTATTAAATTTTTAAACCCCATTGTGACTTTTGGCCCACCCAGTATATAGTTAATTTTATTATGATTCTTTATTAATGATCTTTTTCATGTTAAAAAGAATAAAATTTAATGAATTTGAGCTAAGCAGTAAAAGCTTTTTTAAAAAAAAAATGTTATGGTTGGTTATGGCAACTATTTTTTAGTTTCCTTCCGGTTGAGCAAATCGAGCTCGTACTGTACATGGGAAGTACTGAAAGTAAAATGAAAATAAAATATCTCATATTGGTTGGATTGAAAAGAGCTGGAAGTTTGCTTAGTGCAGATAGTCGAAGGTAAAAAATTGAGCCTGCAAATTGGCCAACCCAACAAAAAAAAAAAGCCAATTTGCGGTCAATACATATTACTTTCAGCAGTGGCCAGTAGGAAAAAAAAGCAGAATTTGAGGCTTTTTTCACTTTGCGTTACGTTTTTCGCATTCCTTTGAAATTTGAACGCAATTAAATATCCGTATAATATTACTTGACAAAGTAATAAGTGAAAATGTATGTACGTATGTATGTGTGTAGCACTTGAATCTTTATTAATGTTGTTAATGAGATTTTCTTTTTTTCTTTTCTTTTTTTTCTTTTCTATTTTTTTTTCTTTTCTTTGTAAGAAAATTTTTAAAATTTGATTACATAAATTAAAACACAGAAACGAAACATCTGTTGAAAGTATTCCTATAAAATATTCAGCGGCAAAAAAAAAAGAATGGGAGTAAAGCAGTGTTTAGAATTATCTTTTTTACATTTATAGCCGTTTTTAACACACACGAACACACACACTAATACAGCTTTTTATTAAT